>JAOQMP010000210.1:53721168-53753883 GCA_027563575.1 Erythroxylum pedicellare
TCTTCACCAAGCTCAAAATTTTCCTTTATACCACCCATACCATACCCTCAAAGAGTCAAGAAGAAGCATGATGATTCCAAATTTCAGAAATTCTTTGACCTTTTTAAAAAGATCTAAATCAACATCCCTTTTGCTAATCCCTTGCTGAGATGCCTGCTTACATCAAGTTCTTGAAGGAAATCATCTCCAAAAAAAAGAAGCTTGATAATTTTGCTACGGTAGCCTTAACTGAGGAGTGTAGTTCTATCTTACAGAATAAACTACCCCCTAAGTTAAAGGATCCGGGGAGTTTCACTATTCCTTATCACTTTGGTGAATCTAATGTTTTTCAATGCTTATATGACCTAGTGCAAACATTAATCTTATTCCTTTTGTCTCTCTATATCAGGCTTGGAATTGGTGAACTCAAACCAACGACAATTTTATTGCAACTCGCTGATAGATCAATCCGATACCCTATTGGTATAGTTGAGGACTTACTAGTGAAAGTTGGTAAGCTTATAATTCCGACTGATTTTGTTATGCTTGAGATAGATTTTGATATGCAGGTTCCTATAATTTTAGGAAGACCATTTTTAGCTACTGGTAGAGCATTGATTGATGTTCCTGAATGTAAGCTGACCTTGAGAGTTGGTGATGAGGAAGAGGTGTTTAACATTTTCAAGGTTTTAAGGGGTCTCTCTTTTGATGAAGTCACCTATAGGATAGATGTAATTGATTCTCTTGCATTTGAATATGTTCCTAAATTGATGTATGATAATTCCTTAGAAACATGCTTAGCTTTAGGAATAGATGAGAACGAATTAGATGATGAGCTAGTGGTGTATGCATATAGATTGCAAGGCAATGGTTTTAGGTATCGACCCCAAATTGAAGAACTGAGCCCTCCTAAACCTAAATTATTACCTTCCATATTAAGCCTGCCAAAACTCATTAAAACAGGTCCTAATTCATTTGAGATATGCATTCTTGGGAGAGTCAAATACATATCCAATTATTATTTCTTCTTCTTTGGATTCCTTGCAGGAAAATAAGTTACTAAGGGTGTTACGTGAAGATAAATTGCCCATTGCTTAGAATATTGCTGAAATAAAAGGAATTAGCCCTTCTATTTGTGTTCACCGAATTTTAAGGAAGGAAAACCACAAACCTAGTGTGGAAACTCAGAGGAGACTCAATCCTAACATGAAGGAAGTTGTGCAATCTGAGGTACCCAAATTACTTAATGTAGGAATTATCTATCCCATTTCTGATAGCTCTTAGATAAGTCCTGTGCAGGTGGTGCCAAAGAAAGGTGACATGACTGTCATTTCTAATGATAGTAATGAGTTGATTTCCACTAGGATTGTGACAGGGTAGAGGGTCTGTATAGACTATAGAAAATTAAATGCAATAACTAGGAAAGATCACTTCCCTCTTCCCTTTATTGATCAAATGTTGGAAAGATAAGCGGGGCATGATTATTACTATTTTTTAGATGGTTATTCAGGATATTACCATAATCTAATAGCCCTAGAGGATCAGGAGAAAACCACCGTCACTTGTCCCTATGGTACATTTATGTATCGTAGGATGTCTTTCGGTCTGTGCAATGCTTCTACCACTTTCCAACAGAATAGAGGTGGATCAAGCAAAAATTAAAATCATCAATAAATTACCACCCCCCAATTCGGTTAGAGCAATAAGGAGTTTTCTTAAGCATGCAAGGTTCTATCGCAGATTTATTAAAGATTTTTCCAAGATTTCTAAACCCTTATGTGCTTTGTTACAAAAGGAAGTTCCTTATGAATTTACTAATGAATGTCTTGACGCCTTCAACAGGTTGAAAAAGGAACTTACCTCAGCTCCTATAATGGCCACATCAAATTAGGATCTCCCTTTTGAGTTAACGTGTGATGCGAGTGATTATGCACTTGAGGTTGTCTTAGGAAAAAAACAGGATAAGAAATTACATGTCATTTATTATGCTAGCAAAGTTCTTAATGATGCTCAAATTAATTATGATGCTACAGAGAAGGAATTGTTAGCAGTAGTTTTTGCATTTGATAAATTTAGATCTTATCTTGTTGGTTCCAAATTCATTGTTTACATTGACCATTCTTCTTTGAAATATTTGCGTACAAAGAAAGATGCCAAATCAAAGTTGATCAGATGGATTTTACTCTTGCAGGAATTTGATTTGGAAATTAGAGACAAGAAAGGATTTGAAAATTTGGTGGCTGACCACCTTTCACGACTAGAGCAAGGTGACAAGATGGGAGAGGAACCGATTAATGATGCCTTTCCTGATGAGAATAGATGGTCTATTAAGGAAAATATTCCTTGGTTTGCTGACCATGTTAACTTCTTGGTGTCCAACATCATTCCTAGTGAGTGTTCATACCATAAGAGAAGGAAATTCTTATCTAATATAAAGAATTGCTTTTGGGAAAACTCTTTGCTCTTTAGGAGATGTGCTGATGGGGTAATTAAAAGATGTATACCTGATGAGGAGATGTGGTCCATGATGCATCATTGCCATACTTCTCTTTACGGTTCACACAATGGGGCTAACAAAGTGACAGCAAAGGTTTTACAATCCGGGTTTTGTTGGCCTACCCTTTTCAAAGAAGCTAGAACTTTTGTCATGACATGTGATAAATGTTAAAGAATAGTGAACATTGGTAGAAAGCACGAGATGCCTCAGTCAGGGATTCTAGAGGTTGAACTCTTTGACGTATGGGGTTGGACACTAAAAACGAGGTTGCAACATAAGGAGACACTAAATAAGAGGCAAAGAGGAAGTTTTTAGGTGTTTTGTGTTCTCTTTACCTGCTCTCTCTACTCTTTCTTGGATGTTGAGTGTCTCTATGCGTATGGATTTTGCCATCATGTTCTAGAACTAAACCCTATTTAGGGTGAGGGATGTAGTCTATTTAAGAGATTGATTTGTATTTTATGGATTGATTGATGTTGAATGAAAATTTTGGGTTAAGTTTATCTTTATTGCATTTCACTGTTATCTTTATGCTTGATCACCATAGATGAAATCTTAGGAATCATATGATGAACTGAGAGGTGAAGTATGATTTATGCACTAGGAAGAAAAACACATTAGATTTAGAGATAGAAATATCCTAAACTAATGTGATAACTTATGGTCGCTTGATCTTAATGAATTTGACTAGTAAGGTTTCTCATTGAGAAATAGTAATCAACTAGTTAGATATTCTTATATATCTTAAGAGAGAATATAAGTAAAGTTGTGCAATTATCATGATGACCTGTCATTCAATCAATGTCATAATTTATTGATCAATCTCTTGAATTGGTGAACCCCAAGGCCTAAGTCTAAATCATCAATTTACCTCAGTTTGTTATTTCCAGTATTTACAATTCATCATCTACCCAAATCCAAACATCTTTTAAGATTTTTGTCACTTTCGTTCAAGTAATTAGGATTAAGTCAGTAGTGAGTATTTTAGTCCTTGTGGGAGATGATGTTGGAATACTCAATTTGTAGGTACTAAGAACGACTCTGTGCACTTGCAGATTGTATCGACCAATGAGTGTTTGGTTGTAAAATAAAAAATACTTCTTTAATAGATATGACTTTTTTGGCAGCTAAATTACAGCTTTTCAATAAGCTCAAATTTGGAGCTTATAAAAAAACGCTTTTTTTCAGGTAGATTTTTCAGATCAATTAATGAGCTTATTTTTTAGGCTCTTTTGCCCTTATGTTTTACACATAATTTTCACAATACCCACAAATTCATCTTCAAGTTTATTTTGGGAGATATATAATATTATTTGGCTTTTTATATGTTTTAATATTTATTTTTTATATTAGTTTTACTTATAATATATTCCATATAAAAGATTTGGTTAGATATATTTTCATTTATGTTTTATATGGTTTAAAATTATATAATAATTAACATATTGTGCTTTGCATATTGTTTAATATACTTTAAATAATTTTTATTACAAAATAAAATATAGTTGAAATTAAAAATACTTTTTATTTTTATGTTGCCAAATAGTCTACTGTACTAAGCTCTTTCAAAAAAGCTCTTTTTTAAATGACAGTCAAACAATCAACTGGCTTCTTAAAAAAGTTCTTCTCAGAAAAGATCTAAAGAAAATGCTCTACTGATATAAGCCCAACCAAACAAAGGTTAAGTGTTGTTTTGGATGGGCTAGCTGAATAAGAACTTTTTTTCCACCACAAAAGTCTTTTTTTAAGAAAAATGGGTGTTTAACTGTAAACAAAAAAGCACTTCTGTAATAAATATGGCCTTTTTAGCAGTCTAAATATAGCTTTTTAATAAGCTCAAATTTAGAGCTTCTAAAAAAAGTCTCTCAAATAGCTTTTTCAGATAGATTTTTTAGATCAATTAATAAGCCTATTTTTAGTCCCTTTTGCCTTATGTTTTACACATAATTCTCACGATATCCACAAACTCATCTTCTCGTTTATTATGTATTTAACTATTTACTCAACTTGAATATTTATTTTGAAATTTATATAATTTGGCTTTTATATTTTTTAATATTTATTTTTTATATTAGTTTACTTATGTTATAATCTATATAAAAGAATTGGTTATATATATTTTCATTTACGTTTCATATGGTTTAAAATTATATAATAATTAATATATTGTGCTTTGCATATTGCTTAATATACTTTAAATAATATTTATATTCATAAATAATTTTTATTACAAAATAAAATATAGTTAAAATTGAAAGTGTTTTTGTTTTTATGTTACCAAACAGTCTACTGTATGAAGCTCTTTCAAAAAGAACTCTTTTTTAAATGATAGCCAAACAGTCAACAAGCTTCTTATAAAAGTTATTCTCAGAAAAAATCTACAAAAAAAGCTCTACTGGTATAAGCCTAACCAAACAAAGGCTAAGTGAATTTTAGAGAAGACATTTAGCCTAGGATTACCTAGGGATCACTTTGGAATGCCAATGTACATTTATTCTTGTTATTAAGGCCTTCATATGTTTGTTGAGCAACTCTAGTATGCCTATGCCTATAACCTTTGGCTTTCAAGGGTTGGTTCATGTAACAAAGTTATTTCTTTAGTAACCTTCAAACTTAAAACTTAAATCTTCAAATTTGTGATCAAATAAATAAAATATAAAAGCCATAAACTTCTTTCTTGCACACTAAACAAAATAAATAAGGTAACAAATGTATAAAACCAAAATTTGATCTAGAATACATCTTTATTCATCAAGGTTCAACTTTAAACATAATCCCTAAATTCAAGGAACAATTAAAAAAAACCCACTAACTATTTCCTACAAATATGAAACATAAAGTTTGTTGTTAAGACTAAGACTTGAAATTGACATTGTAAACATAAAAATTTTGACTAAAGAATTTAAGAACTTACTAATTTATGCATTAATTGTTAATATTCTCCCCTATAATGCGAAATTTGCAACACCTAACATATCTCTAAAATATTCAAATTTTGCTAAAGGAAGTGACTTGGTGAAAATGTCTACAAGCTGATCATTGCTATTATAATAAGACATGTTGATTATTCCTTTAATAACTAAATCTCTTATGAAATGATGTCGAGATTATATATTTTTGGAACAACTATGAAACATTGGATTCTTTGTTATGGAAAATAATGGACTAATTGTCACAAAAATAGTTGTTCCGACTGCCTACTTTTGCTTCATATCAATGAGTATTCAACATAGCTAGATTGCTTGACTGACTGCTGAAGTGACAACTACATACTTAGCTTTAGACGAGGA
The DNA here is from genome assembly GCA_027563575.1 of Erythroxylum pedicellare. Classification (NCBI taxonomy): domain Eukaryota; kingdom Viridiplantae; phylum Streptophyta; class Magnoliopsida; order Malpighiales; family Erythroxylaceae; genus Erythroxylum; species Erythroxylum pedicellare. The sequence goes on from JAOQMP010000210.1 coordinate 53,726,935, forward strand.
TAAAGTTGTAGTTGATTACTTCTTTAAGCTCCAACAAATAGCACATATCCTAGGACTGAAAATATAGCCAGAGGTACTCTTTTGATCATCAAGTGAACCTGCCAATCACTATCAAAAAAATGAAATAATTTAAGAGCATTAATATTAAAGTACCAAATCTCACAGTAAATAGTTCCTTTCAAATATCTCAACACCCTTTTGGCAGCACCATACTAAAGTTTACTTGGTTTTTGCATGAATCTTGATAATAAACTTACTGCAAACATAATATCTGGCCTACTATGAGCGAGATACAGTAAGCTTCCAATTAGACTCTTATAAATATAATCATCAACCTTGTTTTCACCATCTTCCAAACTTAATTTTGATTAGGTGCAAAGGGAGTCTTCATGAGATTACAATCCTGCATTTGTAATCTTATAAGCAAATCCTTTGTATATTTCTCTTAAGAAAGAAAAATTCCATCATCATTTTTCTTTACTTCTAACCCCAAAAAAATAGCTTATTAAACCCAGGTCAATCATTTTAAACTCTTTGCTTATTAACCTTTTAAAATTCTCCATTAAAGTACTACTATTTGAAGCATATATCAAATCATTCACATATAAACATACAATAAGTACCTCACCAGTTCCACGTGATTTGACATATATATTAAACTTAATGTAACTCTTTCGAAGTCCAATCTTGCTAAAATGTCCATCAATCCTAGAGCACCAAGCCCTTGGAGCTTGCTTAAGGCCATATAAGGCCTTATTGAGCCTATACACCTTTCATTCTTTCCCTTTAACGTCATAACCTGCTGGCAGGCCAATAAAAACTTCTTCATCCAAAACACCATTTAAAAATGCAAATTTGACATCAAACTGATAAACATGCCATTTATAATGTAAATCAACAACCAAAATAGTTTTAATAGTGTCAAATCTAGTTACGGGGGCAAAGGTTTCTTCAAAATCGATACCTTTCTATTGCATGTATCCACAAGCAACTAACCGTGCTATGCATTTTTTATCGAACCATCAAATCTGAACTTTAGCTTGTAAATCGACTTTAGACCAACTATCTTTTTGCCATTTGGTAGATTAACAAACTCCTAAGTCTTATGTTTTTCCAAGGCTCTAATTTCTTCTTCCATAGCAACATGCCATTCTTTGATTTGTACAACATCTTCAAAGCAGTTACACTCTTGAATAGCTATAAATTGACACCTTTCTGTCTGTTCGTAAATTTCCTATAAGGAACATCATTTTCTTGGAGCGGTTGTTGAAGAACTTGATAGAGATGATGGACTAGATGGAGTTGAAGGTGATGATGAATTATCATCATTAGTATCTATGGAGAAGATTTGAACAGGCCTATTTATTTGTCCAATCCCATGTACTTTTCTCATTAAACACCACATCATGACTAATAATCAACTTATTAGTTAAAGGATTATAAAAATGATAACCTTTAGTTTCAGTACTATAGCCCACAAATATGCACTTCACACTATTATCATCAAGCTTATGCCTATTTTGAGAAGGAATAAGGACATAAGAAATGTAGCCAAAGACTTTGAAATGTAACACCTTTGGTTTCCACCCATACCATGCTTCAAAAGGTGTTTGACAATCCAATGTTGCTGTTAGGCTTCAATTTAAAATATAAGCTAATGTGTGAACTGCTTTTGCCCAAAAATTTCTTGGTAAGGATTTTGTTTTCATCAAGCTTTTGTCCATTTCCACAAGACATCTATTGTTTCTCGCAACCACGCCATTTTGTTATAGTATCTAATTAGCTATTAATTGTCTTAGAATTCCAAAATTTGCACAAAAATTATTAAATTTATTTGAAATAAACTTACCACCACGATCTATTCTTAGAATCTTCAAGGAATGCCCATTTTGCTTCTCAACACAACTCTTAAATTTTTTAAAAGTAGAGAATGTTTATGAGTTTTCTTTAGTAAAATAAACTCATGTGAACCTGTCGTAGTCATCAACAAACACAACAAAATATTTATTATTATTAAAAGAAGGAGTATGCAATGGTCTACATAGATCTGCATGCACTACTTTAATAGATTTAGATGCTCTTCTTGTGTTTCCCTTAGGAAAAGCCACCTTACGTTTCTTCCCAAAAACCTAGTTCTCATACATTTCTCCATCATCCTAAATTTTAGGCATTCCAACTACCAAGTTTTGATTAGATAAAAAAGTCAAGCTTATAAAGTTCAAATGACCATACCTATGATACCATAACCAATTTTTGTCATCCAAAGATGCTTTGAATGCATATTAATCACCATGATGTGCAAATATATTGTTTTTAGCTATAGGAACTTTAAATATCATTTTTTTTGCTTGCATCAGATAAAACAGCACAAGGCATATTCTCAAAGATGAGAGAGTAACCTTCTCTCAAAATTCGACCAACACTTAAAAATTTGGAGTCAAGATGAGGAACATACAACACATCTTTGATTTATTTGCCGCCATCAAAATTTAGCTTTACATCTCCTTTTCATTTTGCTTCACGAATCGCACCATCTCCCATCTTTATAATGGTTTGTATAGACTTATCTTGGTAGATAAAGGCCTCCAAATTAGCTTTCATATGATTGCTACTCCTGTTGTCCATAATCCAAACATTCGGAGAATGTACAGTTGCTGAATAATAAGCAAGAAACAAGCTCTCACTTTCATCCTTTGTATTTTGTTCAGCATACTTAGCATGATTCTCATGCTTTTCATTCAACCTGCAATACTTTTCAATATGGCCTAATTTATTACAACAATAACATTGAAATTTTCGAGGTTCACTAGTTTTTCCTTTCTCCTCGTGATTTTGATTTTGACTACCAAGATGTCTCCCTCCTCTGCCTTCATGCTTTCCTCGATAAGAGTGGCCACCTTATCCTTTTTTCCAGCTAGATTCCTCACTACTGCTCTCATCACTTGATTCATTGTTGTGGTTTAAGCGTCCTTTTAATATTTTTGCGTCAAAATTGTTTTCTGGTAGATTTTGATCTTCATATCGCTTCAATCTATCTTTATGAGACTGTAACGATCCAAGTAGCTCATCAACTATTAGTTCACTGAGGTCATTTACTTCTTCTATGGCAGCCACTATATATACTCATACTTCTTAGGCAAACTTCTCAAAAACTTCTCAACAACTTGTATTTAGACACATCTTCACCATATTTTCTCTTTTGATTAAACATTTTTTGTTAGCTTGGTAGAATAAACATCAAGGAACTCACCATCCTTCATAAAAAAATTTTCAAATTTTCGATGAAGACTTTGCAATTTGACAGTTAGTACCTTTGTGGTGCCTTGATACCTCTTAATAATAAGTCCCATGCTTCCTTTCACTTAGTGGTTTATGTGAGGAAAGATGGATTCATCTATTGCTTGTTGAATAAAAAAGAGAGCTTTGAATACCTGTTTTTTATGGTCTCTTAAAACTTCTATTTAAACTCCGATTTCTATGTACCATTTCTCCACCAACTCTCACAGATCTTGAGAGATGAAGAGAGTCCTCATCTTGGTGCTCCATGCATCAAACCCACTTTCTTTAAAGATAGGAATGGAAGGAATTGAGGATTAGACATGAAAACTTTGATACTAGATGATAAAATAAATAGAATATAAAAGTTACAAACTTTTCTTTTGCATACTAAACAAAACAAAGAGGTAAAAAACATATCAAACCTAAAATTGATATGGAATGCATCTTTATTCATCAAGTTCAACTTTAAATAGATATTAAAAATACCAAAATCCTTAAATTCAAGGAACAATCAAAATAACTATCTCCTACAAATCTAAAACATAAAATTTGTTGCTTAAGATTAGAACTTGAAATTGACCTAGTAAACCTAAGAGTTTTGACTAAAGAATTCAAGAACTTACTAGCTAATTTCTACATTATTTGTTAATAATTTGAAAGTGATTATCAAAAAGGATTTTGAAAATTTCAAATGAATTGAAAATTATGATTAGTTTTAAATCAATCTTGTTAGATAATTTAATTTAAAAGGCAATTTATAAAATAGTATATATTTTAGAGATGATTATTAAGTATGATTATTATTTAATAATTATTACTTGTTAATAATAGTAAATGTGAACATTATTACAATTTAAATGCAGGAAAAGATTATGTATAATTTGTAATTATTGTCTTAATTGTTTGCTTAGTGTCATTTTAACTCTCGAAATTTTGTGTTTTCTATTCTTTTAGTTTTGTATGCTTGTACGATTTTTTGTTTACTTGCCTGTACAAATCACATCCTAACCTTTTTAATATTTAAATGCATAAATCTTAATCATAGAAAGGAAATAGCCTCAATTGTCACATCAAAGTTTGGTTGGCGAGTGATTTCGTTTACGGAATCATTGACCCTAAACTAAAAAGGAAATTAACTGTGAAATAAATGGTTTAAGAATTTAAAATACTTGAAATGTGTAAAAATTTAAAAATGCTCTTAATATGAATTTAAACATCAATATAATTCTAATTTTTAATTTTTATGCAACTTTTAATTTAGTTATATACAAATTTCTATTATAAAAATATAAAGGTGTAAGGCCTCTATTATAATTTAAAATTAGGAAAGATAAAATTTGATTATAATATTCTTAATTTTCAAAAATGTTAATGTTACTTAAAATAATGGAACTCTAAAGTATTATTTAGATAATTAATAACTTTTCTATAAATCAAAATTGAATGAATAAACCTTGAACCTAAATGTGTCTAATGCAATAAAACAACAATACCTGTAACAAACACTAATGAAAGTTTCGGTGAACACAGGATTTGAAAAGGTACAATAATCTACGATCTTCCTCTTAACAAATAAACAGGTTTTTCCCAATATGTATTGCAATAATGACAAGCCTATTAAGTGGGCTTCAAGTTTTACTTTTGTAGATTAACAGTTTTTTTAAAAAAATTTAAAAATTACAATTCAATTAAATTTTGTGTTGAATAAAAAAATTTAAAGTTTGATTTTTTTTGAAGTTTTTCTTTTTTTAATTAAAATGACTTTTTAAATTTTAAATTTGATCAATTTTCAATTTTAACGGTATATAAAGCTAATAGGACTCATCGCTAACTGAGTCAAACTCACACGGTCCACCGAAAATCTCCCTATCCCAAGCCCAAACTTGCAATCTCCTTCGGTTCACCAAAAGTCGGAATCAAAATCCCCAGGACAAAAGCCTCTGAATCCAACGACACAATCTGTCCTAAGCGCTTTGCATCCTCTCCACCATTTTCACTCCAAATGATGTCTACTCCTTCCCATTTCCTCTCTTCCATCAAACAAACCCTCACAGCCGACCTCCGCCCCTGGTCCGTTTTCCTCGATTTGGCCTCTTTCAGCCTCCCCTCCTCCATCTCCGACGCCACCACTCGCATCACCCAGAATCTCTCCTACTTCACCTTTAACTACTCCATCGTCTTCTTGCTCCTCCTTGTCCTCGGCCTAATATACCACCCTCTTGCTCTCATCGCTTTCCTCTTCATCATCGTCGCCTGGGTCTCCCTCTACATCTCCCGAGACGACCCTTTGGTGCTCTTCGGCCGCGAAGTCAGCGACCTTGTGGTCTTGGCAGGGCTCTTCGTGGCTACGTTGGTGGTCCTGTTCTGGAGTGGAGTTTGGACCAATTTCTTTATGGCTGTTGCCAGCTGCCTTGTTTTGGTTGTCATACACGCCGCTTTGAGGAGTACTGACGATCTTGTGGGCGACCGATATGATCCAGCGCCTTACTCGAACTTGCCCGACGAAGAGAACCCATTAAATAGCTTGTGATGGTACATTCATAGTCTCCTTGTTTGCTTTAGTCTGTACTCTAGGTTAAAAGAAACAAAGATCTTCCAAACAGCGCAAGAATTGCAAGATGGTTACTCTGATTCTTGATTATAGATATATTACTACTACACTCTCCAATCAGAATCTTTTCTGATAAATCTCGTCCATTGTTTGTACAATGCACAAGTTGTTTCCTGTGAACTGGAAACCTAATTGTTGTCTGAGAACTGGGTATGGCTGGATTTGTGCGTTTACATTTCTTTACCGTAGAATTTGCTGTTGGTGTTTGTTGGGATTCGTATTCAGTGATTTCGAGAAGTGAAATGACCCATAGGATTCGACAAATAATCTCAATTTTATGTTCGTAGTGATTGGTTTTGTGGTTCTTCCTCCAAAAGAGGCTGTCTTGGGACGGAGATGACTTGAATCTATGGTGATAAAGTGACTTGAATTTGATGCTATTTCCTCTTTCAGTTTCATTTTGTCTGTTCTAACTTTCCGCTAATTTGTAATGAACTATCTACCTGCTTGATAATGTGCATCGATTTGACAACTTGGAGTTGCCAATTGCCCCTTTTGATTCATGAAACCTGCGTTGACACTTCTTAAAAGATGATTATATTGTGTAGTAATCATTTTTTTTGTTAAGTACTAACTTTAATTACTGTGCTTAAGAATTAAAGTTAGGACTATTACTATTGCGTGATCATAGCAGAAATTAATTGAAATTGTTTGTTTGAATTTGCGTCAAAAAGATTTTGATGATCTTATTTGAAACTTTTAAGAATGTTTAATACTTACTTGATATGTTACGAAGAAATGCATTTCTTGGGTTGTTGATGCAGAAAAAAACGCCATTATTGACTTGTTTTCTGAGTTTTAGGAGATGATGATGTTTACAGGTAAAAATACAAGTAATAAAACAAAGAAGGTATCATCCAGAAACTCTAAGGTTAACTCTGCTATTTGCGAGAGATGTCAGTACTTCCATCAAGAAAAGAATCTTATTTTCTAACTCTTATCAACCAATCAATCCAAATTTCCAATAGATTATTCAACGCAAAAAAAAAACAAAAACAAAAACTATCAGATACCTATCTTTGAGATGGCGTCTTGGTGTTGATCTTATCTTACTATCTGTCACAAGCTGAATTCTGAAAAGACGAGCTTTCCAAGACGAACAGGGCAGACAAGTGGAAGTTTGCTTGGTAATGGCCTAAGCGTTGTCTGGGATCATCAGTGCTATAGGTGCTACCGGAAACGAAAATGTTTACTGAGGTTGAGCTTTGCGTCCATAGGACAGAACCATCATAAAGTCTTTGGCTGAGCTTCCAACAGTTGTCTGAATTTTCTCGGATGCCGGTGTCATCTGCAACCACCAGTCTACCAGGTTTTTTAACTGCATTGTCGGAAGTACAGGCCGACCATATAGTGAGATCTCCACCTGCGAGAACTAGAGAATCAGTTCGGTACAACAACAGAAATGTCTCCACTTTTACCATTGTAAAAGCAGAACAAGGGACGTGCAACAACTTCTGCTCATCCTAAAACTCTTCCCGAAGAGAAAATGGAGCAATTTTATCAAACATCATAAACAAGTTGAGTAGAAAACTAGGAAAAGAAACCATAAGACTCGTGAAATGAACAGTCGATAAGGAACTGGATGACCGAGATTCTCTACTTTCAGTATTCATTTGCAAGAGGAAGGACAAGTGATGACATAATAATGAATCTGATAGTTCCTTCCCTTTGTGTCTGACAAATTAATGAAGAATCCATGAAGAAAACAATGATTCAGATTCCTATTCAGTGACTGCTGATTGGAAAATGATCAAATTACCTCAGCCTCACTGGCAAGTCCCAGCTTTTGTGCTATATACTTCTTAACAGATGACACTGGCAGACAACCGTCCCTAAGTATCAAAATCAAAATAACCATCAATGCCAATGATTCGAAACTTTGGGCAAAGTTCATATAAACAGTTCATCACATTGCAGTGCTCTTTCTCCAAGAAAAGCAGAAAACAGAGATTGATTGAATGAGTCTGTATGATAATAGTTAGCAGTTCTTTAGAAAGAAAAAAGGCATCTGCCTCTCAGGTTCTTAAACAGGATCAAATTTACAATCTAAAAAAAAAATTAAATTAGATATTAACAAAATATTAGTTCTTTTCTTTCTTAACAAATGGATTCTTATCGTAACTAAGTCAAATAATTGAAGATTCCACTATAGCAACATTTCTTCTCAATAGTATATCAGTTTTATTGCGAGACTTTGGATTGGATGTGATGATTATGATAATGATGATATATAGTACATCAGTTTTTGGACAAGTCTCATAGAAATTATTGGCAAAAGACAAGCCAATGTGAAGACATTTCCATAACAAGTAAAAACCACAGATAAAAGCAGGAAAGTAATATTGCTATCTACTGGTCAGCAACATTCCATACTTGCAATGGACAAAATAAAAAATGGAAGGTTTCATATAATTATCTCATATTCATGAATTGGTTATTCATATAATCGAAAACTCATCTCAAAATAAAAGAATCAAGAACATCCCATTATAAGCATAAAACATTACCAGCAACACAAAATTCGGGACCTCATATGACAAATTTGTAACTTAAACTATATTCCCAAGGAAATAGTGTACGGAAAATCCAGTGTCTGCTACAGTTTTCCATGCTATAACAGAAAAGTAAATGCAAAGGAGAGAAGGATTTTCTGCAAGTGAAAGAGGGTAACGGAAGAGTTCAAGAGCCAGAACTTTGAAGGGAAACAAGGATGGTTATTCTTTAATGATCAATTACCAGGAACATTTACTCGCTATTTGCTTTGGTTGCTGAAATACGAGTTTTGTGTGATTAATACAAAAATGGTAATCCGAGTGAATTTCAGCAGCTGAGTACTTAATATGTAGCTTCTCTACCTTGGACAAGAGCATGGCATAGTGCAAATGCAGTAAAATAATTTCTGAAGACATATTGTCTAAACAGGATATAAACAATGTCAAACCTACAAGATCACAAGCAATGCACCGTTATGAATAGACAGAAAATAGTAGGGATGATATGACTCACTTAACCCTCAAGTAGCATGGAGATATCTGTGGCAAAGGTGGGCACCCCTCCCTGCAATATCAATTAAAAGTCAAGACATCAAAGCAGGATACACAACCTGAACTTAAATTTTGTTAATTATTGGATTGTAGTAACTAGTAAATAATCAAAATCTCACTGGTCGTCTGAAGCAACTAATGAGAACCAAATTGGTGTGAATCTTCTGTCACATTTACTGCTAGCACCAACTAAAGCTTGAGCTGGAATATGTAAATCCTCAGAAACAGGAGGTCTTTTCTGCCGTGACCTTCTTGGTCTTATTGAACCTGATTGTGATATAATGGAGCTGTTTTCATCACCATTAACCTTTGACTTAGTAGCAGGGTCCATAACTTTGGCTTTAAGCACTTTAGAATTACTCTCTTGGGATTCAGGCGGCTCCATTTGGACAGGGATTTCCTGTAGATCAATATCAGTAGACTTCGTTTTGCTTGCAGCTTCTACGAGGCGCTTCAAGGGTTTCCACAAATCAATGTTTTCTTCACACGGTTCATTATTGTCCTCGTCATACTTATTACGCACACATCGTTTGGATGACTCATTAGCAGAAGAATTCTGCACCATGATCACAATAACATAAAAATCATTTAGACATCAAGGAACTGCAAATGGCTTTCAGGATTGCAAGACAAGACATGATATCATTAAATAAGTCATTAAAGATTTTGGCCTCATTTACCTGCCTTTTAGTTTTTGTTAGTTTGTTTAGGGTCTCAGGTGAGCTTAAGCTGTCTTCCAAATCATCCAGTTTATTGACAGGGTCCTCAACGGGAGGAGGAGATCCTTGTGAAGCAGGACTTTTGGATGTAAAAGATTTTGATCTTCTTCCAGTGGGAACAGACTTGGCCAATACTTTTGGTGCACCCACTACCAATGACGAGAGAGATCTCTCCTTTCTTCTAGCTGGTAAAGGAGCTAAGGCCACAGTTTCTGAAACTGAGGAGTCAACCGTGGGTGCCTTAGCCATTTGACTTTTGGAAGAGAAAAATTTAGTCCTCAGATCTTGCAAATTGTGGTCTGCCCTGTGGTTTATTTGCTAAGCAAGTTAAAACAGACTTCAGAGTCTGCTATGTCCCGAAATTCATAATGGCATCTCAATTTTGGACTTATACTTTTAAATGTGGCATGGCAAGAGATTGAATTACAGTTCAAACACGAACATTTTCGAGAAACTATATCTCAAAAGTTATGCATTCACTCCAGAAGCCAATCAATGAAGAACAAGCTGAAAATTCAATCAGATACACCACAGTATCAAGGGCTTAATCTAAACATAAATCATGACAGATTCTGCTTTGAAGGTCTCCGACCAAATGATGTCACCAAATCGTGTGGATTTGTTGAACATGTACATGGTTCTATGCTATGCAAAAGCAGGGATGAGTCCGTAATGAATTTTGGTACTGCAATGGATTTTAGTAACCATATCCATGCATTGAGAAAAATCGGTTTGACTTTGGCATAAACGTCATAAACTTGATGAAAGATAAGATGAACAAATACCTGAGCTTCTCAAGCGGAGCACAACCTAATTCAATACCACATATTGGACAGCTATCCCACTCCTCATCACTTATCTTCTTGTATATGCATTTCCTGCAAACTGTATAGGAATCAACAAGGACATGACATCATGTAATTGCTGGTTCCCCAATACCCGAATTGAAGAGAGAAAAAAGTATTCCATATAGCTCGCATGTATGGTGCCCACTATTTAATTAAACAGGGGGAGGCAACATTATACTCCATTACCAGAGTTTGAAAAAATTCTTCTTTTAAAACCAAAACAGAACGGGAATACTGGACTAAAATCATCTCCTCTAGCATAAATTCAATGGTAGGAGCAGTATGCATGCAACGACACTTCAATTTAGAACCTTTAACTGACTCAGTTACAGAATTCCATATCACAGATATTACCTCTTAACATTTCATAGCAGAAGATTATATTCGACAAGTTTACTTTATTAAAGACCATACTAAACCAAATTGTAATCACCAACAACTATAACCTCCAATCCTTTCCACTAAGCACCATTCGTGCTCAAGCGATTACAATCCCATGTCATGAACGAAAATACATGACATTACTATATGATTGATAACTAAGCAGTCATCCAAAGGCAATGTTCTAAATAATAAACAGAATTCGCGGAATTACGTAAAAATACAGATATCCCAGATCAAAACACGATCAGCCACATAAAATGACGAACACAGATCAAGTATAAACTAGTGTACGGAGACTTACAAGTATGGAGGCATTCAGAGATGGTAGTAGCGTCCCTAAAGAGCTTGTTGCAAAGAGGACATGTCATGCATGCCGCAAGCTTCTCTCTTTGAACCATCACCACCTGGCTCAACATCCTCTTTGTCCTATCCAATGCCTGTTTATCCACACGCCGACGAGGAACATAAGAGACTCCCGGAACTAATTCACGTACCCCACATGATGCATGTAAGCAAACATCGAACACCAAATCCCGAGATCTTTTCTTCCACGAGAAAAATCACGAAACAAGAATGGTGGCGAAGATTGGCGATGGAAAGAATCCTTAAATCAGCGCAATTGCGTATGAGAGAAGAAAAATACGAAGTGGGGTTGATTTATTGATTGATTACGAAAGAGAAAAAGAAGTTGATGCTGTTGGGTTTGGGAGGAGGTGGGAGGTGGAGAACTTGAGATGGAGGAGGGGACTCTTAATTGTTGATGTTAGATTCCGACAAGGAACTGATGACTTCGCATTTGATCTATTCGAGGCTTTCTTTTTCGTTCCTCGTAATCCATTTTCTACAATACACATAATAATAATACATAATAGTCACACTCTCACGCTCCAATGTGCAAACCCTTAAAACTGTTGAAATTCCATTAAGATACATATGTATAAATAGATATGCAGACATCTCAAAATTTTAGTTTGAGTTCAAGTTCAAATCCACAATGTTATTCTACTCGAAACTCAAACTTCACTTATATATAATTAGATAAAATAATTATATAAAAAACGATTTTACTTTTTAGTAATTTTTTCACATGTTTTACTATTAAACAATATCTTATATATTTAGTTATTTAATATTAATTACTAATAATAATTATGAAAAATGTTTATTTTATTTGTATAATTATTTTAAATTTGGCTTTAAAATATTTTTAAAACAAAATTTTAATAATTGTACATTAAATTTAAAACATCTTAAACTTACATTGTTTTAAATTTTAACTTATTTATGCATAAAAAATTGAAAATATACTGACATAATAGTAATAAAACGTTAAATAATAAACTTTTAACTCAATCTCTTTTAATAAAATAATTATCATGAACTGTATCAACTCCCTAGGTCATTTCTTCTGAAAATATCTTAATTACAATAAAACTACACTACAAATTATTAAAAAAATATTAAGTATTTTGACTTTAACGAAGAAGTATTTAACTTTATCTATTAATTAGATATTATGTTATTAAATATTACAAATTATTCTGAATAAATACCTTTTTATAACATTAAGAGTAAAGTTGTAGATGTGGGTTGAGAATAATATAAAAGATACCAATTAATTTCTTCAAGATTTTTCTAATGTAAACAATATTTTTCGGGCTAATTAATTCTTAGAATAACTTAACTAAATTAATTAAATAATCATTTAAATATCTGGACATAGTGGTAAAGTAAATTAATTGGTGGTGGGAGGCACCATCTCTGACTCTGAGGTGTTGGGGACTCCTCTCTCGAATCATGAAAACTATAACTCATCGAACATATTTAGTAATTAGTAGAGTAAGAATAAAAATTTATCTTTGTTATGTAATATTAAGTGATTTGATTTTATAAATTAATTAAAATTTTTCATTTATTAAATAATACATAATTCATCAATTGTACTTAAAGTTAAATTAATAATTGAAAAACCTTAAGGACATAGTTTCGCAAAAATTATGATTCAATCGAAGATGTTTCTAGCACAAATAAAAATAGAAAAATTAAACGCAAAATAAACTAATCAACACTCCAGATTTGGTAACGCAGTTCTACACACATTGTCTATGTCTGTTGGGTCCTCATCCAGTTTAATTACTTTCAGTATGATACAACAATAGTTTTACTCAAAGTATTACAAAGACGACTCACCCAACTCTCGATACTATCCTACGTCCTCATTATTCGTAAAAGTAAATCATACTCAATAGTATGATTGCATAGAAAATAAAATAACTCAAATGATTTAAATAACAACGAACATAAATAAAGACACTTGAGAAAGAAAACAATTTCCCTAACAATATAGTTTTTTTAATGAAAGAATAAGAAATTGTCCATCAAAAGAATCTGTTGTGAAGCTTCAATATCGTCATTGGACCATGTCACACACAACAGTTGAAAAGTTACGAACGAAACAAACATCTTTCTACTGAAAACGTTACAAACTATGAAACTGCAAAATTATCAAGACTTTTAGAAGTTTTTATACAAAAATCACTATCTTTGATAGCTCAAAAATTCCTTCACAATAGACAGAAAACATAGCTTCATAATCTGAAAAAATCACCAACAAAATAAACGTTTATTCACCGAAATGTTGCAAATAACAGAGTTGCAAAATCCATGATATTTACTGGAATTTTACACACACCACCAACACTATTAACAGCCACCAAAAACACACAAAATCAACTTCCAATCAACCCAACAAAATCACTTAAAAGATTAAGAATATCGGCTACTAAAATTCAAATGTTTTCGTACACTACAAGTCATAAAAGACAATCACACAATCAACACTCTATCGACAATCAATAGCCCCATATAAATCACACAAACCACCAGGAAACCAACCGAATTTCACACACCGAACCACCAAGACGACCCTCAATTATTGTTCGAAAATTGGAGAATCCACAACGACCAAATCACACAGAATGAACGATTCAACAACAAACAAAGGTAACACGCCATGAATAATAAAATAGCCACAAAAAATTCACGCATATATCAGAAAACTCAGCTGCAAAAATCAACACGTTAACCCTCTGCATAGCCCACTATTGTCTTTCAAGAGATGGAGACTATGGAACCGCAAAGGTTCCTCAATAGACATTCAAAAACAAAAGAAAACGCAGTAGCATAAATTATCCCTCAACCCAGAAAGAACAGCTCACAACAAATGCGTAATCCTTGACCCAAAAAATTAGCAACACAAATAATAATATCTTTACCCAATTAGCTGCAGAATATCATCAATGATAATCATTAAAGGGTTTACGCGCTTTTGCCAAGATTAAAGCCAATACTAAAGTATAATGACCACGGGTCATGGATCATCCATGATCCAATAAGCTACCCACACCCACAACTCACATCCATAATATGACATGTGCCTAGCCACTCACATCTTACGCCTGCACCTCACCACATGAATATCTTAGCTGATATTCTCTCCAGGATTGTACAAAACCCACAATTGCATTTCACAGTCGTCTTTTCTGTTACACATGACAACACAGTAGCCAATAGTTTTCCTTTAGCATTAGTATAAAAGCACAAGCTTGTACATATTACACTTATGATAAAATAAGAATTTCTTCATCAAATATTTTTTTCTTTCATAATATCAGAGCCAAAGGTCTGATCCATTTTACCCTACCTACCTACCCACCAAAATTCTACAATGGAAAACACCCTACGAGAGACTAAATCAAAGAAGGCCAACCTATGATCATTTAAAAACTTTCGAGTGCCTATGCTTTGCATTAGATAAAACACCAACTAGGACTAAGCTAAACCCTAGATCCCTGAAGTATGTTTTCCTTGGGTATCTGCCAAATTACAAAGCTTATAGAGTCATGAATCTTGAGACAAAATATGTTTTCAGCTTAAGGGATGTAACCTTCCATGAAAGCACTTTCCCCTTTGCCAATTCACAGACCAAACCCGAAAAGGAACTACAACCATTATTCCCTTTCAACACCACAGACAATAACACAGAAACACTAAGTGATATGTCAGGGACATCAAGCATGCAACACACCGAAACTATATCAGAAACCACATAAACTTCACCATAACCAGAAGACTCCATAAGCCAAGATGCTATCTTAAACAATCATTTAAGGAGAAGCCTCAGAACCCACATCACCCCAAAATACCTTGATGACTATGTCCACCAAGCCTCTACTCATCACTCCACTTTTGTCCTTGATACTTCCAACATTGCTGTGAGAGTTCTTGGTCCTGCAGGAACAGAAGAAGACAAGGAAGTTCCACATCAGATTACACACAGACCAAACTACAAGGAATCCATTGGCAATGTGAATGCTATATTTGAACCTCTATCATATGAGACTGCATGCAGATCAGCAAAATGGGTGAACTCCATGAACATGCAGTTACAAACCTTAGAGGAAAATCAGACCTAGGTTTTAACAAAGCTACTCGAAGGGAAGAGGGCTATAGCATCCAAATAGGTATATAAAGTGAAATATAAACAAGATGGCACTGTTGACAAACTAAAGTCGCGACTAGTAGCTAAGGGCTTCAACCAAAGGGAAGGTATAGACTACTCAAAAGTCTATTCTCCCGTAGCCAGGATTGTCACAATCAGAACATTCTTGGCTATAGCCACAGCTAAACAATGACCTATCCTACAATGTGACATAAATGATGCATATCTACACGGGCACCTAGAAGAGGAACTCTATATGTTGCCTCCACAAAGCTACAAAAAGGCAAAGAAAGGAGAAGTTTGTAGGTTAATGAGGTCCATTTGTGGACTCAAACAGGCAGGCAGACAATGGCATAAGGAACCCACCATAAAATTAAAAAGATTGGGCTTTGACAAGGCAGAATCCGATCACTGTCTATACACTAAGGGCCAGGACAACAATTTTGCAGCTATTATAATCTACATGGATGACATCCTCATCACTGGAGCAAATGAGGGACACTTGATTACCATTAAACATACACTACACAGAGAATTAACAATAAAAGACTTGGGATCAAGTTCTTCCTAAGGGTCGAAATAGCAAGGTTAGCAAAGGGGACAGTCCTTAGTCAAAGCAAATATATGAAAGATATCTTGCAAGAGACTAACCTACTCAACTGTAAAGCATGCAACACACCCATAGTCCCAGGAAGCAAACTCACCATGGACGAAGGTGAACTATTCAAACATCCGGAACTGTACAGGAGGATCGTGGGGAGGCTTCAATGATTGAGCTTCACACGACCCGACCTTTCCTATGTCACACAACAAGTAAGTCAGTTTATGAAAACACTGAGGGAAACACAATGGAAAGCCGTAAAACATGTTCTCAAATACCTTAAAGGAACACAGAACCAAGGCTTGTTCTACGCAGCTAAATCGGACTTACAATTCACCGCTTACTCGAACTCGGATTGGGCAAGCTGGGCCTTCAGTCGGCGATCCTTAACTGGGTTTTGTGTCTTCCTCGAAAAATTGCCCATATCTTGGAAAACAAAAAAACAAACAATCGTCAACTGGTCGTCCGCAAAAGCAGAATACCAGAGCTTAACTTCTACCACATGCGAATTAAAGTGGATCGTTCAACTACTATTTTCGGGTGAAAATCAGAAAAAAGCATACTTTTATTTTGCGACAGCCAAGTCGCAATTCACATCTCTAAGAACCTCGTCTTCCACGAGCGGACGAAGCATCTGGAGATTGACCTCCACCTCGTTCGAGATGAAGTAAACTCAGAGTTCCTAAATCTTAATCACACACAGAGTGAAGAACAGCTTGCAGATTTACTTACAAAACCCCTCACTACACGAGCATTCGCAACCCTAATCTCCAAGCTCGGATCCCTTCGTCTCTTCGGGTCTCCGACTTGAAGGGGTTGTTAAAGGGTTTACGGGCTTCTGCCAAGACTAAAGTCAATACTAAAGTATAATGACCCACGAGTCATGGATCATCCATGACCTAATAACCTACCCACACCCACAACCCACATCCACAACATGACACGTGCCAAGCCACTCACATCTTACGCCTGCACCTCACCACATGAATATCTTAGTTGATATTCACTCCAGGATTGTACAAAACCCACAATTGCATTTCACAGTTGTCTTTTCTGTTACACATAACAATATAGTAGCCAATAGTTTTCCTTTAACATTAGTATAAAAGCACAAGCTTGTACATATTACACTTATGATGAAACAAGAATTTCTTTATCAAATATTTTTTTCTTTCAATAATCATAAAATCTCAACTACCAAGTCATACAAACCCCATCGTTTTTCAACACCAAAAACGACATAATACAGCCCCAAAACTTACATTAAAGACCTAAACAAAATGCTATTGTCAATCAAATCTTCAACAATATCCTTCCTTAGATAATCAAAATAGGTTATCCATTAAATCTCGTCATAATTAAAATTTTAAACCTTATTAAATGTATTTTAAAAGAGTCTTATATAAGTCTAACTAAGTTCAATTTCAAATAATACAAAAAATTAAATAATAAAAATCATAAGATATATCTTAACAATAACTTAAAGTATATATTTTATAAATTATTAAGATTCCTTTAACAAATTATCTAGCATCTGCTTAAAAGATAAATATTGTTGCTAGTTAAATCAATATAAATATAGTTTTTTCAATACGTATGGTGGAGATGCGAAACAAGTAACTACAAATCCAAGCGTCACCAATCTAAGCATGATAAATGATGTGAGGACGGGGAGTAGACTTGAGTTGATATAATTTTAAATTAAATTTGTATTTAGAAGTTCATTCAAAATATAATTCAAATTTTCTTTTAAAAATGACGTTGTTTAAAATTAATAATGAAATAATATTATTTTTTAAATAAATCAAAATAGTATCGTTTTAAACAAAATTTAAAATCTATTGATTTAATTCAACCCATTATTAACCTTAAAATAGTTTGTTTAAAACGAGTTAGTTTCAGACCGAACCGGGTTAGATTATAATAAATCTTAACTTTGAGTTTAGAAGCGGGAATAGCAAGCTCGTACATGATTTATAATTTTAAATCAAGAAAACTTTAGGAGAATCCTTACCTCACCAGGCTAGTACGCAACGATGCTCTTTTCACTTTTTAAATTCCCCACTTAACCATTTTACTGTCAATTACTTTCTCTTTATTGCTTTCTTACTGTACGCCACTCTCTCCCAATCGTCGTCGATCCGTCATTCTCACTCATATTTTATTTTGTTTTACGAATAGGACTAGGACATGACGGAATTGACGTTACAGTAACAGTACAGTTTTTATTATTTATTTAATATTAAAAAATAATGCAAAAAACCTCATCGAATCGAATATCAACAAAATATTAACAGAGAATTATAATTTTTTAAATTAAAAATGGTTAAGGTGAATTGAATGCATGTGAGAGGTTTCTTACGAGTTCCCGACTGAGGGCGACCCTATCAAGTACATAACATCCTCATTTTGATTTCTTTTTGGTGATAAATAAAAAAAACAAAAAAAAGGACAAACAATCTGTGCTTTTAAAGAGTCGGAGAGACATATAATTCGCAACCTCTCTCCTAGTAGAGTTGTGTAATTGTAAACAAGAGATTCTCCAATCTCCAACCCAATCGGGTTTTTTGCTTTTACACAACAAAAAAAGAGGTTGGGTTATGGCGGAGATGTGATATCTTTACTGAGATTAATCGTTCTTCCGGTGAATTGTCTCGCGGCAGCAATCATCATGGCCAGAGACGGGCACGTTGTGCCGGCTGACCCATCGGCGGCGATTGTGGCGACGGTGAAGAAGAAGACGCAGCCCTGCAGGAGCTGGATTCTCGTCGACTCGACTGGACAAGGCACCATTCTTGACGCTGACAAGCACGCTATCATGCACCGCGTGCAGATTCACGCGCGTGATCTCCGCATTCTCGACCCCTTGTTGTCTTATCCCTCCACCATCCTTGGCCGTGAGAGGGCTATCGTATTGAATTTGGAGGTTCTATTTCTGTTCTGTTTCTATTTTTTGTTTATTCTTATTCTTTCTCTGTGCTTTCCGTTATTTTTGTGTCTGTGCTCAATTGTGTGTTTTTGTTTTGCAGCATATCAAAGCTATTATTACTTCTGAGGAGGTGAGTGGTTTTTTCTTTACTTCTCTTTTTGTTTGCATTGGATAATGCATGTATTGTTGTCATTTTGCCATGGTTTGAGTTCTTACAGGAGGAAACGGATGTGGGAACTTAAAAGGGAATTGATAATTAGCTGATGATTCCTGCCTTCCCAAATTGTCTTCTTATGGATTTAGTATAGTATAATTTTGCTTGAAAATATTTTAGGATACCTACAGACAATAGAAATATGTGATTGAACTTGACTTTTCATGTTTAGATTTCGGAAGATGATACCTGAAATGAACATATTGACTGCTCCATATGCTTCCTCTGGCATTTAATGTATTCACACCCCTTTTATTTTATCTCCAAGAAATCGGTGATTTTATTTTATTTTGTAGGGGTTTTTTATTTCCATTCTTCGTATGATTTGAATTTGCTGTAGGTGCTGCTTCGAGATCCTTTGGATGAAAATGTTATTCCTGTCGTTGAGGAACTTCAAAGGCGATTACCTCCCGTGAACGCTCTTCGCCAGGGTCAAGGAGATGGTAAAGAGTATCCTGGAGGACAAAATGATGCTGAAGCTGGTGAAGATGATGGTATGCAACTATTTTCAATTGTAAATAAATTGTTGAATTCTCATGTATGATCAATAAAGTATCTTGTTTTCTTCATCATGTACAATCTTCACACTATTGAACCCCATGTTTTCTTTTTTTACTTTCGTTAAATAAAGTAGAACTCAGTTGTAAAGCGAGCCAAGAAAATCAAATTGTAGCAAGGCCATCTTTTGGTCATTCCAGGGAGACTTGAGCAGAAAATTATGATCCGCTTGATACTGGATTGTTTATTAGTTCATTAGCGTTTAAATCTTTTTGGTATTTGGCATCGAGATGCGTGTACATAGAACTAGTAGTCTTTGTAGAAAAGATAATGACAGAGCATAATACTTATTAGTAGTGCAATGAATATTATTCATATAGAAGAACCAAAATTCTAGCACTGTTATAAGCTTCTTGAGAAAAACGGTAGTAAATCAGGTATATTGAAGGATGTTCTTATGACGACACACAACATATTTGTTGAATGCTTGTGTCATCAACTTGTTTCATTGATATTATGATAAATTTAAATTATGCAAAACAGAGTCTCCATTCGAATTCAGGGCATTGGAGGTAGCTTTGGAAGCCATATGTAGTTTTCTAGCTGCACGAACAGCAGAACTTGAGACTGCTGCTTATCCTGCTTTAGATGAGCTTACCTCCAAAGTAAGTCTCCTGTTGCCTTTAATGAAATGAGATTCAGTTATGCCAAAAACCTCTAATACAAATATATGATGAAGAGGGAAAATTGTCTATTCTCCTAATGTTTGAGAATTGAGTTAAAAATCTAGGAGCAAATTACCAAAATCCAACTTGGTAAAGTGTTGTAGCACTATGTTGGCTCCAAGTTCGATGCTTAATTAAGATATCGCAATGCCACACTTCTTAATTCTACTAGTGGGCTTAGCGTTTTACTATTTAAGGTTTTGCCTCAACTTTTTCCATTAACCAATATGTTTTTCCATAATGAGTGTATAGCCCCTTTCTTGACTTGGACTTTCTGCTTCATTGGAGCATCTGGGAAAAAAATATGCCCTTTCCTAACTTTAATGGCTACATTTTTCTGTTTTTTACTTGTTTAATGTTCTTTATATATCATTGATTTTTTACATTAACTATACTATTCTTCGTCTTTAATTCAATATTTGTGCAAATTGTGGTAATCAACTGAAGTGCTATGATTTGATGCTTTCTCCTTTATTTCTGGTGTTCTTATGGTGCAGGCCTCATTTGCTTTCGAAATGATTGCTCTTAGTCTTTGCTTGGTCACCTGAATAACTTCCATTCTACCTTTATATCCCCATTTTAATATGTACTGTTTCTGATTATTTTATAAGTTTGAAATTCCTTAAAAGTTGTTTGCTTTTGAACCTTGTAAAGGTAGTG
Organism: Erythroxylum pedicellare; assembly: GCA_027563575.1. Lineage (NCBI taxonomy): Eukaryota > Viridiplantae > Streptophyta > Magnoliopsida > Malpighiales > Erythroxylaceae > Erythroxylum > Erythroxylum pedicellare. The sequence continues at coordinate 53,747,948 of JAOQMP010000210.1, forward strand.
GTTGTCATTTCTGTACCCAACTGTGCAGATCAGTAGCCGTAACTTGGATAGAGTTCGTAAATTGAAGAGTGCAATGACAAGGTTGACTGCTCGTGTTCAAAAGGTTTGCTTACTGGCAAGTGATGCTTGCATAGTAATGACCTTTTTATGTGACTACCCCTTTTTAGTTTGATGTACTACAATTAATCAACATGTGCCCTTTGGAAAATTAATTTGTTGAATTTTTACTTGCTACATGAGTAATGTGGTGGATAAGATGAGGGATATCTGATGTTGGACCTTTTATTGGTGAAATTATTTTGGATTAAGGTCTTCTTTTAATGTATGTGATGTAAAAGTATGTTTTTCCTGAAGAGATGATTTGAATCAAGATGAATTAACATGGTCTATTAACATGGGTAGGCTTCACTTAATTTATTGATATTACATGCAAACTAATTGTATAGTCAGTGTTTGGTCATAGGTCAGGGATGAACTAGAGCAACTACTGGATGATGATGATGATATGGCTGACCTTTACTTGTCAAGAAAGCTGGCTGGTCCACCTTCCCCAGTAAGCGGTTCAGGTGGTCCCAATTGGTTCTCTGCCTCCCCTACCATTGGTTCAAAAATTTCTCGAGCAAGCAGAGCAAGTGTGGCAACAGTTCGTGGAGATGAAAATGATGTTGAGGAGCTTGAAATGTTACTAGAGGTTATTAGTGGTGTCCTATGTATTTTCTATGTTAATCTGTGTGTAATGGTTTTAGAATCTAATGTCTAACTTGTTTTTAGCATATACTTGCAGGCTTACTTTATGCAGATTGATAGTACTTTGAACAAATTGACCACAGTATGTGCTTTATGCTCTCTCTCTCTCTCTCTCTCTCTCTCTCTTCATTAGAACCTGCCTTGCTAGGAGATAATGCGATCTTTCCTATTTAAATTGCTTAATATCATCATATGCAGTTGCGGGAATATATTGATGACACAGAGGATTATATTAATATTCAGGTAGGCAAAGCTCAAGATTTATTGGTTAAAATTTTCTTCTGAGTATGCATGCTCAGTTTCTGACATGAAATGTTTGGAAATATTCTGCAGCTTGATAATCATCGAAATCAGTTGATTCAGGTATTCACCATTTTTCTTTTTAACCTTATATGTTTTTCTCTTCAAGATTTGGTTAGTTTAACATTTTCATCTTCTTCTCTTTCAACTTTTGCAGTTAGAGCTCTTTCTGAGCTCAGGGACTGTGTGCTTATCCGTATACTCTTTAGTGGCTGGAATATTTGGCATGAATATTCCATATACATGGAATGATAACCATGGATTCATATTTAAGTGGGTAAGCAAAGATACTTAAACTAAGTGGTTTAGTTGCCACTTACTGGCATGTACTGAACAGTGATCCTTCTCTGCTTTGGGCATTGCTAGGTGGTGATCATAACAGGAGTCGTCTGTGCATTGTTGTTTGTGTTGATTATGTCCTATGCTCGCTCCAAAGGTCTGGTCGGATCTTGAATTATTCATTAGATCCCGTATCATCATTGGGAAAAGAACTTGTCAGGGTTCTTTGTTGGAAGGTCCCCGAGCCCTATTGAGCTTCGTGTTAACATGAGATACTGCCCTGAAGCTGCCTGCCTTGCAGTTAGTGGTGATAAGCTGACTATCTGGTGTACAAGCATTAAATGCCAGGAATTGAATGGGATGAAGAGGTCTGCAGGTTGTTGGCAAGTTGACAGGAGTTTGTCAAAAGGCAAAGAACTATATCTTTCAGTCACCAAACCTGAAACATGGGAAACTGTAAACAGTTTACTTAGCAAGATATGTCAGAACTTATATTCAGTATATTGATTCATAGATGTTTTTTGGTTTTATATCACCAATGCTTATCCATATCATTCTTTAGGAATCACAAAAGAAAAGTAATCTGTTGATGCTTAAATGTTACTAGTGCTTACAGTTTATTATACATATATATTCTGTATTATGTATGAACGTGTATCAACTGAAAATTTCCTTATTGTTTTCAGTGATATTTTTATAAATATAAAAATAATTATTATATTTATAATGATATTTTGACAAGTGCTTATGGTAACTAATTAATTTTTAATGATCAATTATTATCATACTTATATTTTAAAAATACAACTTTATAGTAAAAATAAACATTTCAACACCAACTCAAATCAAACTTCCTGTTAAATTGTATGGTCAAATTTCATTTGATGGAATCAAATTATATCTAATTGTTCCATTAGTAATTATGTGCACCATAACCATTTAAAATATCCTTACTATATACTTGTATAAAAGAGTTATCAAGTAGCTAAGATTTCATAATAATTAGATATAAATGCTATGGAATTAAATTTAAATAGGTGGTCCTCATTTCGATTGCCTGTCGCTAGCCTCTTAAGAACAATAGAGGGGGGGAAAAAAGAAGAAAAGGAAGAAACTACATGAAGAAAAAGAAAGCCACATTGTTATAGATAAGTTAAAAGCTGTTCATATTATATAAAGGCAAGTTTCTGGCAATCACAACTCAATGGACAACAACTAAGCCGATATAGGAGAAAATTGGAAGAAGCCATCATGGTCAGAATTGAAAAAAAGAAGGAAAACCCTTTATCCCACTCCGAAATGCGTCGAATTTTTAGTAAGACAGCTATAAAAACACTAGATTGATCACAATGTACAAGAACTTCTCCTTGTCAAGGGTGCAAGAACAAGGAGCCTTTGAAAAGGATTCGGAGTATATACAGTATTCCATCAACCCTTTACTGCCAGGGTCTGCAAATGCTCCAAGAAATCTTGCAAGCTCAGGTCGTCGGTGAGAATGATTTCTGACCCCTCCGTGTACTTTGAATTCTGAGTAACTGAAGGATTCAGTTTAGCAAGAAGAAATCTGGCCTGACTACTGTGCTGGTCACATTTTATCAGTTTAGGCACTGGAATTCTGTCAGTTACCAAATGCTCTGCATCTAGTTCGGGGGCCTCCAACAATTTTCTTAGATTTTCATGTTTGGGATCTTTCTGATAACCAAGTTTCCTCCACTGAGCAATTTTAGAACCATAATGTATTACCACACAGAAGTAAGAGTCGAACAATAAAATCACTTCTGGGGAGATGGATCGAACATCAAGGAGGACAGGAACAGGAGGCCCTTCGAAGGAATACTGAAAAAGTGTTGGCTGAATCATAATGAGAGAACCCACCACTCCCTCACGATTCAGCATCAGGTGGAAAAACGCAGTTTCATCAGGAGAGCTGTTGAAAACATCAATAAACTGGGACCTCCTCAGATAGTACATGAACTGAGGAAATAGAGAAAAGTTTGTCGAAAGACGGAAGGAGGAAGGATCTTCTTCAATATAGTCTCCAAACTTGGAAGCAAAACAAATAAGGTTATCATCCAGCCATCTGATGACATCTCGTGCATAACATGTTTCTGCTCGATGTATGGCAAGCCGAGCCATAACTGAAGCTGCTGCTTCCTGATCAAAACCAGCAGTGACTTCTGGCGACTTATTCCCAACCCATCTTCTTGCAGCAGTTGTGACCCTTTTGCGGATTCCCATGTTTCCACATCGATAACGTGTTACAAATTGTATAAAAAATGCAGAACCAGGATTGGCCTTCACATCACTTACTTCAAAGAAGAAAGCTATGCATGTTTTATTAGTTAATGTACCCAACTTCCATATATAAGTGCCACCCTCCCCTGTCTCACGATCACTCACTAAATCATTCTTCTTCCGAAGAGAAATACAAGGTCCAAGTGCTCCACAGATTTTTACGTCTCTAGTAGTCACAAGCTCAATAGTTGCATCAAAATACATCTTCAAATTCCCCTCTTCATCATGACTAAAGATGTGCCGCAAGCATTTTCTGAATTGCTCAGACTCAAATAACTCCCCTAACATCATGAAACCACCTGATTTCTCAACAGCAACTCTGAGCTCTGCAGCTCCAACTTGATCTAGAGAGCAAGCAAATAAATCAAGAACAACAGATGCATCAGATAATCTCTGTGACACCCTTTTGTAAAAGTTGCAAGATTTTGTATATAATGGCGTATATCCATTGACAAGGTCCCTGTGTGTTCTGATGGAATCACTGAGATCCGACTGCACTATAGTTCCAGGGCCCAGAGTGGCAGGTCCAGATGTGAAGACCATAATCCGGGAGCCTGTGTTCACTGATGATCCTTCCAGCAGTCCAAGCGCAACTGAGATTGCTGCTCCAGTGCATCTCTGAGGTCGATGGCCGGGGACAAGTGGTGCCAAAGCACACATCTCTTCAATAGCAGTGGTGATATTAAATTCACATTCACAAATAGGTAGCAAAAACCCTTGCTTTTGGACAACTGCCATTCTTCCAACTTGCTGTTTGCTGCTGTATATGCCTAGGAACATTTGAATCTGCAATTTTAAGGGAAAGCCTAAATATGTTTAACTACAAAATACCATCATTATCCTCATGATCATCATTATCCCGGTATAAAGAGCAAGGCACCAATAAGGATAATGACATTAATGCAAGAAAAACCACTAAAAGGGCCTTGGCCATTATGAATGCTAATGTTCAAATTAAAATCTTAAAAGTTCAAATAGCTGGGATGCACCAATTAGCAACCTAACACCAAAATTTGATATTGCAATGGGACATTAAGCTAATGTTAGAGAACTACCTGCTCTGAAGAAACTTCACGTTCACCATGAAACACAACAACCTTAGAACACTCCGAGAACCCCAAGTCATAAACCCTAACCATAGAATCAAACACAACCAACCCCACCAACGCATTCTGAGGCAACTGCTCGACGACAAACAACAACTCATTCTTCACCGCCACCAGCTCCTCCGCCGTCGTACAAGCATCCACCACAAACACAAACGCCGGCGCCAACCCCCTCACCTCCCCAACACCACTCACTCTCGGAGACCCTAATGAAGCCATGGACGATAGCGATCCACTGGAGGAAGACAACCCATTCGCCCAACCAAAACTCGGATGCGAACTACTACTGAATTTCATATCGATCTTATCGATTTTATACTCCACCGTACTATAAGTCGGGAAAAGCTCAGCCGGAAGATTGGTTTCGCCAATACCGGAATAAGAAATCGGAAAAGCGTTTTTCCGATAACAGAAGGGACAGCACCAAATGCGAGACGGATAGTCTACTCTTGCGTAGGGATTGAGTACGGCACCACAGGCAGTGCATGTTAAGGGTTCGTAAGGAAGAACAGGAAGCTCTGTTGATTGCATCAACGGCGTGCACATGATGCTTAGTGGCATTACAAGGGACGACACTTGGTTTTTTGTGGTGGGCCACGCGTTCCAGGACCATCGTAGGCTCTCGATCGCCTCCAACTCCACAAAATCCATTTCTGGTTCCGGGTTCGATCTGGGTTTTACCGGGTTTTCTCAGGAGAGGTTCCGAAGGGAGACGAATCGGGTATGTCGAGAACAGTAAGCAACATGAGGGCAGAGGGTTATTCTGGCACGGTGTTTGGTTAGTGGGAAAGTGAAGGAAAAATGAAAAACCCTCCGATTAGTACAATCCAACGCCAGGGTATGAGATTTTAAGCCATCGTTACACACTTAGATGACATAATTTTCGGTGAATACGAGGGAAGAATTGGCGGTAGGCGATACAAAGACTTTTGTTCCCTCACAAAATACACCACAGTGTAAGCCTATGTTTTGTTGCGGTTGTACATGTATTTTTACAAGAAAATTTTTATATGAAACTATTTGATTGTTTGAATATTATTTAATAAAAAAATTTTAAAAAGAATTTTATTAAAATAGACTGTTTGTTAACATAAAAGTAAAAAAGTATTTTTAATTTTAACTATATTTTATTTTGTAATAAAAATTATTTAAACATATTAAATAATATGCAAAGCACAATAAATTAATTATTATATAACTTTAAACTAT
>JAOQMP010000210.1:53757131-53768369 GCA_027563575.1 Erythroxylum pedicellare
TCATATGCTCCTCTGTCTCCCATATTGCTTCTTCAGTTGAGTGGTTCCTCCAAAGGATATTTACTAATGGAATGACCCTGTTTCTTAACTGCTTGATCTGCGATGCCACAATCTTGATTAGCTCCTCAACATAGGTTAAGTTACTAGTAACCTCAATCTCCTGAGCCAGTATCACATGTGTCGGATCTGACCGATATTTTCAGAGTATACTCACATTACACACATTATGAAACTGAGACATCTCATTCGATAAAGCCAACTTATAGGCCAAAGGTCTAATCCTCTCAATAATCTCATAAGGACCAATGTATCTAGGGCTTAACTTACCCTTTTTACCGAATCTCAAAACTCCTCTCCAAGGTGACACTCTAAGGAATACTTTGTCTCCCACATTGTACTCCATATCATGTCGATATTGATCCACATAATTCTTTTGTCTATTTTGAGCTGCTTTAATTTGGCTTTGGATCAAACATACCTTATCCACTGTGTCCTGTATCAACTCTGGGTCTTCAACCATTCTCAAGGGCTTTTCATCCCAATATAATGATGACCAACATTTTCTACCATACAGTGCCTCATACGGTGCCATTCCGATACTACTGTGATAATGGTTGTTATAAGCAAACTCTATCAATGTCATATATTGATCTCAAGCTCCTCTAAACTCCAATACACAAGCTCTAAGCATATCCTTAACAGTATTGATTGTCCTCTCTCTCTGTCCATTTGTCTGAGGATAAAATGCTATACTGAAGTTCAATTTAGTACCCATAACAGACTACAAACTCCTCCAAAACCTCAAAGTAAATTTGGGATCTCTATCAGATACTATGGACACTGGAACCCCGTGCAGTCTCTCCATCTTATTCACATATTTCTGAGCCAATTGATCAAGTTAGTTATTCTCTTTCACTGGTAAGAAGTGGGCCGACTTAGTCAATGGGTCCACTATGACCCATATAACATCATGCTGTCTCGGAGTCTTAGACAAACCCATGATAAAGTTTATAGTAATTTGTTCCCATTTCCACTCTGGAATGGGCAATAAATAGAGCTTTCCTACCGGAGCCTAGTGCTCAGCCTTAACTTGCTGGCATGTCATACATCTGGATATATACTCCGCCACTTGCTTCTTCATTCCAGGACACCAGAAATGCTACTTCAGTGTGTTATACATCTTGGTAGTACCAGGATGCATAGCATAGGCGGCCATATGAACTTCCTTAAAAATCTCCTTCCTTAGATCATCCACATTAGGCACACACAGCCTCTGTTTCGACCATAATGTCTCATCCCTCAACTCAAACTCGAAATTCAGATTCATTTTCACTTTCTCCATAAGTTTGAACATATCAGGATCTTTGCTCTGTACTCTTCTGATTTTGTCATGTAGCATCGGTCTCAACTTTAATGTAGCAATCAAGGCCTTATCCTGCTCCAGATTCAACTCCACATTCAAAGCTCTCAAATGAATCAAATTAGGTAACCTCGATAATTGAATTTGAGTTGAACTGATATTAAACTTCCGTCTCAAAGCATCTGCCACCACATTAGCTTTCCTTGGGTGGTACTCAATAGTGCAATCATAATCGTTCAGTAACGCAATCCATCTCCTCTATCTCAAGTTCAACTCCCTCTAACTCAACAGATATCTCAAACTCTTATGATTTGTCTATATCTGGAAAGTCTCTCCATACAAATAATGTCTCCAAATCTTTAGAGCAAAGACAACTACAGCTAACTCTAAATCATGTACTAGATAGTTGATCTCGTGAGACATTAATTGTCTCAATGCATAGGCAATCACCTTGCCATGTTGCATCAATACACATCTCAGTCCTTGATGCGACGCATCACTATACACCACATAACCTCCAGTCCCCCACGGAGTAGTCAACACCGGTGCAACAGTCAATCGATGTTTCAGCTCCTCAAGGCTCTTCTAAGACTCCTCACTCCATCTGTACACTACATTCCTCCTTAGAAGTTTAGTTAGAGGGGCTGAGATTAGAGAAAAACCCTCGACAAACCTTCGGTAATACCCAGCCAATCCTAGGAAGCTTCGGATCTTCAACACATTTCTCGGAGCTTCCTAATTCATCACTGCCTCTATCTTCTTCGGATCTACCTGTATGCCATCCCCCGTCACTATATATCCCATAAACACAACCTGATCCAGCCAAAATTTACACTTACTGAATTTGGCATACAACTGCTTCTCTCTCATGATCTGTAAAATAACTCTCAGATGCTCAGTATGCTCCTTTCTGCTCTTCGAATACACCAAGATATCAGTAATGAACACAATCAAAAATTGATCCAAGTTGGGCTGAAACACCTTATTTATTAGGGCCATAAAAGTTACTGGGGCATTAGTCAGCCCAAACGGCATCACTAGGAACTCATGGTGCCCATACCTGCTCCTAAATGCGCTATTAGGTACATCAGCCTCTGTTATCTTCAACTGATAATACCTTAGTCTCAGATCCAGCTTAGTAAATACCTGAGCTCCATGCAGCTGATCAAGCAAATCATCAATTCTAGGCAACAGGTACTTGTTCTTCACTGTCACCTGATTCAATTGCCTATAGTAGATGCATAACCTCAAAGTCCCATCTTTCTTCTTCACAAATATCACTAGAGCTCCCCAAGGTGAAACACTGGGTCTAATAAAACCCTTTTTCAAAAACTCTTGCAGCTGAGCCTTCAACTCCTTCAGTTCCACAGGTGCCATTCTATATGGAGGAATAGATATAGGAGCAACACCTGGAACTAGATCAATCGTGAACTCTGTCTCTCAATTTGGTGGTAAACCAGGTAGCTCATCGGGAAACACATCTAAAAATTCTCTTACCACGGGAATGTCCTATACACTTTACTCTTCTCTAGTATCATGATGTGGGCCAAATAAGCCTCACATCCTCCTTACATCAATCTCAATGCACTCATGATCACCCTAGCTGGCACTGCTTGACTAATTCCGCTTAATGATACCCTCAGCTGACCAGGAGTTTCTAGTTTACCTCCTTAGTGTAGTAGTTTATGATAGCTCTATGAGTAGTGAGCCAATCCATGCCTAGAATAACATCTATCTCTCTCAACTGTAGTATAATTAGGTCTGCCCCTAACTCGACCTGATCAATCCTAATAACGCACCCCTTGTAGACCTCTCCTATGACAGTAGTATTACCTAGAGATGTACTCACCTCTAGCCTATACTATAGCAACTCCCTAACACAATGCAATCTACATGCCTAATGTGGTGCGATAAAGGATTGTGTGGATCTTGGATCTAGCAATACAAATGCCTCAAAATCATAAATGAGTTCGTTAAGTCCTGAGCCTACTGCCTAGTCATAGCGTAGACCCTAGCTTGGGATTGCAGTCGGTTGCCCGTCCCTCAGTCCTTATGGAAGAACTCCTAGAGCTCTCTCTGCCTCTACCTCGACCTCTCTGTCTAGGTCCACTACCTCTGCTCTACTGGACTGTAGTATTACTCTCAAATTGCCCATTGACAGTAGACTAAGCTCCCAAAGTAACAGGGCAATCTTTGATTTGGTGATCAATAGAGTTGCATTTAAGGCAAGCTCCTGTTAACTTCCAACACTCACCATCATGCCTCCTCTTACAGTGGTCACAAACTAGAAACCGATTCTATCATGCACCTCTTCCACTGTCAGTTTATGAAAATCTGCCCCTCTGCCCAAATCCTGACTGCCTGGATCCATCTGATGATCTGAAGGCTCTATTCTGGTGCTTACTGAAGCTCCTTCCAGAACGGCCATGACTCTCACTAGGTCTCTTTCCTTTGGACCCTTGCCAAGTCTCTGCTTGTCTCTTTCTCAGTAGCTATTCAATTTTAACTAAAGCATCTTTCAATTCAGTGAAAGTACGCAGATCTGAAAGTGCCAACCTTATTCTGATCTCCATATTGAGTCCATTCTCAAACCTCTTACACTTGTCTTCTTTTGTAGGGATCAGAGTAGTAACATAACCCATCAACCCATTAAACCGGACCACATATTCAGCCACTGACATCCTACCCTGCTTCAATTACAAGAACTCCTTCATCTTCATGTCCAAATAGATCTTGGGTATGTAATTATCTCTGAAGACCCTCAGAAAGTCTTCCCACTTCAATTGGTAAGGTTTAGTGGTACTGCCTAGAACAACCTTCCACCACTGGTAAGCTGGGCCATGCAGGAAAGACACTGCATAATTGAACCTCTCATCAAGCTCACATCTATTTGATTAAATACCCTTTCTATCCTCTCTAATCATCGCTCGGCCTCAGCCAGATCTGTACTACCATAGAAGTCCACAACTCCCTACTTCTGCGGCCTATCATACCTCCTCTCCCTTCTTTTGAGAACTCTAGGAGGCATGTCCTGAGATCGAGGTACCGAGGACTCCCTACAGGATCCTACCGATCCTTGGTCAGCTTGTTGATCAATCTAATCACCTAGAGCAAATGACTTATAACAAACAATTTGCATTTCTCATGATATTTCTTGCTTAACATTCTATATGTCCCAACAGATGCCAAACCATGCTCTGATACCACCTAAATGTAGTACGCCCTTACAGTAGGGTACCACACTTTCACTAAAGCATAGGCATTTCATTTCAACAAATATACTTAACAAAATGCATATAAGGTGCTCATGAGACACTTTCCAATTAGAACATTGTTGTGACCGAGTTCTTGAACTGTCTCGTATCTATTTTAGATGCCGAGCTCATTAATAAATATCTTTTATCCAGTGAGGATACAGGGCTCATTTTACATAGTGAGCTTTAGGCTCTTAATCACTATTTGAGCTCGAGGCTCCTTTCACTCGTTGAACTTTAAGCTCTGATCGGTGACTACTCTGGTCACAACTATCATTATCTGATTATGCATTCTTGTATGGAATGCATGTACCACAATTACTCACATTATAAAGCAATTAGGTCTTCACATTCACGTTCAAGTAACACTTTAATATCTTAATTCACATTCACACTTCAATATCAATCAAAACATAAATTAAGCAAATAAGTAATTAAGTGGGACCGTCTAGACTACTCACAAGTTGCTCCCAAAGCTAATGCATGGGAGTTTCAGCAATGCCTGGGGGTTGACGTTCCAGTTGCTCCTCTATATCAAATAATACACACAATATCACAATTTGTACAATCATAAGTATTCAATAATGCACATGTATGAAATGGAATGTGTACAATGTATGTTCATGATAATCCTGGGTATCTTACCATCAATTACATCAAAAAATCAATCTCATATCAAATCTCATCTAAGTATGATTTATACTTAGGTTTACGCCTCACTAAAACCATTAAAATCACACTTCATTCTCATTGAATCACTTCAGATTTTTCTAAGGCACCCCTTTCGTTTATAATATTCACGTTCAATCAGGAGGTGAAACTGATATAATTTGACAAACTCTATTCTAGAAAAGTGTTCATCTATGTCTTATCTTTCCATTGACACTAAAATCACTCAATTTGGTTCAGTAATTTGGAAGATATGCCTCAAACATTATCGGGTTGTTCTTATCCAAAGACAGTATACTATGTACAACTTCCATCCAGAAATTCAATATCTTAGAAATTGAATCATAATTCAACTTCTGCATATGGTTTGTATCACTATTTATCTAGTTTACTCCAAATCAAAAATTATCTCATTTGGAATCCTATAGATCCAGATATAATCAATATACTAAAGGGTGCTCAGTAAGAAAATCCTACTGCACTGTTCCAACAGATTCCACATTTTGATTCAATCAATCTTCCTTAATTCAATTCAGATTGGTACAAAATTTTATTTAGGGATACAACAATGTGTTAAGAATCTATTTCTTGAAGAATCAAATCATTTGGACGTTGGGTTAAGAAGTTATAGCCAAAATCTCATCGGATGTTCATCAGCTAGCAACTATTAATCAAAAGTCGTCATCGTGCAATTGCACGATGGTGATTTTCACCTATAAACCAACAAAGTCGATATCGTGCATTTACACGATAGCGACTTTCACCCTTAAAACAACAAAGTCACTATTTTTCATTTGCATGGTAGCAAATTTCACCCTTAAATACCCAGAATTGCTATCGTGCATTTGCACGACAACGACTTTTGCCCTTAACCCAATGATGTCACCGTTGTGCTTATACACGACGGTGCAACTCCACTTGTTCTTCTTCACTGAAAACAAATCTAAAATCCATAAATTTTGATCCAAAACTCCAAAAATTACAAGCTTTATATCACTAGAAAGCTTAAAGAAAGGTCTACAACTTTCATGAAGACAAGTTTGTCTAAATCTCTCTATATCGACACAGAAAATTCATGAAAGTTTCAGATCAAAACTCAACATTATTACTATTCATTCGCAGAAAATTTCCAGACTTCATTCTTTAAAATCAAAATCTTCAAAATTTTATTCTATTCATTTCCACTCCATTCCATTAAACTCATTTACCATAAATTCATACTACTACAAAATATACAACTTTGATAAAGAACCAACAAAAACCCAAAATTCATATTCATCCTATTCATACTCTATTACTTTTCTGAATTTCAACTTTCATTCTCAATCACTATTCTTCCTCTCAACTTCCATTTAAACACTCATTCCGATCTCAAACCACCATTTTACAATTTCTCTTCAACTCAAAAACCATTTCCTTGATTATCTCTAAGTTTTCATCAACTCACGTACAAAACACACACATATATATACATAAACAGTGAAGAACAGAGCACATCACCTTTACATATCTAATTCTCTACACTAATCCTATACATCATTTCATTGCTATTTCAACTCCAAAAAACCATTTTTTTACTACACTTGATCATTAATAATCCATCAAAACTAATTAACATAATAACTAAAATTTTCATCCCATTAACACAGTATTAGTGAATATAAACACGTAAATGCCATGTTCCATGCAGATGATAATAATTCATCAAATTTATGTCATAAATCCATAACTCTAACAAATTTATTCACTACTTACTTGTTGAAAACTCCAAAAGCTTCAACTATCCCAAAGCCCTAACTCTATGCAAAATCACGTACTCCTCTGTGTAAAATGACCAACTTCTGGTTTTTCTTAGGTAGAAAAGACAAATAGTTGTGTGGTAGAGGTGTGGGATAAGGAAAAACAAGAAATCTCTCAAGAGGATTTTGGTGAGCAACTCTGTAAATTGGAAAGAAATTTGAAAAGGGTGGCTGCGAAGAAGGTAAATAACATTAAGCCCTTTTCAACTCTTAGATAACTATAACTTACTTCTAACAATTTAGCAAAGCCACTTACTAAATTAGTGACACTTGTCACTCTTATAAGGTCTAAGCCTAAACTATTTTTCTTTTGAAACTAACTCCATTAAATCTATCTTTACAATATAACTATCTCCAATCTTCTTTTGATTTCTTTTTCCTATTTTCAATAAAAATCATAATTCTCTATAAATTTCGAAAATAAATCCTAAAATCACCAAAATTAAAAAATATTACAATTTCACTAACCTATAAAATTTTCAATGTAAAAACATTCATAATTCTAAAAAATACACAAATCAATCCAATTATGCCCAGAATTATTCACGAATGCATGTACAATTATTTTCACGTGCAACTATTTCACAGTTCATGTGTATGTGTATGACAATATGGAAATACATTTCTAACTCTCATTAATCACTCACATTTTTCATTTTAACCTTCGCATAAGTAATGGGATGTTACAAGACACTCTTTGGATATATTCACTAACAAGACATTTTTTGAGTTATTCAAACAACTTACATCTAGGGTATCTTTGTATAAACTAATTTGGTTTAAAAGCAATAATAAAAAATAGCAGTTATCATATGGATAACCATTTAGAATAGGTTAAGTATATTAGATAGGGTGGAAAAAAAGCTCAATTATTAATCCTTCATGCACTTTCTATAGTGTTGAATTAGAGATAAGACACTATGTTTCTTTCAATGTAGTTATACCAAAGATCTGTGGAACAAAATGCATATTCCTTGCAACTTTCCTAATGGAGTATAAGACTGAGATAACATCATATGTAGTGTCTATAATGCATCCCTTCCAGATGACAATCTCACTCTTTTAAAACTAGCCTTATGCATATAAGTTTATAAGATATGGAAGGAAAGAAACTAGAGAAGATTCAAGATTAAGCAAACTGACTTGCATATACATTGTATTATAATACTTTGGCCAGGATAAAAGAATTCTTACTAATCAACTTTGAAGGATCAAAAATCACAAGGAATGTAGCCACTAGATGAGGTTCAATTGACTTAGACACGCACCAAGCTTGTGTTTATTGAATTGTAGAGTCTTGTTACTACTTTTGTGACACCTTATAGTTCTTGTTTTCCTTTGTATTTAGCTTTTGGTACTATGATTAATCTAAATATACCAGGCCATTAATGAGATCATGGTTAATGTTACAAAGACTATGTAACGAACTCCAAGTTCACTCACAAAATATGCCAAAGTATAAGTACGGTAGTTATACTCTGGCAATTCAACTCATCCTTACCAAATCCCTTATTTTTAAGGTGTTTCTCACAAAGACAAAGTAAACCTACGAAATTCACCTAGCTAACACAATAAAATGGAAAAAAAAGAAGAAGAAGAGAAAGATGCATACGACTTTATAAGAAAATTACCAACCTTTCTATTACTCACAATTAATACAAAGGATGCAAAGCTCCAACTCTCTCTAATGAATCAAGCCTTGCTCAATGAGCTATTTATAGTCTTTAGGAGACTAGTTGGGCAATAATATAAGAAAGAAGTCTTAAGTCCACTAAGCCACTAACTTAGTTGGTGGTTGACATCCCCGATTACTTTTGACACTACTTTAGTGGGTGGTTTACATAACTTCCAACTATCTCACTCCTAAGTCAAAGCAATATGTGTAAAATGCTTACAAGACACCTAATCCATGTTCTTTGCCATATCATCCCACTTCCTTGATGATTCATCCCACTAACTTTGCCATGTCACCCATGATCTTCATCCAAAGGTAAAGGTTAGTCAAGTTTCGAGCCATTTTGTGTGTGGTTTGACCAATATGCACCTATAGTCTAGTCCGTTTGTCCATGTTTCATCATTTGAGCACCATTTCATCCTTAGTCCCACTAAAAGACATCTAAGCAAGTCTAACTCGCCTTAGCCACTAAGCCAATCAACTCCCCACGATCATCAAAACTTGTTGTAGCTCAAACCATGCTTGATGTTTACTTGGTTAAGTTACTTTGGTTCCTTTGGCATGCCTTCCTCATGCCTAATCCATGCTAGACATTGTCCAAAGCTTGCCAATGGCTAGCAAAAAAGGTCCTGTAATATTAAGGGGCTAACCAACCACCCTGACCAGATGAATCTGATGCCTTTATTAAAACAAATTGAAGGTAGTTGTTTACCTAGTCTTCAAATTGCCACAAGGTCATGTCTTTCACCCAAGTAACTTCTGAGACTGGTTTATTCTTTCACTGAATCAAGAACTCCGTTCTCTGATTCTTTTTGTGTTGCCCCAATATTTGATGATCCAAAATCTTCTCAATTTGATCATCGAATTGTTTCCTTACCATTAGTGGAGCTCTCTTGACTTCACACCTTTTAGGATCTGTTTAGCCCTCATAATATGGTTTAAAGAAACTAACATGAAAAGTAGGATTTACCTTTAAATGCTTAAGTAGCTTGAGGTGATAAGCTAAATTTCCCACCTTTCCAATGATTTTGAATGACCCTTTATTCTTTGGCACCAACCCTTTATCCACCTACTTACTACAAATCTTTTTCCAAATTCGGGGAGTAAGTTTGAAAATTACCTTATCCCTGATGTAAAAATCTTTGATCAGCATATTTCATCCGTTTGGAAGCCTTATAAAGACTATCTCTTGTGTCATCCAACAATTTTTGCTTTCCCTTTGCAAAACGATAAGTAATTCGACACTTTCCTCTCAGCATCTGTTGAGCTATCTTGAGATGATTGAGTGGTTACTATCCCAGGGCAACTTCAAAAGGAATTTATTTGTTGTCGAGGATCTGTGCAAATTATGAAAAATATAAGTAAACTTAGCCAATTTTGTTGACTTGCACTTACATAATGCTGCACGTATTCCTCCAATAAGCCATTGATTCTTTTCGTTTGGCCATCCATTTATGGGTGATTATTAGTTGAGAACTTCAATTCACGCCCCATCACATTGAAGAGAGACGTCCAAAATTAAGTAGTCAATCGAGCATCTTGTTTGCTTACTATGTCCACTGGAACCCCAAAGTGCTTCACCACATTTATGTGGAAAAGCTCCGTAACAACATTTAAGGGACACAAATCTGAAGTTGGCACAAAGACTGCATGCTTAGAGAACCTATCAACCACTATCATGATTGAAGCCATGTTGTCCACCTTTGGGAACTTGCCAACAATGTCCATTGAAAATGACATCCATGATTTTTCTGAGATAGGCAAGGGCTGCAACAAAATTGCCTCCTTTTTCCTATCACGTTTATCCAATTGATAAACAAGGTAAAATTTGACATATACTTGAATTTCATTCTCCATTTTTGGCTAATAATAAGATCAAGAAAGAAGCGTTAACATTCATTCGACCCTAAGTGACTAGCCTATTGTGAATTGTGCATCTCCTTTATATATTACTTATATGAGGCACTAAAACTTGGCACGTGCAATTGATTATTTTTCTTCATGAGCAACCCCTCATCATCAAGCTAAAATCGTCGCATAACACCCTCCTTCACTTACTTCACATTTCTACCATAAGTTTTGTCCAACTGAGTTCCTATTTTAATTTGGTCCAATAGGTTCGATTCCACTCGAGTGATCATATACAAGGTTGCAAAGACTTCCTTTCTACTTAATGCATCTACTAAATTATTATGTCTCCCTAGTTTATGCTCCCATATAAACTCATATTTGGTAAGAAAATCTTACCACCGGGCTTACCTTGCAGGTAACTTCTTTTGAGTCCTAAAAAAGGTGTTATCAATGTCATCTGTATGTACAGCAAACCTGATGCTCGATAAGTAAACCCGTCAAGCTTCAAGGCAATGTACTACTACCAGTATCTCCTTCACATGTGTCAAGTATTGTTACTCGACATAGTTAAGCTTGCAACTTTCAAATGTTACTAGATGTCGTTCTTGCACAATATTGAGAGAGTGAGTT
>JAOQMP010000210.1:53773670-53785879 GCA_027563575.1 Erythroxylum pedicellare
TGAACCCTAATTTTCCAATCTAAGAAATAATTCGTTTTCAATGATTAAAAACAACCTAAGGATTTAGTGAAAACCTTTGCAATTGGTCTATAATTAATCTAAACTTTTTACTTAAATTTTCTTAGCAATTTCTCTCTTGAAAACTTTCAGCTTTGTTTTAATTTTCGAAAATTAAATCACGTCTTCTTTCTTTTCTTGTTCACTTTTAACGCAAGCAAACAAAGCCTCCAATCTGATCCTATATCTTGCATTCAACTTCTATTTTCTCCTTTGACATTTACACACACTTTGCCTGGAAGTAAAAAAAATCTTTCTTGTGTTTTGATCTCTGTGGGACGATACCCTTGCTTCACTGTATTATGAATCAACTTAAGTAGGAGATTAAATTTGTAAGCTAACGACAACCTATCACTTGTCTTAAGAACAAGTCTTAACCAACATCATATGAAGGTTTCAAACTAAATTAATGGGTTGACTCAATACTTCTGTGACTTAATAAATTATGTAATTGTTCATAGCTATCATTTGCACAATGGAAACTTGCAATTAGATGTGTATTTACAAGTATAAACAAATATATAAAGACTGAAAGGACACGTTAATAGAGAATCCCAATTTACTTTGTGAAATAAAATAAACGAAAGCCACTCTATATCTAAGTACCCAGAAAGGGTGCGGAGCAAAGATTCAACAAGGCAATAACCAATCGTTTACTGAAGTTATGTGCTTGGTGTAGCATCAAACACTTCTGAAAATGAGTTCTAGCACAGAAAAGGGGCAAACACCGATCTTATAGAAGCCAATTATTAATAAAATCTCGTAATCAATGTGAAAGTGAGGACCGGAATATTTTATTCTGGGCAGACTTTCAAACGAAAAACTTCTGATATACATTAACGCTTGTTTACAGTCAAAAGCAACTTTTTTTTTTTTTTGGTAAAGATGTCATGAAATAACCCAAGAAGCAGGGTCATTTACAAAGCATTTGCATAAATGAATCTTTTATATCCTGCTCTTTACTAGACTATACAAAAGGAGACTTAAATTTTACATAAATGTTACACTTTGTCAGATAATTATAACATTAGTTTAATGTAGGCTCCTTTGGCATGCATGGCTTAACTGGAGCTCCATTGGCATGCAGAGTTTGAGTCAAACAATAACTTTAAGCTTTAGACTTTGGAAACCTATAAAGGTTATGCTATTTCTTTCTGTCCATAAGTGATGCACCAGAGCTACAGCAGTAGTAAAGACAATATTGCTTTTGATTTTGCAATGTTTAGAGCAATTTAACAAGAAATGCTTCCAGCTGTTGATCTTTCTATAAAAGGCTTTACAGTCAATCCATTCCATTGTCAATCTTACCAATTCCTTACTCCAAGAGTACTGGAAGTACAGGTTGTATCTAGCTTCATCAGTACCACTCAAGCATAGCATACAAACAGGGAATTTGAAGTACAATTAAAAGTAATTAACATGTCTTCTGTAAGCATCATTTTTTTGACCAGTAACCACATCAAAAAGGAGTGTTTATAAAGGTTATAAAAAGGAGTGTGTTTCCTTACAACCATTTACAGCCCTCTTTAAAAGTATAAACCCTGCAAACTTTGTTGCCACCTGTTATTCACATTATATTCTTAAAAATTTCCTTCTCAAAGTAGTCAACTTCATCCACTACTAGCTGCTATCGTTTAAGGTCGTATGAGATCATATTTCTTGAATTTTTAGGTGTACTCCATTCGCCCACTTGACCCATAATGAATTTGTCTTTGAAGCTATATCCCATAATAATTTAGCAATCGCATCATTATCCCACTTTCTATAATCATGAATGCCCAACCCTCTGATTTTTACTCATGCATAGACTCTCGCAGTTGACAAGTACTCTAGTTTGGCCATTCTCATTCTTGTCCTCTAGGAAACTTTTTCACAAACTTAAAAACCTGCTTGATAATATTTTGTGGTAGCACTAACATAGTAGCCCATTTAGGAACTCTTTGAATGATCGGATCAAAACCTCAATCTAAGAATTCAAAGTTATCAGAAAATACTTCGACGTCTTGACCCAATATTAAAAATGCAATCAGAAACCAAAACACACAAAGATATCAAAAGAACGCTACAAGCAATCCGACTAATCACTTGATAAGTTCGTAAAATCAATTTGTAGAGAATTTGAGGATTGAATCCCTCACAAAGTAACCTAAAACTATTCTCAATGTAATCTGAATAGGATGTGCAGAAAACCACCCTTTTAAGTTTCAAAAACTGGGCCTAAAAATGAAATGTCTAACTACGAAAAATGAAAACAATTAAGAATTCGTATCAATTTTCTAATAGAACATCCTTTAGTAAATTGAGCATATCTTGAGTTATGGACCTCCGATTAAGGCGAATCTTATAACGTTGGAAAGCTAAGACAAAAATCTACAATTTTATGCTGATCAGTTAGACTAATTCAGCCTAAATCAATGTCAGAATTTCGGCACAAGCCAGAACATGTAAATAGCGTTGTTGCGTTGATGTTATTGTTTGTAACTTGATCTCCAAAGGTCTTTTCTTCATCAACCATGGTACATATAAGTCCACCAAAAGCTTCTCAAAGCCTCTTAACATTAGCACGAGTAATCGGTTCTTTCAGCATGGTCAATGGGTCATCCAATAATTGACTTGTCTTTAGACTCTCTCTTGAGCTCACATCACCCGTAATTGTACATAGCCATTAACACAAGGCTTACAAGCTAGAAGCTCCCAGCATCTGGCAATTAACTTAAAGGCCATGTTATGATTCTTGTAGTAATTTTATCGACAAGGAAGTAATAACCTCTAGCGTACCATCCAGTGGAGAGAGAGGAACACCAAGATACCACATAGGAAAGTTTTCCAATGGAAAGCTCGTGAGGTTTAGGAGATCCTGCCTTACTTCATCGTTCACTCCACCCAAGAACAACTGAGATTTACTATGATTTGCGCATAATCTTAGTAGCATAACAATTGAATTTCTATTGGCCTAACGTCAACAAGTCATCTGCAAAACATAAATTCTTCAACTTTAGGGATTTACACATT
This sequence comes from Erythroxylum pedicellare, assembly GCA_027563575.1. Taxonomy (NCBI): domain Eukaryota; kingdom Viridiplantae; phylum Streptophyta; class Magnoliopsida; order Malpighiales; family Erythroxylaceae; genus Erythroxylum; species Erythroxylum pedicellare. The sequence continues at coordinate 53,776,740 of JAOQMP010000210.1, forward strand.
GGATGACAATTTAATTCAACCCTTCAAGCCTCCACATTTAGAATTCTACGCAGATATTCCATCACCAGCACAAAGAGAAGGGGTTAGATAGGATCTCCTTGTCTCAGAATCCTTTTTCCCTTTAAAACACCCATGGCTTTCTCCATTTAGAGATATAAAGAAAGCTGTAGATTTTGTACATTCCACAATCCAATCAATGAAAGTTGGTGGGAATTTCGACTAATGCAACAATTCTCTGACAAATTTCTATTCAATCATGAATAGCAAACTTATTAAACAATATTCTGGGTAAACTACGAAGTAGTAATAACTGTTTTCTAGCTTCCGTATCAAGTTTTGTTACTTAACAACTTAATAAATCCCACACAAAAGTCTCCATTTGAGTACAAGACCACATTTATTTAGTTAAATGCAAATATCAAAAGCTCATAGTGTTGGGAAATTAGGATCGAATTTGATCATGACTATAGCGAAATAATTACAAAACTTTTTATATTTTGATTTTTCGAAAATCAAGATAATTTTAATTCTATAAAATGAATAATATATAAATTAAAGCATGAATCTTAGTTCGTATCTTATTTTAAAGCTTGATCATTTTCTTGTCGTATTATACGTACCGTTTATGAAATTAGCCTATCTCAACTACCATAACTACACAAGTATCCGACCTCTAAAAGTATCCATAAAGTAGGTTGAGAGAACTCTATAACTCTTATAGAGAGAGTTAAGCAAGAAGTGCTAGTTCTATTAATGCTTAAGCTTATTTATCATAAGTTTTGGACATTTTAGTAATTTATTACAATTAAGTTAAATACTAATTATGCCAAATAAGATCTAATATTTCATATTGATCTTTATTTATTAAATATCTCATATTTAACATAAAGTTTTTAAACTTTACAATCAAGTCCAACTTGATTAAACTATCTTTGTTTTCTTCAACTCGTTTTATATATATGGCCCATTAGGTTCTCAAATATGTTAGTAATGATTATAAATTATAAATATAATTGATAATTAGAATTAGATAATTTGAAACTCTTTTTTAATTTATCTTTAATTCTCTAATTAAACAATTTATAATCATAGATCAAGATTGACATCTAGCAATGCATTATGACAACCTAAATATTTAGGAATGCCAAAGGAGGTTTTGACTAACCTTTCTATACATAATTTTTCTATATAATTCAATCATCTCATTACATAAGGTTCTGATTAGACAAAGCATGGAATTAATGTTTATTCTTTCTAAGTCCAATCATATTAGTTCTCTACCATTAGTTATTAATTTAATTAATGACATTACTAAACTCTATACAAAACGTCATTTTCTTGACCAAGGATTTCTGAATCAATACTTTTTGAGAACAACAAAACTTTCTCCCTAATTACTTTAGGGTGATAAATCCTATTTTGATCACTCAACCATCTCCATATAACTCATGCTACATCCAATAACTACTAATCAAATGACCCGTGATTAAATATGTCATAATTAGTATCCAAACATAGTAATCTCTTTACAATATAACTTTGGTGACCTCAAGTCAAAGGATCACTTATATAATCAGCATAACGAGAATTCCATGGATATACAAGTAATGTTTGAAATGGATTTCTCATAGTGAGCATATTTAGTGAACTTGTTCTCTAGCAAGCAACGATCATAAAAACAAAACGTGTGCTAGTCTTTTTACTTTCCATTAATATCTAGTCTTAATAAAACAATGACTAAGAATAATTTAGGGATATTACATAAATGCAATATGAATCTCATAATTATAATCTCATTATAATTTCATTTGTAATATATAATTATCCCATAGATTTTATCATATACATCTAAAAATGTACAAGCTAAAGAATGCTTTTAAATTATTTTGTCACGAGCATAATAAGGGCCACAATATAAGAAACAAGCATGACTTTTCTTAGAAAACTTCTCACCTTGTCTAGGTTGCCCTGTTTGTTTAGACTTCCTTTTGTGATCATTTTCCCTTCTTTTTCTTTGGTCTTTCTTCTTCTTTCCTTTACACTTCTCTTAGTAAGTTCCTTTTGATTTTTAAGAAGAGGAAGAGGCCTTAGTTTCCTCTGGCACCTTAAAATCTACCAAGTTATTTGCAACCTTAGGAGCACTCATAACATCTTTGAAATTTTGCTTTTACAACTCCATTTGTGCCCAAGATTGTAAACTTGACATGAAGTTAAATAGCTTGTCTTCGCCTGACATATTCTCAATATCAAGCATTGAGGAACTAAATTTCTTAACATAATCTCTTACTCACCCATCATGCTTTAACCACTTCACGGCATCTTTTGTAAACCAAGCAATGTTATTTGGAAGGAATTGATACTTTAGCTCCTTTTTCATCCTCAACCAAGTATCCACAAGAGGTTGGCCATCACTGATTTGAGTAGAGGTTCAAGTTCTCCGCCATAATTTCAAATCTTCATTAAGATACATTGCTAAAACATTCACCTTTTCGACATCTGGTACCTTAGTAGCTACAAAATACTACTCACTATCCCATAAAAAGATCTCAAGTTCCTTATTCTGAATGCCACCTTTAGCATGGTGCTTTCAACTTATCCCACATCTATAGTTGCCATGGCACATATGAGGACAATCATCTTGAAACTTGCATCCTCTCGTGCTTTAATCAATTCAGCCACTTGATTTTGCAATGCTTGGATTTGCCTCTCTATAGCTTCAAAATGTGGTGCATAAGAAGGGACTTCTTCCTTAGTTAGAGATAAAGGAATAATGAGCACGTCTACCCTTGCGACATGCTCATTTAGATTACTATCACTTGACATTGAATTACCAATATAGCTCTGATACCAACCGTTATAAAGAGTTTGCTAAGAATGCCATGTTTACTTACAAAGTAAGCTCAAGTCTAAGTACGGTAGTTAAACTCTTACAATTCAACTCAACTTTACCAAATCCCTTGTGTTTAAGGTGTTTCCCACAAAAAGAAAAGAAAATACATAAAATTTACTAAGCCAACACAAAAGAATGGACAACAATAAGAAGAGAAATATGCTTGAAGCTTTACACCAAAATTTCCAACCTTTATATTACTCATAATTGATACAGAGGATACAAAACTCCAACTCTATCTAATGAGTAAAGCCTTTGCTTAAATGAGCCATTTATAGGCTTTTGGAGACTTGTGGGCAAGAATACAAGAAAGTGGTCTTAAGGATACTAAACCACTAACTTAATTGGTAGTTGAGATCCCCAACCACTTTTGGCACTACTTTAGTAGGTGGTTTACATAACTTACCACTATCTCATTTTTAAGTAAAAGGAACATGTGTAAAATGCTTAGTAGACACCTCATTCGTATTCTTTTTCCATATCCTCCCACTTATTTGATGATTCATCCCTCTAGCCTTGCCATATCACCTATGATCTTCATCCAAAGGTGAAGGTTAGCCAAGTTTCAAGCAAAATTCACATGTGGTTTGACCAACACGCACCTATGGTCTAGTCTATTCATCCATGGTCCATGATTTGAGCACCATTTCATCCTTAGTCCCACCAAAGACATTTTAGAAAAGTTCAACTCACCCTAGCCAAGCCAATCAATGTCCCACAGTCCATCAAAGCTAGTCGTAGGTTGAACCATGCTTGATTTTACTTGGTTAAGTTACTTAGTTCCTTTTGCATGCCTAATTCATACTAGACGTTAGCCAAAGCTCACCAATGGATTGAAAAAAGGGTAAGGGGCTAATATAAGCCTTGACTAGCAGTGTTTATGGGCGATCAGTCATCACTATGGCTATTCATGGTTAGGGTTATAGGCTAAAGGCTGCCATTATGGCATATAACAATAACATTGATAAGGTCACCAACAACTAAAGTAGAAGAAAGATGTGATGAAAGTTTTAAAATCTAGTCAATGAGCTTTAGGAGATGACAAATGTAACATCAGTGGATGGAACTCCGATTGGTGGCTACTTATAGTGACTAAAACAGTGAAATCTAAGAATAACATCATTGGCGAGGAACTAGAACAAGAAAATATAGTTAACTCTTTTAAGAGTAGGTGTGTGTAGTGCATGTGCTATAAGGAAAAGACGAATGGCCTCTAACATGTGCATACATAAAATATTAGACTTTTACATAGGAGAAAAAATTTGACACATACAGTGCATGTAAAATATAGGGGCTGGTTTTCTGAAATCACATTTGACGACAAATTTTAAAATTTAAAATTTATAAATCAGTCCATAATATTTCATTTAAACTTAATTAAATCCTAGACTTACAAGTATGTAGTTTTCTTTATCATCTTATTTAAATTTGATTCATATAAATTCATTTTCTAATTGTAAATTTTTTACAAACTTAAATTAGTTACAAACTTATGTTTTATTCTTCATGTTATTGATATATGTATTTTATTTCTTTATTCTTATAGATAATTTAATTAATATTCTTCCCTATATTTCTACTATCATAATATTATTTGGTGACAATTTTTATGATCGAAAATAAAAGTAATTTCCATACAAGTAAATGGACGTTAATTTGACATTTTGTATGAAAAACCCATAATTTTCTACATAATCAAGTCTACCCAATAAGAAACATAATAGCAATAAAATCAACTAAAATTGATGCTTATTAAGTCACAAGTGAGTAAAACCATCAGAAGTTCCATTTTGGGCTAATAAGTGTAAGGATGAGAGATATTATTACTCAATTAAAGTCACTAAAGATTAAGATATCTGAGACATTCCTTATATGTATATTTTTAAATTATATTCCTACAAAATATAATACATTGAAGTTATTATATCACATTTAAGAAAAATTGGTCGATAAATGAGTTACTATCATGTGTATTTAAGAGGAGGAAATAATGAAACACAATAAGCTAGAAACTACGCATCTAGTTGTTCATTATAAAAGGAAGGAAAAGAAAATAAAGGTGCATAAAATAACAAAAGATACAAAAGTGCCAATTAAGAAAAATGACAAAATATATATGTTTCTTTTGTAAGAAAAGGGTGGTCACATGAATAAGGAATGTTAAAAATATAAAGCTTGACTAACAAAAATAGAAGTATTCATATATATCAAGTGTGTCATTACTCTAATTTCATTGATGTTCCTAGTTAAAAATGGTGGATTGAATCAGGTACTTTAATTTACATTGGTAATACCATGTTGGGCTCCTTGATGGAAAGGAAGTCGAATCCAAGTGATCAAAATGACAATAAGATATGTTAACATATTGAAGCTATAGGACCATATAGACTAGTTTTTAAATCTAGATTTGTTTTAGAGTTAGAATTTTTAAATCTAGATTTGTTTTAGAGCTAGAAAATATTTTCTTATGTTCCAATATTCTTTAGAAATTTAAATTTAATTTCTAAATTAGATTGTTTAGGTTTTAATTTTGTTATGAAAACTATGTATTTAATCTTTTATTTAACAATAAAGTTAGTTAGTTTTGTTTATTCCATTAATAGTATATATAAAGTTGATCCTAATCCTACTAACAAATGTAGTATGGAAGATAAATTAGGTATAAATGGGGGAACACTAATAAATAACATTTTGAATTATGTATAAAAGATTAGGTTGTATCTCTATTGAAAGAAAGAAAAGATTTGTTATTAATAGTTTACTAACTAGCCTTGATTTAAAAATTTTTGGTACTTATATTGATCATAAAAAGGGTAAGTATACAAAAAAGTCCACTAAAAGTGGGAAATTTTTGAATATTTTACACTAGAATAGTTTAAACTATTCTGACTCCCTATTTTGTCTTATTCATATATGATAATCAAAGATTCATTTATCTTTATCTTCTTTATGATTTGTTAGAGGCACTAGATTCCCTTAGAGTTTTCAAAGAAAAAGTACTAAAACAAAAGGAAAACGGGATTAATGTTGTAAGATCTGAAATAGGGAATCCCGCCGGGATTGTGACCTGAAGAGAAGGTGCAAAATGACATCGTTTTGTCAATTTTTTTAAAAAAGTGTAGATGGGCCAAGCCAAGGTCCACCCAGCCTACAGGTCGGACTAGGTTTACCATCCTTAATCTAAAAGAAGTTGATAATATTATAGGTAGATTACATGGAGATAGGACACCATAAGGGTCCGTCTCCTACGTTTCTTCAAGAAGGCATTATTTTACATTTTATAATGTCAAGCACACCACAACAAAATAATATAGAAAAAAAAAGAAACGTAGGTAGATATGATAAGAAGTATGATCAGTAATTTTAATATCCCATTAAGCTTATGAAGTGAAGCTTTAAAATTACAACATAAAATTTAAAATACGTTTCTATCAAGATTCGTTGCTAAAATTCCTTTTGAGGTATAAAATGATAGGAAACCAAATTGAGGACACTTATGCATTTAAGGTCATATTATTGACGTAAGGATTCATAATCCTTTTTATCTTATTGAAATAAGGATTCATAAATAGAAAAGTCTACAGAATTTAGAATTCACTGTTCCTCAATATAGTTGAATCAAGAATTGAAAGTTTCCTTAATGATTACGATTTTAGTAGGATTATTCCTATCCAACTAAACTATATAAAATATGAGTCTCTTATGAGAAACCAGTAAATTTTGATAGATTGATATATTTAATATACTTTATTAAGTATAGAAGCACAAACAATTCAAGTTATAACAAGTAATGAAGAATAAATTAATGATGTTCCTATATAATAAAAACAGGTGTTATAGGTCTATAAGGATGAGGAGACCTGTTATTTCTAATTATTTTGTTATGTATTTATAGGAGTTAAATATAAGACCTAATAAGGATCTTTTCTCAGTTTTAAAGAAAATTAATAGTGTTATTATAAAAATTCCTAAATAGTAACCAAGTTTGGGATCTCACTCAATTACTAAAAGAGACAAAAGCCATTGGGTGTAAGTTGATTTTAAAACAAAAAGGGACTTTATAATAATATAGAGAGATATAAAGATAGACTTATAATTAAAAGTTTTGCTCAAAAGGAAGACACTAATTATCATGAAACATTCTCTCTAATTTAGAATTCTAATTAACATGGCCTTAGTGGCTTGTTTTTATTTAGAATTCTATTTTTGAAAAGTAAGTAATGAATTCATTCAAAAGGTGGAAATTACAAAATGTGTTAGGTTACTTCTTCAGAAGGAGAAGCTTATACAAAATCAGCTAACTACAATGCTAAACATGCTCAACAGCATTAATTTCTATAAATTTACCTGCATCTTAATATGATTAGAAATGATCAGTAGTAACTATGATTGTCATCTTTAGTTTGAGGCAAAATTTCATTCAACCATATTCCTTGTAATCTCTTGCTTTTCCAAAGATTTTGGTGTTTCTTATCTTCCATATCTAATGCCCAAACACAATAAGACCAATTTTGAATACTCTTTGATCCTCCTTACTAGTCCATCTTAATTCATTGGCCCAAGTTAATCAATTCATCCAATTAATATTTTTGTTTTATAGTTCAAAGATGTTGAGAAGTGCACACAATAATTGTCTAGTATGAAAGCACTTGACATGTATATGATTTAATGTTTCATTTTCTCTAGAAAATAAAGGACAATTTGTATTAGGAATTTGAAACTTGATTTTATCACTAGTTTCTAATTTTTGTAGTAATACTAACCATAAGATGAAAGAATGAGCTAGAGTTACACCTGATCCCCATATCAGCTTATGAAGAGAGAACTTGACAATAAGTCCTAGAAGTAACTGTTTACAAGATTGCACTGTAAATTTATGAGACTTGTGAATTTCCTATCTGATTCATTTTCTTGTACTTGGTTTGGAGAGTAAAAAGGCTAGTGTTCTGCGATCGATTTGATTACATATATGTGGAAAAGCCAACACCAATTGTCATTTTGAATCAATACTTGCACCTTAGTATCTTCAGGGATAGAAAATCTTAAAGCTAAAAAGGGTTAAGTGTTGCATAAATGCCCTAGATCATACCAATGATCAAACCAAAAAGTGGGGCTCTTCCCATCTCGAATGTAATGCTTGATATAAGGGTGCATGAAGGATCTTATGTGCAAAATATATTGAAAGGTGTCAAATTAAGAAACTTCCTGAGTAATAGACCAGATGCTCTTCTATTTGATATGACATATGTGAACCCATCTTATCCACAAGCTTTCTTTATCCCAGTAAATTTTCCATAGTCTTTTTGTTAACAAAATTTTGTTCATTCTACTAGTTGAATTGATTCTTATTCCTCTATTTCGTTTAGGTAGACATATACTCCATACAACCTTAGCACTTCTTTACCCATCAATGTTCTATCTATTCCAAATGAAGTCTCGGATGCTCCTATTAATTTTCTTCAGAACTCCTTTGGAAATAGCTAGATGTGACAACTAGTAAATGTGTAAATTGTTAAGAATAGAGATAGCCAGTTAAGCTCTACCTCCATCATTTTATTTAGAAGAGCCTTGCATTCATTTTCCTTAAGATTCTTTTGTAGAAATTGGAACTCCCAAGTATGTGAGAGGCAATTAATGAATAGTGAGTCCAACATCGTCTATAACTCTTACCGAATCTTCATTACTTTGTCTAGCTAAATAAGCAGCACTCTTGCTTTGTTGAATTTGAGACTAGACAGTTATTTTTATAATGTTATATTCTAATATATGGAGGCTCATTAGCACAAAGCATAATAAGTAGATCATCTACAAAAGAAAGTTGAGAGATACCAAGTCCACTGCATCGATAATGAAATATGAAATTCATATTGTCCTCTATACAAAACTGTATGATTCTTTACACTGCGTATGATTACTGTGATCCATATGTTGAAACGGAGCGAAACAAAATTTTGGAGATATAACAGCATAAAAATTAGAGACAGTGATGTGTTTGGTTGTGATGGACAAAACAGATAAAACTATGTTCGTCCCGAGGACAGAAATGTGTTTGGTTACAGTTGACAAAACAAAAAATAGTGTCAATGACTAAAGTACCCATGTAGTATAATATGATTAGAAATATGTAATTCATTGATTATTTTTAAACGAATGATTTGTATTAGTAATTTAATTGTATATGTAAATAAGGAATTCAAAAAATGAGTAACATAAAAATTTAATGAAATGAGCTATTGAATAGCAAAAAATT
>JAOQMP010000210.1:53804631-53835288 GCA_027563575.1 Erythroxylum pedicellare
CGATCCAGGAGTGCATGAACAAATGATGATTGAAAGGTTATAATGCTTCGTTAGGGACCCACCTTCTGTAACCAATGCCGGTAAGTAACAAATATTACCTGAATGGTGTTTTAAGCAAAAACGTGGCTCGACGACCAACTTCAGGAAATTCTGGTGGATCAACCATCCCGAACCCAACACAATTATTTCTTTTTTGCTGTCAGTTTTCAGACAGATGACAACCAGGCAAGGCAAGGCAGGTTGCTAGTACGTAACTTCTTTCTCCTTCTTACAACCGAACCAGACCAAACCAGACATGCATATATTACAACCACACGTGCAACTTCTTCTTATCTGTGGTCACTTCTTGTTCGAAACGCACTCTAGTTAACACCTTCTTCTTTTTTTTATTATTTATCCTGAGCTGCAGACCCTTCAATTCCCGCACCCGACCTCACAGGTCCACCACCTACATCACTCAGATAGAGATATCTGTCAGGTTAGTGCTTAGTAAGTAAAAGTGACATCAATCCAGTCATTACACGCAACTTGAGTAGAAAAAACAGCAAAATTTCGAGACCTGCTAATGTTAAGTTTCGTAAACTCGTTAACTTGTTATTAGTTGATCAAACTTCTACAAGGTAAGGGATTATGAAGGTGGTAGTTCTGGATTTGTCAATGGGAGTTTCTTCCTCCTGCATCGCATTGAAATACGGAACCTAAATTTTAGTAGAAGTGTCGTCTCCGTCTTCAAAAGGTGGGCTGGCCTGAGAATTTTCGTTGGAAGCAAATTAAAGAAAAAAATTTGGTTGGTCTTCCTAATTATTATTTATTATTATTATAAATAACAAAAAATTATTTTTATAAAATAAATTTTTTTATTTTAAAAGTACTCTCTAATAACCGTTAAATAATAATAATTAAATTAATTTCTTCTTTAAAATATCTCTAGAATTTGACCTTTTTAATATCAAATTATCCCCTCAAAATTTTCATGGAGTAACTTTTAACAAATTATATTATTAAGATCAAAGAATAGAGTCTTAGGTTAAACGAATTGCTTATAGAATAACATTTAGGGACTTAAGACTAGTTAATATTTTTTTTTGAAAATTATAGTTAAATTTGTTTTTATAAGATTTGAAAATACAATTTTCTGGAATTAAAGAATAATATTTAAATATGTCCTTTTTTAATAATCCATATTTATAACAATAAAATACTGAAACCTTATATTCATAATAGAAATACGATGATTTAATAAAATCTTTAAGATTAATTCTAGGATTTTGTTAGTAAAAACCGTTGTATTAATTTCAGAATCAGTATCTTTTATGAAAGCTGTGTTGAATATTGTCCGATAATCTGTTTATTAATGAAGGTTAATTAGGTTCCTTTTATCTTTGAACCTTTTGTTCCTTTTTGATACCGAAGGAGCGACATGAAATTACACATTACAGACAAAGGACGAGACACTCGACCCAGAAGAAGGAAAACCCTGTAGTTCCTTTCTTGTGTACATCCTTGAGTTCCTTCCTATATATATTGCTAGATAGAAGAAACATACATATACCTATTTTGGACAAGAGACGACCCATTAGAAGAAAACCCAATATTAGTTTGACGTCTAATTACGGAAGTAAAATGTACATTCAGCTGTATGATTACGTTTTTGTTATTACAAGGAGATAACTTGAACTAGAAAAATCTGGAAATTTAACAAAAGAAGTACAAGCCAGTTAAAGCTAGAGTACTTTTTGAGAGTATGAATCGTTTAAGCTATGTACTGTGCTCCATTCCCTTACATTTTAAGGCATATTTTTAGACTTTGATCAGGTAAAATAGAAATCAATTAAGAACAGATTCATCCAATCATAAGTTACAGAAAATGCCACGAAAAAAAGAAAATATAAAAAAGAGAAATAATTATCCTTTAATCAAAGAACAGACAGCCACAGATTTAATGTAATACGAAAATTCCTCTTTATGACCTTATCCGTCTACATGTTCACACCTTCCTTTTGAGGAAAGGGACATCTAATTAATGACTTGGATTGTTTTTTCCGTGAGTTGGCATTGTCTAGGACCACAACGTATATACATCTAACCTAGATAGGTCGTATACGTACCTTGTCATCTTGTTCGTGTTTCCTTCTTAGGCATTAAATGGAGGGAGTCTATAATATATACGAACTTAATGTTCAACTAACGTCGGTACAGAATGTTTCTGAATCCGTCTCATTTTTAAGGATGATAGTATTCATATGAGATTGAAAGTTAAAGCACTCTACTGGTATGACATTAACTATGCAAGGTATCTTGTCCTAAAAGACACTGTTTCAAACATTCCAGGTTGTGCACTCCTGTATAAGGATTGTATTATCAAAAGCTGGAGGAACTATGCAGATACCTTACCAAGCTTAGGATTCTTGCACACATTATTATTTCTATATGAGGTTGGGGTTTTGAGCATTGCAACAGCAACCACAGTACTGTTGTTATATTCAATAACGAAAAGCTGAATGTTCAAAATCTGATCATTCCAAAGTCTCTCTTTAGGATAGACTTGAAACACAAGGGACATGCTTTAACAGTTTTAATTCTAGAAAAGTAGATCTCGCGGTTCATCAGTGCCACACGTCTACTGGGATGGAACCAGACATAGCTAACTGAGGAGCCGTGTGCACCACCAAGGTCGAGCGGTCCACGTCAAAATACTTGGTCAAAGCTCACGGACCTGCAAATGCCAACTAAGACGATAATGTTTTGGCCACCATTGACTGGTCGTATCATGGTCATAGTATATATTATTGTGTATATATATTTATATATATAACCTGGAGTATATTTGAGTGGATCATATGACCTTGAGGAATAGACCAAACTCTGTACAAACATCGCTGTCTTGTCATCGCTGTTCTTGATAGACTCCAGCGAATGCCAAACTCAAGCTTTGATCACCACAAGCACTGCAAACTAACAACCAACTTTCAATATTTAATATCAGACGTTAATGTACATTCAATATGAATCAGTGGGTCGCTAGCCACAGAATTCTGCTAACTTTGGCAAGTTTCTCAGAAGGTGATAATGTCGAAGGAGTAGAAGGGGGTGTAAGCAATCGTGCGAGGACGTCAAAGCCTCATCTGAGTAACTTGAAGCTAAATCAATATAATTCATATGATACAATGTTGCTATATATATATAGACTGATGGCCTGTAATGGTTTCTGTTGAGGGCACACAACTAAGACTATGGAGATAAAATTTAAAGTTGGGCTAAGTTATTAGAAAAGACCTCTGTTGGACTGTATAGTTTGGCTTTGAAGCAGTGTCTGGATGCCTGAAAATAAGAATTTGGGTACAATATCAGATTTTATGATGATTGGAAACTAATTTAATAATTACTTCAGAAAATAAAAATGCTCATAGAAGCATCTGAAAACCATTGGCTTCATCGTATCATATGTATATATAGTTTCTGAATAATCATATTGTTATCGTCTATATATTAGAGTCTAACTTGTATTAATTTTCTTTTCTTCACTTTGAGCTTTATTCATTTTATAAGATTTATTTTCATGACGACCCTTCTATCATAAACTAAAATAATAAAATTTTAATTTAGATTTTATTGATTAATATTATAATGATTGCACATATAAATTTATAAAAATACTATCTTTATAAGAAAGCTCATAAAGATTTAAAACTGAAAAGAAAAAGAAAGGAAGTCACTGATGCTAAAATGGATCATAATTGTGTAGTTCCTATAAAGTATGATTGTATCAAAATTATAAAGAGGAGAGCCCGTGACAAACATGAAGGTCAAGTTTGCTTTTAAGCAAAGTGGAAATGACTTGTTGTTTTTTACATACAAAGGATACCCTATGATTCATTTAAAATTCATAATATTAATCAATTTGAAGAATAAGAAGTATTAAATTTATTAATATTAGTTGATTCAAACATATCATTTAATTTTGAATTAAGTAATTTATTTAGATTATTTAATTTATGAAATACTTATACATATTTCACAATTTATTAACTAAATACATGTTTTAAGATTTAGGATTTTAGAGTTTACAGATTAATATTTAAGGTCTTGAAACATATAATCATCAATGTAGGCCAAAGTATTATAACATTACTGTCCATTGGTATTGGTCATCGGTCCCTCTTCTTCTTCCTGTCATAGGATATCCTTTGTATGTAAAAAACAAGTAGTCATTTCCACCCATTACAAAGACTCCTCTTAAGATAATGGATGACATTGTTCTCATTGTCGGAAAGAGTTTGTTTTACTATTTCCACATTGTTCTCACAACTCTTAAAATCTCACTACATTCTCATTATTTTGAAACAAATACTCGTTTATGCAGAAGGTTGTTTTGTATTTTTTTTCATAAGGTCAATACTTAATTGTCAAAATTTTGCTTTCAAATTAGACTAAGAGCTTATTTAAGAAACAAGAATTGTGTATTGATCTTTGTTGTTTTCTTGCATACAAATGATATTCCATGATAAGAAGACAAAAGAGGGATTGAAGTTTTAGAATAATCGAATTGATTTACGAAAATGAAAAAGGAGAATCAGACAAGGAGAATTATCTAATCTGATATTGAAATTAGGGGTAATGATATTCCATTGTTAAAGATCCTGAATAGACCACCGCATTTTGGTTCGTGCTATAAAATAATAAAAATAATAAAACTATTTTATTTGTTGTTAAAAATAAAAATTAAATTAATAATAGGGTGTGAAAGAATGTATATATATATAATATTAATGTGATTGGACAAGAGACAGGTTGGGTGAAAGGACTGGAGAGAAATAATTGAAGAAAAAGTTGAGAAGGCGCACGAGTGAAATGGGGCCTTATGTTCGTAACCCAAGGGCCGGGAGTTGGTGGACGCGTGGATGTTTAGCGACATGTAACTCTGTACGTGTCGCTATACCAGTGGACACGCCAATCCTCATGGCCATTGTTTCACCACGCTCTCGCTGTCACTCGATACGTATATATATATATTTTTTCTGTCCGCCATCAGTTCATTGGATGCTCTTACCATGATGTTTTTATCTAATAATCCTTCAATACCAAAGTTTACTCTATAATGGCTTCTTACGTAAATACTATAGAGCAGTTTTGACTGAACAAAAATGAGACTTTGGAATTACCAACCTACAAATCTTGGAGTTCCCAAAGTTTTGCTGTAAATAGTTGAAGAGAAATATATAATAACGATATGGATGATATGAAAGTGGTAAGAACATAAGTATTCTTGTAAACTTGCAAGTAATCATTTAAGAATATTAATTTTTAATTATTTCATAAAAAATAATTAATAGATATTGGTAAATAAGTTATATTTTATAATGCATTCCCATCACTGAATAATTACATGAATTAACAATTTAGTCATATTTTATAAATTTATAGTAACATAAAAATTTTCAGACATCTTAATAACACACACATATATAATATGCTTTTTATGAACATGATTAGGACGATAAATTTGTTAATTATATTTACAATTCTATTTAAAATGACACTAGTTAAATTAAGCTTTTATAAATTAAGACCTCTTCTAACCACTTTAACAACACAATAAACAGATATAATAATTAAAATTAAACGCTTATAATTATTATTAACAAATAAGTATTTTGTTGGTTATTATTAACACCCAACAATTTATTTCATAAAACCCTAATCCTTAATAATAACAAAATTTACCCATTTTAAGAAAAAAAACAAAGAAAGAAAGTGACCATGTTAAATGAATAGATTGGTGTCGAGAAATGTATGTAATTTTTTATTATCTTTGTTTATTTATTTATTTATAATAAAAAGGGTATAACTAAGGAGCTGAACCTATCCACATGCCGTCTCCATTCACTCTCCGCTTGTAATGTAAAGTGTATACCCCACCTCTCTAAGCCACCAAATTATACAATTAAAAACCACTCACGGTCACAGTCACGGCCAAAATTCTTGTCCCACATGGCCATGCCATGCCCATACCCAACAGTCATGCAGACCGCACTACCCACATGGGTATGCTTCCCATACCAGGCAACCGACGCCCCTGATTTCACTCCTCAAACCCATCTTGACCGTTCCTCCATAAAAGTCTTCCATATGGGCGGCTGTGCCTTGTCCCACTCTTGTCCCCTAAGTGCATCAACATGTTGCCTCTATTGTGCTGCTATAGCTACCGACACCTTAGCTTGCCTTTGTCCTTAATTCATGCCTTCGTACTCTTTTAAGAATCCCCATTCCCCCTTTTATATATAGAAATAGAAAGGGTCTCTACAGAACACTCACTTCTTTCTTTTGTATTCGTACATCTCTATATCTCTTCAAAACTTTCTCTAAATTCAGGACCAATCTCTTCCCGGAGGATCTTCTATTTCTGGGCTTGGTTCAGAACATTGTTATTGCGATATGGAAGGTGCTGCTGCATACGAGAACGATCTAAACCTCAAGGCAACGGAGCTTAGACTAGGGTTGCCAGGTACGGACGGAAATGAAGAGCAGGCGTTTTCTACCGTTAGAAACAATAAGCGGCAGTTGCCAGCTGATGAAAATGGACCTAAGGGTAAACCTGATGCTCAACACGTCGACCATGAAACACTGCCTGCTCCCAAGTAAGTCTTACGCAGTTTTTTTTCTTTATTTTTGTTGTCAACAATTTTGGGATTTTCTAAAATACTCAAATCCTTGTTATAATCAGGGCACAGCTTGTGGGTTGGCCTCCAGTTCGATCGTACAGGAAAAATAACCTGCAACCGAAGAAGGTTGAACCTGATGCATCTGGGATTTACGTGAAAGTAAGTATGGATGGTGCTCCATACTTAAGAAAGATAGACCTTAAGGTTTACAAGGGATATCCAGAGCTCCTAAAAGCCTTGGAGAACATGTTCAAGTTCACGATAGGTAATAATTAGTTGATATCGACAAATATGTCTTATTATTTGTCTTTTGCTTGCCTCTGTGGTACTTGATGCTACGTTGTTCCTAAAGATCTTGTTTTGGAACTTTGCCAGGTGAGTATTCAGAGAGTGAAGGTTACAAAGGATCAGAATATGTGCCTACTTATGAGGACAAAGATGGTGACTGGATGCTTGTTGGAGATGTTCCATGGGAGTAAGTTTCTTCCATGTCCATAGCTTCAATTCTCTAAAAAACTCATATATCTTTATTATCCAAAAATTTTAAAACATATTTCTCTGTAGTACTCACGAGGGTTTCACATATTTTTGCAGTATGTTTATGTCATCTTGCAAGAGGTTGAGAATCATGAAAGGATCAGAAGCAAGAGGTCTGGGTTGTGGAGTATGAGTAGAGCCCATAAACCATAACCAACCTCTGGATTCGCAGGTCATTGTTACCATAGAATATACCTATCCCGAGAAGAGAAGATTTCTGCTTGGGTTCTCCAAGGAAAAATCCAAAGTTGTGTCAGGGTCTCACTATAATCGCGCCGGGAAGTTCCAAACATGAAACAGATCGACGAATCTACAGTTCGTGTTGGTTCAGGCATCATCCATGTGGTGTTCCGTTTTGACGGTCCTCGTGATCGAATTAAACAGAAATTCGCATGCAGGAAGTGATTGCTTCAAATACCGTGACTGTGTAAATGGAAATGGTGAAAGAAAAAAAAAAACTTCACCAAAATTACGTTTTTGCAGTATCCATATATGTATAAATTCACAGAGTTATATACAGTTTGCATCTGGAAGTTTTCTATGAATTAAATAGTCGTAGTTTGGTGACCAAAAAAGCTGTTCATGACCAGTAAAGTTCTTGTTTAGAATGATGAAATAAAGATGAAAGTCAAATCTCCCTTGGGCTGGCTGTGTTCTTAAACCATCTAAAAGAGCAGTAGCAAATAAATATCTAAAAAGTGGTTGGAATATTGTTTTCGATTGATTTGAAGAAATGAATTTGGAGTTAAAGGGTTTTTAAATTGTTTGATTTCTCAAGATCAAAAGCATTATTATGTATTGAAGATTCTTCTCATATTCACTACATCATGATTGATCATTTAGAATAATGTATAGGTTTTAAAGAATATAAATCTCAAGACACTATCTACTTAACGTGCTTTGAAATATACGTATTTGAAAAGATACATAGAATATATACTAACCTATAAAATCAATGGAAGTGCCCTAAACATGGACATTGAATTCTGACTTTGTCTCTAAACTCAGGTCCTGTTTTCCAAAGATGAAATATGAAATTGGTTGATATAGGCATGATTTACGCTAATTTGTTTAAGAGCGCATATCATATAGTACTTTTAATTGATGCTATACCTATTAATTATTAGTCCAAATATGGTAAAATATTTGGATACCATTCTATCTACAATATTAAAAATGTTTAAGACCAGATTTTCTATATCATAACCCTGTATCATACGATCCCATCTACACAAATGGGATCGTATAGAACAAAGTTGATTAGGGATTATAATTACAGAAGATTTTACCCCAATGATCTAACCCTATAGTTGATCCATGTATTACTTAAATCTAACCATATATATAAATCGAGAAGAGTTCAATCCATTAATGACCTGATTAATCAAGCGGGCGACTGATTATCATCAGGTCACCGCAATTATTAATATATTTGAGTTTAATAATCAATTTCCAAAAGATTAAAGTAAATGCTAAATAGATCCTCTACAATTAGGTACAAGTGATAAGGTTTGAAGTATAAAATATAAGGCCTATTATTTCATAGACCTATTTTATAAATCAAAATAAAATACCAGATAAAAAATTACGGAACAAAGTATCCTTCTAATATTCAAAATTTAGTAGGAGGGTGTTATATACCTTATTCTCTAAATTAAGTTATCTACATGTCAAAAAATTGTAATTTAAACTAACATTTTAAAAACCGAATCAATTCTACCAGTTTAATAGTAAAAATTTTAAATCAAATAATTTTTTGGTTCAAATTTTAATTTTTTAGTTTGATAATTATCGTTGTTAAAATTTGATTAGTTTATTAATTAATTAGCTAAATTCTGTAAACTAATTAATTTTGATAAACTAAAATAAACTAATAAATTTTTTATTTAATAATCTTTTTTTAATTAAACTTTAAATTTTTTGATAAATAAAGATAATTTTTTAACTTATTTTTCAAAATTTCAAAATTATTTAATTTTTAAAAATTATTATAATAATAAAATATTAATCTAAAATTTAACTTTATTCCAATTGTGAAAACATGGAGTTAAACTAATAAATGTCTCGTGGAACCACAGAGCACTGAATTCTAACGTTAAGGCGTTAGTCTTCACTTAAGCAAGGTTAGGGGTCTGAGTGACGTTGCTTGTGTACGCGGCAGTGGTAAACACCAGGTGGTAATGCTTTGTCGCTTCTCAGGTCCCACCCGTCGGAGAATAGTTTAGGGGTAGTAATTACTTAAAGTTGCCAGCGACAGTTCGAGCTCGCGCAAGATGCCTCGAAATTTAACCAAAAATATAAAAAAAAGGGTCTCATGGAGGTCAGGAGTTCTGGTGAGTGGACTAGGATTAGGACGCTCGGGAAATCTAAAAGTGGAGAAAAAGTTGTTCAATGAATCTATGCTGAGCAGGAAGAAACCAGAAAGTGGTTTAGTTTGGTTTCAGATGCGTATTCCTTTTACCAATTTTTTTTCAGGTTTCAGTTGTTTTCACAGACAACACAATACAATCGACTCTGACAAGAACAATTACAGGTGTTGGTAATGGTGAAGACCAGGAAGATGCTCTCATGACATGACATTATGACACGTGATTAACCAACAATGGTGGTCAATTTGTCAGAGATAACAACCCAACTGTGTCTTTGTCTAATGTTTCGAAATGATGATCCAGACACAAGCATGTTAAATTAGATACCCTGTAAAGTAGCCATTATCAGAATCCAATGCCACGGAAAAATGGAAAGCAAATGGTAAGTTGATATGATTATAAAGTTTAGGCATTAGTATGAAAATCTGATGACTTGCCTCAAATGAGATCGGATCTATATTAGTCAAAAAGTTGGAACTTTATTAATTCGATTACTAATTCTAATTAATATTTTATCAATATAAGTTTAATTTTGAATAAGTATTTAATTAAAAAAACATTACAACTTATTAACTGAACTTAATAGAAATATGTACTTTCATTTATTTAAAAAATAAATAATAAAATATTTATAATAAAAATAATTAACGATTGGGGTCAGATTTAAATTTTGATAAATATCTTAAGAACTAAAATACACCTTATGCCTAACAAAGATTTGACTATCTTCTTAACACCCTCGAGACAAATGTACTCCTTGAAGTAGGAACAGATATAGATACACATAGGGCTCTATAAAGCTGGGACTTCTCCAGGATATAGCTATCTAGCCTTGCCTAAACATGTTATAAAACAAAGCTCTGTGGGTGCAAATTATGTTTAACTTAATTAATACTACTTGCTTAAACAAAATCTTATCGAGCAAAGAGAAAATTTTTGGGACACAGTAAACATTGTGTGCTTATGAGCAAAAGCGATGAGTTGGAAACCATAGGCGGAGCACCAAAAGCTGTTTATAGATAAATACGTATAGTAAGAGTATCCAATGAACCCATTATTCAACACGAACTATGAAAAACTTGTAGGCTTTTTATTTGTTTCTCGACCGCATGAACTTTATGCAAATCACTCTAACCCTTTTCGTCTGATTTTTGGTAAGTCAAAAGTGCAGATACAGTAATCTATGTCATTCAGATGCTTGGATTCATTGAATGCGATTACATTTAGGATGTAACTTTTCTGTAAGACTATTCTTTTGTAGGTGACAGGAGTGTTGAAAAGAAACGCTCGTTAATCATTATTGTCATCTGTGTCCAGCAATTATGATGGTTGATTTTACTTTTGCGGAATGAAATTCAGTCAAGAACATAATCTAAACTCTTGGTTTAAGTCCTAAAAGCAAGTGGATTTTTTAAAATATTCGTATAATTGAGGTTATTATTATTTTGATCTACATTAAATAAATTATTGATAAGTGGCTAAAGATTAAAATAAGTTGATAATTTGGTATTCTAGTGTCCTAAAAATTAGAAATATTGTTTAATAATTTATTGAGTACAAGTGTCTGCAAAATAAATAATTAAAATATTCAACTGATACAATACGGTCAAAACAAATTCTTAATTTCTTGTTCAATTTTTAATTTAATTTATTTTAATAATAATAATTATTAAAAATTAATTATTAATTTTTATAAATTAATAAATTTTTATAATCTAAAATAATTAAATAAATTTTATTTAATTTTTATTAAACTTTAAATTCTTCAACAATAAAGACATTTGTTTCAATCATACTTTAAAATATTTAATTTTATTCAAAATGGTGAGGTTTTTAAATTTTAATCATATTATCTATTTTTCGATATTGTTAAAACATTGCGGAAAGTACTCTACTCATTATTTATTCATCCAAGTCAGTATGTCCTACAAACAACTTCATCAGTAATTTGACATGAAACTATAATGATGGTATCAGGTGGAGAGGAAGGAGAAGAAGCAGAAAGTTCGTCTGTCACATAAAATACAATTCCTGTCATCATATCACAACACATGAGACAAAGTAAGTGGGAATGGAAAAGAAGTTATTGCAAACAAATATTTCCAATTAAAAAAATAGCTTAAAGATATAAAAATTGGCAAATCTTTTTGTCAAGGTTATCGTATAAAGAAATCTTAGGCCATTGTATAGAGTATGTACCAATTCTGAAGCACACCACCTTCCCTTCATATCAGGCGAGACATGAACCACATCCTGGCAACTTTTCAACAATGATCAACCATCTTCCTAACCTTTGATGTTGAAAGCTTACAAAATGAAGTTCACTTTAAGAATTCACTGCAACGTTACGGACAGAATCCTTTCGAAAATATGTTAAAAGTATGAGTACCTAGAAGCAAACAAGTGCTGTGGTTCCTGTGTCCTGCCTCCACAGGATTCCAGTACTGCTTGCTTACATTTCTTTTCTTCCCTCAAGCTTGAATGCTGACTTTAGCAACAATCGCCGGATGGCTCAAACATTGAAAAATGGAAGTCCCAAAAGAATGAAAAGATTAGCCCTCAATTAGAAGGCAGACGGATTAGCTTATCTGAAAGTTTTCCTCCTCCACGTCACATTATATCTGATCTTTGGCAAAAGCCACAACAATTTGTAAACACCAGACACCTTGTATTTTCATGGAGGACGAAGACTCTGGTCACAAAGCATCTAGACACACACCTGGAAGGCCTTTCTCATTGTCAGTATGCATCACCCTTCTTGAATTGATTGTTGAACATTTTCACCGTGATTATTGGAGTTAGAGGACACAGAATCATCAGCAGTTTGATGATTCGAAACAACCAATACCGAATGGCTCTTAACCACATCCTGTCTTGGCCGAGAAGACTCAACCTCCTGAGACGTATCAGTTGAGTCCGAGTACAATATGCCATACTTTTGCCCGTGGGTTAACCCAGGACAAGCACCCTGTAAAAGAAACGAGAATTATCAATTAAAAGCAGCAAATCTGACATAATTAATTAGTAATCTACCAGATACAAAACCTTTTGCTTTCAAATTTTGGTTAATTTAATGCATGTCAGATCGATAACCATGTCCAGGCTACAAATATGCCAATATGCAACTGTTTTCAGTAAAACAGCTGTCCTTCAAAACATTTTATAGAATCTACATAGACAAGCTAACACCCTATCACGCTGGAAAAGTGTCTTAATGCAAAAGAGAAGAGGAAGAGAGAAAACACATAAATAATAAAAAAATTTAGGTCCATATGGAATTTGTAGACAATCAAATTAACACCAACCTTCATCAATCCTGATGTGGAAGTTGACTCAAGAAATATGGAACCAGAATGAATTGAACCCCCATAAACTGTGCTGGCATTAATTTCAGAGGGATTAATTGGGCCATCCGATCTATGAGACTCTAGTTCAATATCACTACTTCTACAGTAGGCACCAAAATATGAACAATGTTCCTTTACAAGAGATATTTGGGGTGTTGCTGGCAGCAAGTGGCCTTCAGTGTTAAAGATATACCTGAAATCATCTTAATATTCACATTAATGAGCAATAAACAGGAAAATGAACAAGTGAGCAAATAATCACTATTCAAGCACAAATTCTGTACCTGTATGGTCCATTTTCTACGAGGTTATCAGGACCACTAGCCAAGTCAAAAAGAAGCCAGAGATACTTCACCTAACAAGGTTTCAAGAAAACTGGTTGGTTACAATGAATCATGAATGTGATAAAAATGAACCAAGAATGTTACACAGATAGGAAAAAATTTTATAGCAATACAGCCGAATTTTTGTGGCAGACTACCTACTAATGTAAGCACTCGTTAAAGAAACAAATGTCTGTTCGGTTTGACTACTAACAAATTGGACTGGTCAATTTCTTCATGCAAAATAATTTCTAATCGACACTGTTCAGAATCCCAACCTTGCCCAAAAATTATTTTATGAATGGAAAGACCAGAAGTTATATAAACTCCCCAACGCTATTTCAAATGGCTATTGGTCTTGTAAGTGCAAAGAAGTGGAGAGAACAAATATCAGTCTGGACCCTGGAGTGTTTGGTAATCGATACCTACTGTTTCAGCAAGGAAAAAGCTCTCCATATGATCTTCTCTCTTATGAAATTCTACATCTGTTATATGACAATAACCACAAGGACATCGAGCCCCATATTGCAAGCTAGCTACCATGTCCCTTCCAGCATCAAGATACCTACAGCCAAAAAAAATTTATGCAGGGACAACAAACTACAAATTAGATGTAGTAAAAAGTTTTGCATTAGCCGTGGATAAACAACAATAAATTATAAGGAAACTAGGCTGTGGGTGCAGAGAAAAAGATGGGCTTTTCTTTTGGTTGCAGTTCACTATTCAGAAATAATATTTTGATTCCAAATTAATATTTCATGAACAAGATGTTTTGTGGTGTTCCAAAATTTTTTCAATTGGTAATTGCCATTTCTCAAGGTTCCATTTTCTGGAGCATTTTATGAAAAGTGGTTTCATCATCGTCTTTTTCACAGTGAAATTTGTCATGGTAATTATCATATGTAGAACAATCACAATTTTCACGATATTTAACTAAAAGATAAAAGCAGAAAGAAAATAAATATGGACTTGAGCAATTTGTGCAGACCTGGGATCTCTGGTAGCTTTGTAAAGCCAATATGTGCTTTCTATCAACTCTGGACGCAAAGGATAACTCTTCTGTCCATGCTGCAGAACAGGAAATGCTAGTGAGATCAGAAATATTATTGAGAAACAAATTATTATTACAAGCTGTAGAATTACATATTGAAAGAAGGATAAAGATAGATTATCATCCAGGTCCTCAACCAAATAGCTATTTATTAGCCCACAGGTTCACCCTAATACAAGATGCTACAATCCTAAAAAGTCCATGGCACACAAACTTTCTGGCTCTAGGAGATGAGGGAATATTTCAAGCTCAAGAACTTTGCTGCAAAATCTAGAATTTCAGTGAATGAGAGCTGGAGATCAAAGTGAAAGTACAAAAATGCAAAGATTATCTTAGGATATATAGTTTATTAATGAAAAAGGCAAATTGGGTTCAGTGTTGATTCAGACTACAGCACTTCAGGCTCTAAATTAAGATTATTGTCTAAAATAAGAGAACTACAAATAAAAACTGCATTTGGTTTATATACTGATGATAATTACCTGCACACTTAGGGTAGCAAGATTAAAACCTTCTGGAGTGAATCCATATCTCTTCCAGACACTAAAGAAGGCACTATGTGTTCGAATAGCAGGATCAATGTCCCCTGCTAAAACCTTCAAAACATAAATATAATCAAGTCTGATATCCTAATGCAAAGAAGTATTAGGTTAGAATAAAAAATTTATAGATCCGTAATGGCAAATAAAGAGGAGTGAAAACCTGCAGGCCTGGCCAGAAAGCTTGCAAGCTGTTAAATAAAGGCCAGACAATAGCCGCAGAATCCATATTTACTTCAACATACCTGTGCATAGAAATAAATTTAAGAGTCAACTTGTACCCCAGAAGAAGGAAGAAAGGAAATTAGAAGAGAGTTGATGCAGGCAGATTATCCTTTAAAAAGTTTTTGAATAAATACAAATTTATATAGTGAGATGTCAGAAACAAGTTTTACCAAGGATCATTAAAGAGATAGTGCATGGCAGCTGCATAAGCTTCTTTGAATATGAAAAGATACTCATCATCCCCAAATAGCAAGTAAGCCTGTAAAGAGTGAAAATGCTTTCACTTTCTTGCAGAGATACAAGCACTGGTCATATCAGGGACATGTATAGAACGAACTATAAGGAGAATTGTCATTCTCTGGCAGGACACCCAAAGAATGCATAATATTGCCTTTTCTTTTTCTAAAATTGTTTTTCCGTGTGTAGGTGTGGAATGCTCTTATAAGCATCTCAGTGAGAAGATGGCCCAAGACAGTGTACAATAAAGGAAAATATTCATAATCAAACCATGATTAACCCATAGTTCCACCCTTTGTTTGTCTTGCAACAATAATGAGCTAAAAGGGATCAATACCAAAATGATGTATTGACTTGCAGAGTAAGCTAAACTTGGATACTAACTTACAACATATCAGATCATGTGCATATACCTTTAACAGATATTCATAGAATGAATCAATACTTGTTCCTATTCCAGCATCCTGCCAACAGCAAGAAACTAAGATTGAGAACAGATTTTTCCACACAATATGAAATTGCCATGAAAGAAGTAGCCTTATGCATTTCAAGCACAAAATATATGGAAAAAGTATCCAAGGTTATAAACCATAAACTGATGAGCAATAGTATGAAATGATGACTTTTTCAAAAATTTTCCTTATTAAATCCAAGAAAACAAAATTTAGACCCAATCCTCAGAGGAGTTACTCGTACAAGCTTTCCATATAAGTATGTAACTGCAATGAATAATGCTATTCTTGAGAAAGCATAATCATTCATACTTATCAAACACCAGCATTAACATCTCTTTGTGAGAGGTAATAGGGTGCACACAAGCTTATAACCGGCAAGGCGAGATACATTCATCACTAACTATTGGATGGACTTTATTTCTAGAAGAATGTTAGCAGTCTATTTTAAAAGGATATTATTTCTCATTTCCTGATCAATCAACTAAAATTATGCATAGAGGGCCAACAAGATATCAAATTGAAGTTAGATTGTAAGAAAAAGATGCTAAGGAAAAAAAAGAGAAAGCATTGAAGTTAGAATTCTGTCAAATTTCGCGAAACTTCTCATACTAAAAACCTATGACCAGCTTCCATATGGCAAAGCTTGTACTATAGTTGATATGACATTCTCAAACAATTGTGCCTTTATTTTTTCAACACTCACATATAACCAATTATGGTTTTATAATTCAGATCATTAAGAAACAACGTTTACTATACCACTGTTTAAAGGAATGTTACCTTTTGTGTCCATTCACCATTAAACACATTGATATGAGCACCAACTAAGTTCAGTCTGGAGCGGCGCGCCCATAACCCATGTACAGCATTCTTGGTAACTTGTTCAAAGACTGTTTCCATGAAGATAAGAACATAAAATTAATTTATGCATCAAGAATGAGAAGGAAAATGGAAATCACAAAGTAAATACTCAATATGTAAGTACTGTTACAGAAGTATAAGTGACGAACAGTTTTATATATGGGCAAGCCAATTTCAGAGCTTCCAATAGAGAAGATGGCAAGTTAGTTAGAAAAAGTTTGCATCCTAATCTATCATGAAACATAAAAATAATGACTCAGCGTATAATGTTGCGATTGGCTATGTATAATACATCAATAGTTTCGAACTGATTTCCAACAGGAGATTTTTTTCTAAATTTCCCTTTGCAACCATTAAAGAATCAAAGGAATTAGAGAAAGGTTTCATCAAAAGTAAGGAGGATTTATTTGACAATCAATTCAAATATATAGGATAATGACCTTTTATGTGTCAGATCAAGATGTATGCTATCAGCTTAACTTGCAATGCAAAATTTTCTCGACAGTTTATCCCAAAAAGAGAGCTTTTTTAAGTGTGCATTTTCAGATTCTTATGGAGGATAAATAAAAAATCACACGTTGAAATAATTTAACTCCCTTTGATATGTGAAAAAAACTATTTTTTATTATTTCAAATTTTACTGATTTTTTCAGATGTTTTATATTATAAATATATCTATAAATAAATAAAATATTTCTAAATATAATTAAAATATAATATAATAATATGTATTAATTTTTTAAAAATTAATAAGAATATTTTATACAGTTATAATTAATGATACAATAAAAAATTACTAATGTAAAATATAAAACATACATATATACATATATATAAGCCTGAATAAAGGGGAAAATAAGACATTTTAGCTTTTAGACATGGTAGACCATGATGATTAACAATTGAACAGTTTGAAAAATATTTCAATTATTTTTTGACTCCCTAAAATGTAGTGTTCAAATAGGACAACATGCGTTATTTTCCCAAGTCAAGAAAAACAGCTGACTAAGGTGGCATTTTCAAGAACAAAGCCATCAAAGCCAAAAGTTGTTGACTTTTTCTAAAGAAAGCAAGCCACAACAAGTATTTGGCACCGCTTAGAAATTAGAAGTATAAGATCAGACATATGAGAACTGAAAACAATATGAGAGCTGACAACAAACCTCAAACCAGTGGATCTTGATGTGAGAGGGTGATTTCAGCTTAATAATGTAACTAACACAAAGCCTAAGTTTTAGCTCAAGTTAATGTGGTTCTTGCTTCAAATTCATAATCAAATACGTGATCAGCAAAACATAGATGGAAAGAATGCAAAAAATTCCCATCAGAAAACAAATGAATACTTACTTGGATTATTTGTCAACCGACTAAGCACCCCAAATTCCAAGGTCAAAGTCCCACCACCAGCAGTTGAGGTTATCTAAATACACAACATCGGGCATTTAATGTCTACGACATTACCTTAGGAGTATGCAGCTCAAAAATGTCAAGTACTACAAAGCATATACACAGATATTTAGTTCCTGGTCATGATTCTAAAAATTTGTGTGCTAGTCACCAACAAAGAACATGGCAGATATGCAGTCTCAAAACCAGTTAAAAGGGTGCGTAAGCAGAAACCACAAATAACTACACAGGCCTATCAAAAACTTTTTTTAGAAGGATAACCAGTAAACTGTATACCTTGCTTTCATCTTCATCAACTCCGTGCAGTAGATTAACAGATCCAAATGGAATTCCTGCAATAGGTCAGGCTTTACAATAGTAATAGTAGGGGAGAAATTTTTGAAGTTGAAAAGACTGCATTCAGAACATATGGATCTTGTAGCTGCTACAAACAAAGATGCAGGCCATAGAAATGAGAACAAGACCAAAACTGTACAATAACCCCTAAAGCTATCTGTTAACGGTCCAAGAATTTTACGGCATGCAGCAGTGATAATACCTGTTGGTGTGTCGAAGGCAGGCAACATTCTCCTTCCAAGATCCTCAGCCAAGTGAAGCAATTCATTATCATAAGAAGGTATTTTCATACCCTGCAAACAATATTTGAAATTGCATGATTGCCAAGACCAATAAAGAAAACAGATAACACTAATTACACTTGCTGAAGCAAAATCAACTACGCTAAGTCCAAATTAACAATGACAATAACACCCTGGAAGTTGCCAGTTTAAGCCATATCTATGCATTGCGACTGTTAACATGTTCAATAAATAAAACTCAATACTTTTTATCTAATTTACAAGTGATAGTCCTCATGTGGGAATGCAACTGGAAATGTATGCTCATATGCAATCCTCAAGAACATGCGCAAATGTGTAAGGATTGACAAGTGTACTTGTGTGTTTGTGTTAGTGTTGGTGTTAGTGTGAGAAAGAGAAGAGAGGAAGAGAGACATGAGGCACACTAAAACAGAATCTTTATCACAAATATCATATTCTTTTACATAAACATTTGAATTACATAACCACCCAAATTTACCAGTATCGGCAAATAATACTGCCATTAAGAAAGCCATGTAAACCGATATTTTCACCAAACACATAATTAGAAAGAAAATTCTACAGGGGATACTCTGAAAATACCGTAGCATAATCACTTGCAATAAGATGAGCAGAGAGTAAACCTCCAAGGACCCGGATGGTAGTCTCAAAGATAGATACTGTCTTATTCTGCAAATATGGTGCACATTAATACATAGATATTATAAACTGAACAAAACTTTCAAGCATCAATAAATTAATCCACATTTATAATATTTAAAAGGTGAGAGAGAGAGAGTGGATGACAAAGCAAAAGAATTAACAAGGTAACAACGACAAGTAATACAGTGGCCATCAGTTTAGCTGAATTTCATTTATAACTAGTTGATAGTTGATGCATCTGTCATACACAATAAAAATGGACACAAAGACTCCACATATCAACATAATCCTTTAACATAAAGAAAAACAGTATCCAAAATCACACAATTGTGTATCGGAATTGAAGCAAGTAAACGCTTGCTCGTGACAAGCAACAGATACGTAAATGCTCATAAAAATATCGCAGTTACAGTTTAGAAACAATTTAAATAACGCAAGGTTCTTAAAATAAAATACGTGTGACACTAAATTCTTCTTGATAACCCTGATACATAAGCTGAAAACAAGAAAAGAAGGGGAAAAAATGCTTACTCACTATATCAAAGTGAAGGTTTTTACCAATCCATTCCACAGCGTATGCGAAATGCTCTTTGTCACCAAGTAGAGCCAGTGTATCTAAGGAGTCAATCTGTTAAAGTGACAGAGTGGCAATTTCAATCAAAGTTTTAATATGAAAATGAACGTAAAGAAAGAAAAAGAAGTGTCCACTAACCAGGGTCAATGCATAACCCCCAAGCGTATCTTCTCCTTCACATGTTAGAGGTCTCAATTCATCACGTGGAAATGCATGTTCCATGTATCCATCAAAAGCATGATAGAACATCTCACGCACCTACAGGATTGAAGAAATGAATCACTACTTGATCAAACACTATAATCTTAGCACTTTTCCTCCTTTTATTTTTCCCTTTTGAAAAATCATTATTTATACAGGATAAAGGTAGGGCCAGGTCTGAATTTAGATTGGAGGCGAGAAAGCTCCCTTCAAAAAACCAAATAATGCTTTATTGATCACGTAATTAATGGAGTGACCATGAAAAGAAAGTAATTGCAGATGCTAAGAAGAACGAGAGAGAGAGAGAGAGAGAGAGTAAAACAGTTCTTTCACGGATAATTTCCATTTCATGACCTTAGTTCACAAGAGTCGAAAAAATAAAAATGAAGAGTAATCCAAGAAAGTCCATGATCAACCAAAAGATAGTATCCTGAAAATATACAAATCATCAGCAAAAATTACACATCAACAATGAATTTGATCACACAAAAATTGATTAACTTTAGCCTTACCCATCAACAAGAAAGTCATAAAACGTGAAAAAATTAGGACAAATTCTCTCTATTTGACCATCTTTACTTGCACATTCATTCATAAACTGGACAGTCTTAAGACTCTTTGCTCGTAAAGTGGCAGGTATACTGGATATGCACCAAGCGATTTCTCCAATGCCATTAGTTAGAAGATAAAGAAGTCAATTGAAAGCTAAACATCAACCACACGGTCCAAGCACAACCATGGGCAGATCAAGCTCGGCCAAAAACCCAACAACATACAAAAAGGAAATTTGTTCAGAATTATTATCTTTTATTTAACAAACACAAGCATTAAAACAAGGACTCCAATTTATAGAATACGAAAAGATCAATTACCTCATCGCGGAGAAGTTTGGCCTCCTCGTAAGTGACACCGTCGGCAAAAACTCCCGGAACGAGGACTTTGTTGTTGTTGTTGTTGGCTGATAGCAATGAGACCAAAAGAAACAACTTAACGAAACCATTCAATTGA
The DNA here is from genome assembly GCA_027563575.1 of Erythroxylum pedicellare. NCBI lineage: Eukaryota > Viridiplantae > Streptophyta > Magnoliopsida > Malpighiales > Erythroxylaceae > Erythroxylum > Erythroxylum pedicellare. The sequence goes on from JAOQMP010000210.1 coordinate 53,825,669, forward strand.
CTTTCCATGTATAATCTTTGTCTCTTCTTCTCCTTCACTGCGACTACGAGAGAGAGAGCGAGAGACAGCAAGGTTCTGGACTCGATGGGTGTTGGTTCGTTTTGTTGAGGATTCCGATTTGCCTGCCTTTAGTATAATGTATGTTTTTCCCGTTTAGTAGGAAGGAGAAGTTTAATACAAAAATTACCTAACTTAAAAATATAATTTACTATTTAATTTAATTTAACTTAACTTAACGTCAAAAGATCTATGAAATATAACGAACTAAAATAATTTTAAATTAAATATTAAATATTAAATTATTATTTGATTTAATGTGTCTCTTATTTTTTATTTTATTATATTTTGTATATAAAATAGAACCTAATTATATACTGTTTCACGTTAATAATAATTATTTAACAATGTGTTATATCGATAACAAATAAATTTTTGTATATTTTAATTAACATAATTTATTATTTATTATTAAATAAAAATTTGAATTTAAAATGTAAGTTACCCAATTACTGACTTTTTTTTTTCCTATTTCTATTATCATTATTGTTACTTATCTTTTTTGTTATTTCTATTAATCGGATAGACTCTACTCTGCCCTGTATATTCTCACCAAAAAACACGCCTTCAATTCTCAGGTTTTGCTTCTTCTTCTTCTACTTCTTTTTTTTCTCTTTTAGTTAATTTTTATTTTGTTTTTCATTTCGAGATCACTTATTAATTTATTTTTTGTTGGCCATCTCTGCTTACGATCTTTATTAATTGTACCTTTTTGGTCCCTTTAATCCAATTATTGTCTTGTCCTATTAGTGTGTAATAATCCTTGCTCTTATCCTTCATTAGGTAAAGCATTTAAAATTGCTGGAAAGCCCAATCTTTTATAGGATGTTATAAAGATTCCTAGGGTTAACAACATGTTAGACCTTTGACTCACAAATTGATAACTTAAAGGCTATTAACAACTTTTCAGTTGCTTTTTCACTGTTTGACTTAAATTAGTTGTTTAATTTATATTAATAAACTTTTTATTTGTTTGGTTAGTAGCTGATTGGTTGGCTGATTCAACCTAATCAGCTATTTTTTCACCAGCTCCTTTACTGAAGCGTTTGAAGATAGCTTGTTGATTTATGTCAACATTGCCCCTCTCTGCGCTCTGCTCTCTGCTCTTAGTCTTTTCCATCTTCTTCTTTTTCTTCTTCCTCATTCTTCGTTTTTTGCCTTTGTTGTTCCTTTCATTTGGGATTATTAAGGTTCAATCATAAGTAGCTCAAATTCAATCCATACGTTATTATTCTTACCCAAAATAAAAGATAAGTGACTTATACTTCAAAATTATTTAGTTTCCCTTTCTCTTAAGGCAATTAATAGTCAGTAGAAAGGAATGAGTCAAGTTCAAAGCACAGAGGCAACTGTAGTTGTTAATCAATCTCCGACCACCCACCGCTCGCCTTCATCGTCTGTTCCCATGGAATCTCTTATCGAAGGTCTTTGTTGTTTTTGTTTTAGCTACCCCTTATGCTCATTTGTTATCAAGACAAAAAGAACTTGGACTTGCTTCGCTAGAATTTTAATATCGTCATCTTAGTCAATAAAAAACAAGATACAATCTTTTGTGCAAACAAGATGCAGTCTTTTGTTCTAACTAATACCCATCTACTTATCATGACCGCTAATGTTCTATGCCCAGCTTTAGTATTAATGGTGATCTATAAAAGGTGAACATTAGTATATTGGATAAATGACATTTTGAATATTTTATTTGAATCCTAAATAATTTTGATAGACCTGAAATAGGATAGACAGATTGTTGTTTGTGTTGTAATTGGCTCTGGACATTGAGTATTTCACGCATATTTCAAGGGTTTGCATTAAGCATTACTAGTGTATGGAAATTCTATTATGGAGCTTGTTGGGAATTCTAACGTATTTCTCCTATCATATGCTTTAACTTCTATAGGCTTTCTGTTTTGTTAATCTTTGTTGGTTGGTTGGTTAGTTGATTTGGTTTAGAAATGGACGCAAAATTTGATGAGTTTATTGTTTATTGCATGTGCAAAGGCTATAGCTTATGGCAGTGACAAGAATGAGGTTAGTTTACTTCTTCAGGCCTGTGTGGAGTTTGTCTCATGATTTAGAATTGTAGATGAACATGTTTACCTATGAATTTCTCAGAAGGCGTTAGAATGTCCATGCATAGCCGATTTGGGTAATGGTCCTTGTGGTGCTCAATTTTCATATGCCTTCTTATGTTTTCTCAAAAGCACTGTCGAGGAAAAGGTAACCTTGATGCAGCACTAGTTGCCCTTTTAAAGCTAGCTTTTGTATAATCGTTTTGTTCCTATGGTCACAGCATTTGTACTGCTATATTCAGTATTATTTCCCTCTTATCAAGTACAATCCATCAATCAGGAGCAACAAATCTATAATTGTATATATATCATAAAAAAATAAAAGAGTAAATAAAATTGTACGATACATTTGAATAAACGAAGTCATACTTATAAGGATGATTATTTATTATTCTGTAAATCGGATCCTTAAAACATTACTATTGAGCATAATATGTTGCTCCTGATTGATGGATTTCACTTGTATTTGCATCGTTTTAATTCTTGTAGCAGTTGCTCTTAAGTGAATAGCTTGGGTTTCATTGACAATTGACTAATGTTGGTTGATGCTGCAATTTGAAATTTCCCTAACAAAGGACGTGGAGGGTTGATAGTGCAAATATAAATGCTCTTTGTTCGTGATATGAGCATATAATTTATATTAGGCGTTAAAACAACTGAAACAAAATTATGGATTTACTTTGTTTTTTCTTCATGTAAAGTAAATAGCAATGAATGAAACACATAAGCTGTTTAAACTTGATGAAAGTGTCAACTAACTTGGGGATGGTTTTCCTTTCTAACAGGGCTCAGACTGTGTGCATCCTTTTGTGGCTTTGCAAAATTGCATCAAAGTGAACCCTAATGCTTTCTCCAAGGACATTTTAGAAGATGAAGAAGCAGAGAAGAAACAACAGCAACACGACAAAATTATTCCTCCCCTTTGGTCCCAAGAATCTTCCAGTAAGAAATCCAAGCTTTAGGAGCATTTTGTGATAATAATGTCACATTGTGATCCAAAAACAAACATTATAATCTCACTCCTGTCATGTAGTCATCAGAAGATTCATCAAGGAAGAGACATCTATTCTTTTGTTTCCGTGGGAAAGCTTTTCCATTTGATAGTTGCTAGATAGTGATAATGTCTGAAATAAGACATGTCATTTAAAAGTTAAATAAAAAAGAGCCCTTACCATATTATGAAGTTCGAAGCTCAAGCTCTACCAGGAAAACCAATATCTTCAGTCTCTTGCTTATGTTTTAATGTTTTTAGTTTTATATACAATTATTAGCAAAAATGTCTCGATGACTACTCGTTATTAAGTAGGTTGAACTTCAAAGTAAACAAATGGCAATTTAATGCTATGCTATTGGATTCACTTGAAATGATGATTCATGATTGTTGGTTAAGATTGAGACGATTTTGATGAAAACTGGAGCAAAATTCCTTGATATGTAACTACACCTATATATATATAAAGTTTTAGGCGTAAAATAGAAGTTTTAAAATAACAAGTGACTAAACGTAAATTAACAAAATATGTGAATTTTAGGTTTAACAACAAAATTTCAATTTGAAACCAATTAAACTTCAAAATCCGCATAATTGATCTTAAATATCATATTTAGTAATAATCATACTCTTATAATTTTATTTTAAGTCATGTCCTTATAAGTCATTTTATACATAAACAGCTAATACTAAACAGGTAATTTTACCAAACATCAAATGACAAACAGCTAATGCAATCAGCTGATATAATTAGCTATCAGCTAATAACTAATAGAATCAACTAACAGATAATGCAATCAGCTGATTGTCAAACAGGTCCTATATCACTTTTTAGTTTAATAATGATCTTAAACTTAGCTTCTTTATTAAGAGAACAGTTGCATTCAGAATGGTGAGAGTAGAGTTTTCCTTTTCAATTGCTAAATTTAATATTACAATGGGTTTTGATTAAAAAAGAGATACTCATAAGTTCAATTCTTTCAATTTTAAATTTAAAAATCTAATTGGTTCAATTATAATCGTAAAAACTTTAAACCTTTCAATTTTTCAGTTTGGTTTTTAACTTTTCAATTCAATTCAATTTAATAACTCGTTTTGTTAAAAACTTATCAGTTTATTAATTGCCACTTGCCTAGTTCTTACATACGAGCGAAAGTAGACAAAATAAATATCACATCGCCACCATAAATGCTTTAAACCGTTGGGGTTTGTCTAAACTCTTTGAAATATGTCTTAACGTGAAACAGAGCCACCTTCAAAAGATCTTCTTGCAAACTCTTTGAAATATGTCTTAACGTGAAACAGAGCCACCTTCAAAAGATCTTCTTGTTGAGAGCGCTGAATTTTTAATCCTTGGATAACAGTACTTTAAACACCAAGGTTGTTTTTAAATTAGTACAAGCCCATGGTTAGTTGCTTGTGGATCTAGAAGCTAAATTGACGGAGTGGTCACCTTTTATCGATAAACACTAGCTAGTTGTCAATTTTCTCATCAGCTCAAAGCCAACAAATCTTTGGAGTGTACCTCAGAGAGAGAGAGAGAGAGAGAGAGAGAGAGGCAATGGAAGGAGTGCTGAGAGGACGCGGGTTAGGGTCATCAGTGGTAGTGATGGGTTTGGTGTGCATCCTGGCAATTGTGGTGATGTTACCAGAAGTTTCTGCAACTAGGTGGACTGTAGGATCGAACATGGGTTGGACTACTAATGTTAACTACACCATCTGGGCTCAAGACAAACACTTCTACAATGGCGATTGGCTCTGTAAGTACTCTGTAACTCAAATCTAGCTTCTTGTCACTTGTATGCATAACCTTTTAGTTGAAGTATGGGCATATTGCTTGATTTCTGGTTAGTATGCATTGGGAAATGGAGGAAAGTTAAGTAGATCCGAAATGGGTTCTGTTTCTGGTGAGCTGGTTCTTTTCAAGTTGCGAGCTTTTTTCTTTTTTCACTCTTTGTTTTGTTAAGCATCTAGCTAGTTACACTTCGGTTGTTGTGCTGCATTAACTCTTAGTTTCTCATTGTAAACCAATTTTTTTTATGGGTGGAAAGCATCAGTAGATGTTTGGTTTTGTTTGCTTATTAATTTCAGAATGCTATTGTTTTTATGTAATTGAAAGCTTAAAAAAATGCATAATTGCAAATACAAAAAGATCCATCCTTGTAGGAAGAAGTAATAGAATTACTTTTGGATCTGAAGGAAAGCATAGAAATTGATGGACAAGTTTCGGGCTTTCTGTTATATTTCTCCTCTTTTGTTATTCCAGGAATTAGATGGATGATTCTTACTTTACTGAAGAATGCTAATTGGTTACAGTGACAAAATCTAGAGCAAGTTGATGTCAAAGTGTTTGCTATCATTTATCTGATATCATAGTCTCATCAATAATTAATGGGAAATACAGATCTGTAAGCTTTCCTTTTCACTTGTCTTTGGGTTCTTCTAATTTACATGATTTCAAAAGGGATGTGGAACAGTTATCAACTGTCAGGATTGAATTACAAGATACACTAAAATGTCGCAGAACTAAAATGTTGTCTTGTACAAAAATATAGTACACCTGTTTCCTTCCTCGAAGTTCAAAGCTTGATTGCATTGGTGTTCAACCGATTGTTCCAAAACTATTTTAGTGTTCTCTTTCTTCAAGTCCAAATCTTACTGATGTCAAAGTGCTTCCCAGTTTTTGTTTATGATAGGAACCAGATGAATGTGCTAGAAGTGAACAAGACCGATTACGAGTTATGCAACTCTGATCATCCGCTTCACAACTGGACTAGGGGAGCTGGAAGGGACGTCGTCCCTCTGAACGTGACTCGCCACTATTATTTCATTAGTGGGAAGGGATTCTGTTATGGTGGCATGAAGTTAGCTGTTAGTGTTGAAAATCCCCCTCCCCCTCCCAAAGCTTCACCCTTAAACGAGAAGAGTGCCTCTCCGACTCCGGTTTTGGCTCTTAGAGGCCAATACGTTCTACCAGCTGTTTTGGCCATTGGTGCAGTTTGGGATGCCTTTGTCCATTTGTTGTAATCGTGTAAACTCTGCGTTTTCTCCGCATTCTTATTGCTTAAAGTTTAAACCAATCTGTGAATGGATATTTGAGATTTCTTCTCCATTACTTCTTTCTTGAGGGTTGTTTTGTATAAGATAGTTGGCCTGCAATTGAATGTTGTGTTGCTTAAGGAAGGTGTTTGAATTGCTAAATGTTCACTAAAACTCCTGAGGACTGGTGAGAAAAATGACAATTGTCCTTGATTCTATGTAGTGTGTAGATATATGGGCGCCCCTACCATGTGGTAGGTGAGCTTATTTGTGTGAAAATTCCCGCTGATTTTGGAATTGAATGGAGACGTATGTGCTTTGGTTAATGATCCTTTTCAGACCTTTTTCAAATACTCTTTTAGTATTTGGTATGAACAGATAATGAATGGCCTTGGGGAAATGACATATTAACATGGCGTCTTCTGCCTTAAACTGTGACAATTAAATTTTATAGGCTATAACTGAACATCAAACTTTTTGCTTTGATCAGTCACCAAAACTAGTAGTTCAGAGGTCGTCCTTAAGGTTTGAGATCAATGATTCGATTCTTGCACATGTCAAGTCACGCTATAAAGAATATGACGATAAGCATTCCCCGACTGCTTGTCAGGATTGGAAGACTTAGATGCCTATACATGTCCCAAATTTCATGATCTTAACATTTTCAGGCGCACGAGCTCCAGCCAAGCAGAAGAACCTTGCAAACTAAGAAACAAAGACAAAACCATGGTAGTTGCTGGCACGAATCAGCTTTGTCAAGGATGTGTGCCAGTCAACGTACGAAAAGTTCAAGAAACAAAGACAAAACCATCGTAGTTGCTGGCACGAATCAGTTTTGTCAAGGATGTGCGCCAGTCAACATAAGAAAAGTTAATGATCTTGACAGCCTTAGACAAGAAAACTATGTCCATGCTCTTGTAGATAACTACGTGCATAGACATGTTTAATTTTGTATAACTGCTTGACAGAGTGTCTGCAAAGAATGAATGTCAACATCGCCTTTAACGAGAGCAAACTAAATACATATTGTTGAGATTTCAAGTGTAAGTGAGAGTCTCACGTTATAAAGAAATAGAAACTAGCGAAGGGCATATTAATAGAAAAGACCTAAAAGCTTACAGTTTTAAGGTTTTGTGTTGAAGTGTGATGTCAAGTTTTACGAGTATGTTCTTTTATTAAGCTCATGATGTAAATCTCTCAAGTAAGTGGGCTCTCAAGTACCAACAAGTGATATCAGAACCAATAGTTCGACAAGGGATGAGTATAGAGACGATAGTCAGATCCTGTAGTTGCCTCCATATACAATAGCAAGAAGACTCTTGGTGGGCCCAGACTAGTGAAGTAAAAGGGTTATTGGTGACACTATATACTCGAGCTGTTAAGAAAAATGTAAAAAATAAAAGGCTTTTACTTAAAGGAGAGTTCAAGCCCAATGTGGAAGTTTACATTTGAGGAGGACATTGTCGGTATTTCAAGTGAGTGAGAATCTTATATTGGAAAGAGATAAAACTAGTGAAGGACATATAAGTGGAATGACCCATAAACTTAAAGCCTTAAGATTTTGGGTTAAAGTGTGATATCAAGGCCCACGAATATGTTCTTTCACTAGGCCCACGATATACATATCTCAAGTAAGTAGGTTCCTTAGCACCAACACATATAAGTAAGAATGACAACAAAAAGTGGAACACTTGATTGTTGGCTAGACAGGTCTAATAATAAAATTTTGAAAGAATTTTTGTAGTTGGTAAGAAAAAAGAAGCTTCTATTCTTGTTAATGCCATCAACATTTATCAAAATCCAAAACAAAATGTCCTACTCATAGAAGAATAAGAGTATCATTAATATTAGGAATCATAAATTGGCTCGGACTTAACCCGATTTAATTAAGTTTTAGATCGAATTCAAAATTTTCTTAATAAAATTTCAAACTTTAGACCAAATTTGAACACACACACACGTGTGTTTTTTTATGCCTTTTTGATGCCTATATTTCTCTATCTGCTTTTATCTCCTTGCTGCCATTCTGTTCTGTCGCAAAGTTTTACTTCTTTCTCTAATAGTTACGACGACTTATCATATGAGTTGGATGGTACTGTGTTGTTCTATGGGTACTATGTTGGATTGGACTAACAGGGACAAAGTTTGATGTAAGAAAATATGTAACACGTAGATAAACACAAAATCTTTTAAATCATATGCATCAAGTTACTTGGATTTGATTGTATTCCAACGATTAAAGGACTCTTGCAAGAAATTTTTGTTTAAAATCATGCTTTTTTAGATAATTATTATCAATTGATACTTTTATTTAACAGTTAATCATTTAAAAGGTCGCACCTTGTAAACTCATTAGGTGTATCCTTTTATATCATCTCCCGTACACATATAGTGAATTTATTTAATAAGATTTCTGCATGTTTTCATACTTGTCTAACTCGTGCGATCAACATAAGAGCTTATGGTCATATATCTATTAGGAATATATTATGTCTTGATTAATTAATCGATCCTTGAGTTGATTTTAATATACTGTAGGCCATATCTCGCCTTTCAATTTCCTTTATGCCTATTTATTTCATCATATCATAAATGTATTTCATTCTCCTACTAAGAGTTGGTGGCCACCTTCGAATACATATTTTTTTTTCCGTATGCTAGTTACTAACCAGAATGACCTTTCTTTATTTTAAATTCTCTTGAATTGAATTTAATTTACTTTCCTAAGATTATCTCATAAGATTGTATCAATTATAATCTTTTGGTAACATTCTAAAGTGGCAAACCTTAAACTTCATTCTTAAAGATTAGAAAAGAGTCGTTAGGGTATATTATGATGTTCACTTAACCTATAATGTCTCACACAATATAAGTTGAGATCTTATGGCTTACATTAATCCCTTTTCTAGTCGTTTTTGCACACATGTAAGAGTCATGTGCTATAACATTAACTCCTATTAATTTAGAGTGTATGTCTTCTATAAATACAATACTGTATAGATGTTGGTTCATACATACTTAATGTATAACCTGAGTTCACTCATCTACTCTTATCTTTATCTTTCTAAACTCTCATATGGCAACTTAAGATATATACGATGACTATATGATTACTCTAAACCAATTTCCTTTTGGTTTACCATCTAAGTTAGCATTTACATTTTAGGTTTCTTACTTTAATGCTCTATTATCACCTTAATAATAAACTTAAAACTGTCACATCTCTAGTCATCACAAATATTAAAGTTGATGGCCTATGTGAGAAGGTCAATCTTTTATTTGACATACTTTTTGATTCATACAAAAATATCTCACATAAAGTAAATATATTTCATAATTATGTACTAAGTAATGCTTATTACTTAATAAACAATGTCAATTAATATTTGCATTTATACACGACGATACATTGAATGAACATATATGTAGAAATGTTATTCAATTACATTTTAATATCTACATAA
>JAOQMP010000210.1:53861137-53872735 GCA_027563575.1 Erythroxylum pedicellare
TCATTATTATTTATTATTAAGATTTTTGAAAGCATGGTTGATGTAAACAGTAAATTAATAAAGTATACAGTACAACTATATAATATACTAATATGGACTATTTTGCAATTTTTAAAAATTTTAGGAACTATTTTATAAATTTAAAAAATTTTCCGAAACGGTATCCGGTACCAACCGGTACCGGTACAATTCCGTTCCAGAACTCAATCCGATACCGAGTCCGGTACAGTATTCATAACATTGGTTTAGATAAAAAAACTTCTACTTATGAAGTCTAACCGTGATGGTTATTTTTAAGGTGAATATTTACGTGTTAAGAATAACAAAAATTTTGTTAGCTAAATTAATAAATTATTAACAGAACTACTATTTTGAACTGAACTATTAAAGTTTTAAAAAATTATCAACTAATTAAAATTTTCAAAAGTTTAGTATTAAATTTAAATAATTTTAAAAAATTGGACAATTTAGTAACGGTTATCCCATATTTTAGGTTGGGTAACTAGCACCCTTAGCTAGTTTTGTCAAAATCATGAATCATTTTATATAGGGATTTCTTAATTTTAAACCAAAACATTTATATTAAATTTAAAAAACTAACGTAGATAAGATCATTTTGAATTGGGTGTTTGATTTGTTTTAAATATTTTTTTAATAAAAAACTCATTAAAATGAAAATTCTACTGTCTCTTCAATTTTATAATAAAATAATATCCTAATAAAAAAATATGGTAGCCTAATGTTTAGTATGGCAAAATCACTAATTTCTTAAATTTAGAAAACTAATTATAATATTAGCAAAACTCTTTATTTTAGTAGTCTTAGTAGGTTTTCCAAATTAGTTCTTTAATAAAAACGATTAAAAAAGTTGAGTGGATTAAAAAATACTTTATATAGCTTTTTTTACTTCAAGATCAATAAAGTTTAACTGCGAATAGTTAAACAAAAAATCGAGGTGGATAAATTAGAAAGTAACATCCTTTTAAATAACAGTGCCTTATTACTTGGGATATTTTTGTAATAAAAATTATTATATTATGAAAATAAAAATAAAAATAAAAATAAATAGAACATAGATTAGGTTTTGAGTAAAATTTATATCAAGATTGAATATTTAACTTTTTTACTTATTAAAATTAAATTATTTTAAAAAAAATACTAGCTATAAAATATTTTCATTCTTTTGTATTCAATCTTAATTCCTTTGTCATTTTGTTGTATTTTTGTGTCGGAATAATAAAATAGATATAGTTTATCTATCTTAAAATTAATAAGTTAAATTTGAGTTATTAGATTTTAAACTAAGATCAAATTAATTAATAATAAAAATTATGATAAGTTATATTAAAAATAATTCATTTTAATTATAATTAAATCAAAATTTAAATTGTCCAAATCTATTATATTAAACTCAAATTATTTAATTTGAGCAAATTAAACTATTATATAGAATGACCTTACTTCAATCTAGGTTATTGTCATCTTTATTTTTATTTTTATGCAGTAAATAGAATAAAAATTCATAATCATTAGTAATACTAATATAAATAATGAAAAATTATTTTAATAATGATGTTATTGATTATTAATACTAATTAACTTACTAGATGTAAATTGCAATAATCATGTAAGAGTATGCTTGATTCACATGGGAGAATAGTAATAAGAATTATAATAACTATAGCAAGAAATGAAAATGATTATAGGTCTTATTTGGTAAATGATTTATTGACTATTTTTTGGCAGATTAAAAGATTTTTAGCTGTTTGATTATCGCTGATAATTATGCTTGGTAATCAGCTGATTGAGTTAGCATTTTCAATTAAAGGACTAAAAGATTATTATATCCAAAAGTTGTTACAAATTACTCAAAGAGGTAGAAATAGAGATAGATGGAGATAAAGTAGAGATAGAGATAGTAAGCTTATTATTTAAATTTAATATTTTTAATTTTAATTTTTGAAGTGGAATTAATATCAAAATTGAGTCAGAATATACAAAGAGTTATTATCTTATTATATACATCTTCCTTTAACTTTGAAAGTAAATATAAAGACCACTAAAAGAATCAAGTAAATTGTACAACGAGGCATCGAGGAATATCTAATATAATACTTATATCCTTATAAATCAATTTTTTAAGTCATACCCTTCTAAGTCATTTTATACATAAACAAATAATAATAAAAAGTTAATTTTACCAAACATTTTTAAATAAACAGCTAATGTTATCCACTGGTTAAATCAACTATATTAATCTGTTGTCAACTAACCACTAATAAAATTAGCTAATAACTAATTCAAAAAGAGACGCAATTGATGAGCTCAAAATAGTCTCTGCCTGTTTCTACAAGTTACCAACAATTGTGCGGCAGGCCACCAAGTAACGTCACCATAGCTCGAGACTGAAGGGGTTTCGCAAGGGGAGCAGAGACCCATTTCCAGCTGACCCATCTAGAGTGGCGTAAATAACAAACCCATCTGGAGCGACATAAGGGGGAGCAGAGACCCATCTGGAGCAGTGCAAGCGGAGACCCAAGAGGTAGAGCAGATTTGACGAAAGGAGGCAAAGCAGGGCAAGGTGGAGCAACTGGTGATAGCAGATATGACGATAGCGAGCGACTGCGGTATAAGGGGGAATAGGTGAGGTGTCCTCTTCTTTAACCTAGATCCAGATTTGGCAATGACAACCCAAACCAACAGAGAGACAACAAAAGCAAGCGGCTCTAAGACCCATGGCAGCTCCATTTTAGTGTCTATGGTACTGGGTTCTGTTATTACCGATGATGGTGGGCTGCCTACTCAAGTTGTGGAGGAGTTCCACACTTTTTTGTGTGAAGTCACTCAAAGAGCTGAACCTGATCATGGTTTTGGCATTGATGTCTTTGGATTCTCCAAGACCCATGGATCTTCCCCGACTGCTAGTACATGGAGCAAACAACTTCAATTCCAATAACATAAGATCCAGATGAAGCATTACCCTAATGTCATGAAGGATGGCATTGCTTCTCCTCCCTTTGAACTCCTACAAGCGGGGGAAAGAGCGTGGTCAAATACTCTGGTAGGATCTTTCTAGAGCAAATGTCCTGCATTTCCAATTATCAAGGCCTGGGCTAGTGCACAATGGAGTAACAAGATTGGAAAAACTCTACTCACTGATGATGACATGATTATTTTCAAATTTGCTTTGGACAGTAATTTGAATGATATAATTACAATAGGTTTTTGGTATTTTGGAAGACAACCCTTGTTCCTACAAAAGTGGAAGCCAAAGATCACTTTTAATAAGGAATGTGTTGAATCTTTCTCATTTTGGGTCTAATTCCATAATCTACCGCTTGAATTGTGGATTATGCAAAGGTTAAGTTTTCTTGTTAGTTCCATGGGTAAACTGTTGGGTACGGATGCTCAGACGTCAGGTATGGAAAAGATAGGACATGCAAAAATATGCATAGAAGTGAGTTGACAGGCTACACGACCAGATTGTCTTTCAGTTATACCCTTAGTGGCTATGGGGAGATGGTGAAAGGAAAAATACAATTATCTTATCCTTGGAAGCCACATAATGGTAGGAAATGGGTTCCAACTGGGAAGAGGTATAAAATAGGTTGGCAAGAGAGGTTAATGGGGATTGAACAATCAACATTCAAAGTTGAAGCTGGCACTACAATTCAGAGGAAGATTTATGAGCAACCCACCCAGATTCCTCTAACTGAGAGGGACACAGGGGAGCATCCTGAAGTGGTTGACAGCCAACATATGGTTGATCCTAGTTCTAAGAGAGAACAATCAATAGATCATATTACACAGGATCTGAAGTTGGCAAAGTTTTCTAGTACTGTTGATGTAATGCAAAGTAAGACAGCTGGAGTTTCTGCAAAGTAACCAGGATTCGAAAGGGCTGTAAAGGTTACTCAACAGATTGAGATTGCCAACATAGTGCCAAAACAGTTAGTTATGGACAACTCTAGAGCAAACAATGTGGAGCGTCTAGATACTAGCGTGGAACACTTCAACTCACAATATTTGGAGCAATGCCAAATGGATTGGGCTAGCATGTTGACTCCAATAGCAACTATTAGGCAAAATGAGACCTCTAAGGCTAGGTTGGAGTCTAAAAAATAGACAACAATGGTAAGTTCCAATGATAACTGTGTGGCAAATAAGGGGTATGAGATTATCATCTCTCAGATTGCAACACATCTTAGAGCAGAGCACATCTTGACGTTGAATTGTAATTCTTTTGCTTATGTGACAATAGATTCTCATCAGGAAAGCAGTTTAGACTTGGCAGCAGAGGACTATGATTCCCCATCAACTGCAACCCAAGTTTCTAACATTTCAAGAGATTTTTGTGTACAGTCCAAAATTACAAAAAGAAAGTCAACAAGAAAGAGAGAAAAATCCTAAATACTAACAATAGAGGGGTTAACAAAACCGTACCTTGCCAATTTTCGTGACCATAAAGTATAAGTGATGTCTTTAGTGGTTCTATTTGTAGTCTATCTTCCAGGTAGATATATTGTCTTCCTTAAGAAGTTGTTTTGATCATATTATAATATACTGACAGGCTAAAAACTTTGAACTCCTTGTCATGTAGCTCTAATTTTAACTATAGTAAAAATTATTTTAATTTTTAAGAATAACTAATTCAGTCTACTAATTATTAAACAGAGTTATAATTTTGATTCCTCAGTGTATTAAGAGATACAGAATATTGCCTAAATATAAAAATAGCATTCATTTAATCGTAATATATTATCATATTTTTTTTCCGTTCCTACCCTTTCTTTCTTACCATACCTATTAACCAAACGCCTCATTCAATCTCATCCTGTCTGACATTCCACAATACACGACTTACATCTCACTTCTTTCCTTATAAGGTATTGCGACAGCCGCCACTATGTCATTCGAAATCATGTTTTTGTTGTCTCTGTTTTCATAGTACCGTCTCCAAATATTTTCCGAGGAAATTGGGCAAAAAGGAGCTCAAAATGTTTTTGAAGCTTCAGTACTTGGATACTAATTGCCTCCATATTTGCGCTTCCAGCAAGTTCACAACCAACGCTGGAGCTCCAATTTCCACGAACTCTGGAGTTTCACTATCTGTGTCTCCTCCTGATAATGTTTCTGTTCAGCCATTCAAGAAATACAAGGTCCTTGAGACTGTCACTCGCAATGGCGCTGTTACAAAATTAAATGGAGTAATTCACAAACATCTTCATGAGAAAACGAGTAGAGCGGTTGTTGTTCTTGAACCCAAGTTCGATAACCAACGTTCGGAGAAAAACCCAGATGGGGAACCGAGAGGACCCACTTTGGATAGTTCTAGAACTGAAGGTGTCAAGAAATCTGTAGAGGAAATTGGAGGGTTGAGGGAAAATGTCTCGTCGGGAAATGTGCGTGCCAAGTGTTCGATGAAATACGGAGGCTGTATTCCATTGATTTTGCAAGCTTTGGATACGGTTCAGGACTTGGATGAGGCCTTTCGGCCATGGGAGGATACACTTAGTAACAAAGAGAGGAGTATAATTCTAAAGGAGCAGTCGAGCTGGGAAAGAGCTGTGGAGATTTTTGAGTGGTTCAAGCGAAAGGGTTGCTATGAGCTGAATGTGATTCACTATAATATCATGCTTAGGATACTTGGCAAAGCACGAAAGTGGGAACACGTTGAGAGTTTATGGCATGAAATGCGTGATAGAGGCATATCACCTGTTAATTCTACATATGGTACACTAATTGATGTTTACAGCAAAGGCGGCCTGAGAAAAGAGGCAGCTTGCTGGCTTGAGACGATGAAGTGGCAAGGAATGGAACCTGATGAGGTAACAATGGGGACTGTTGTTCAAATGTATAAGAAAGCGGGGGAGTTTCAAAAAGCCGAAGAGTTCTTCAAGAGTTGGTCGTTGCGTGAACATTCTAAGCATGAAGGAACGTGTATAACTACAGCTAAAGGAGAGGAATATGCTCAAGTGAATCTATCTTTGAGTTCACACACATACAATACGTTAATAGATACATATGGAAAGGCTGGCCAACTTAAAGAAGCATCCGAGACCTTTGGACGGATGATTAGAGAGGGGATTGTTCCAACCACAGTAACTTTCAATACAATGATTCACATTTGTGGTAACCATGGACACCTTGATGAAGTGTCTTCTTTAATGCAAACAATGGAGAAACTTAGATGCCCACCAGACACAAGAACATATAACATCCTGATTTCCCTACATGCCAAGCATAATGATATCGACATGGCTGAGTTCTACTTTAAAAGGATGAAGGAAGCACAGTTAGAGCCAGACCTTGTGAGTTACAGGACTCTTTTATATGCATTCTCTATTAGGCATAAGGTTAGTCAAGCTGAGGCACTTTTATTCGAAATGGATATGAAAGGTCTTAAGATCGATGAATATACCCAGTCTGCTCTGACTAGAATGTACATTGGTTCTGGGATGCTTGAAAAGTCATGGTTGTGGTTCAGAAGGTTTCACCTTGCAGGAAATATGAGTTCTGAGTGCTATTCTGCCAACATTGATGCTTATGGGGAGCGTGGGTATACTTTGGAAGCTGAGAAAGTATTCACTTGCTGCCGGGAGATGAAGAAACTTAGCGTCCTTGAGTTTAATGTGATGATTAAAGCATATGGTTTGGGACAGAGTTACGATAAGGCAAGTAAACTGTTTGAAAGCATGGAGGTTCATGGTGTAGCTGCAGACAAATGTACCTATAGCTCTCTTATACAGATTTTGGCTAGTGCCGACTTTCCTGAAAAGGCAAAACTATACCTGAGGAAGATGCAAGATGCAGGATTGGTAAATGACTGTGTTCCATATTGTGCTGTGATCTCAAGCTTCGTGAAGCTAGATAAATTGGAAGCAGCAGTGGCACTATATGAAGAGATGCTTGCCTTTGATGTGAAGCCAGACATCATAGTTTATGGGGTATTGATAAATGCTTTTGCTAATGCTGGAAGTGTTAAAAAAGCGACCACTTATGTTGATGCAATGAAAAAGGCAGGTCTGCCAGGGAATACAGTAATTTACAACTCCTTGATCAAGCTCTATACCAAAGTTGGATACTTGAAAGAAGCACAGGAAGCATACAAACTACTACAATCATCAGATACTGGTCCTGATATATACTCTTCAAATTGTATGATAGACCTTTACACAGAGCAATCAATGGTTGAACAAGCTGAAGAGATATTTGAAAGTTTGAACAGAAAAGGGCAAGCAAATGAGTTCACTTTTGCCATGATGTTATGTATGTACAAGCGACTTGGCAGGTTTGAGGAAGCCATTCAGATTGCCAAGCAGATGAAAGAATTAGGGCTCTTGACCGATTTATTGAGCTACAATAACGTGCTGGGGTTATATTCATTGGATGGTAGATTCAGAGAGGCGATGGGAACTTTCCAGGAAATGGTCAAAGCTGCCATTCAACCTGATGACTGTACATTCAGATCTCTGGGAATAGTTTTACTGAAATGTGGAATATCAAAGCTAGCTATTAGCAAGCTAGAGGCCGCGAGAAAAAAGGATGCACGGAGTGGCTTGCAAGCATGGTTGTTAGCTCTCTCTTCTGTACTTGAGATAGATTACGACGATGATCTGTGATTTAGCAGCTTCCGCAGAATTTCGTTAGATAAGTATGTTGAATATTGGTGGGATTGTAATGCATAAGCAGATCTGTAAATACTTGGAGCATAACCCGTATAATGTAAGAACAATCCTCATAGACAGTTCCCAATGTTCAATCAGTTTTGCATCAACTTGTTCCTATCCTCAATTCGTCTCCTGCCTTTCCTCTTCCAGATCAAATGATATTTTAAATCAGACAGGAGTAGAAGATGTTTCTTCGATGCCGGGGCCAGGCAAGTGAATCAGTGATAAGGAATAGTTCTAGGGCGGTGCATTAGCAGTTACAGGTTAGAAACGCGCAAGCCCAACTGGTCTGCCACAACATATAACACGTCTTTCGGCTTTACGCCTATCCCACCATATAATAAGAAAGGGTCGTCAGTTGCAATCATTAGGCATTGGAATCTGGGGTCGTACTTCCATTATTAGTGATCAGGAATCGGAGTTTTGGTCAGAGACACTTGTGTCTTGTCAAGCTTTCCTCCATAATAATCGTCCGTTCCGTCGTATATGTCCTGCAGTAGCCGAGGATCAATTATAGTCACAATTTATGCGCAAGTTGACAAATTGTTTAAGAAAGTTCTCTTTAAACACTTCTTTTGGATGTATATTCTTAACCCCGGATGAAAAACACTTTGATGCGTTCATAGTGTTTATTCATATGATCTAAATATAGGTTTGTGTCATTCGCCAAATGAAAAGATCAGAAGGAGAAAACCATAATAGTAAAGAAATCTTATTCTACACAAACTATGGTTACATTTACAAGCTTAGATTAAGAAACACCGCAATCTAATCTTATAAGGTTAAAACACTAATGTGATTTCTAAAGAATTCGTTCCATGTACAATGATCATCCATTGTTTTCCCTTGAACCCAATCTTCAATACCTAGAAACCCCATATAGATATAATTTGGTCTCTTTAGATGGCATCATTGTGCCATTGAAGTACAACATCTTCAAGCCCATCCTTCAACTCTCCCCAGTGAGTATCTTCAAACTCAATTAAACCACCCTCCACCACCTTTATTTCCACCAACAACAACCTCTCTGCAATCTCCAGAACCTCAAACACCAAACTGAGTCTCCCTTTCCCTAACCCAATAGCCCCACCCTTACCCTCAATAACCCTATACCCAGACCTTCCTCCCACGTCTCTCACTCTGTCCATCACTCTCTCCACCGTCTGGCTCGACGTGAATCTCTTGTCTTTTCTGTTCACAACCTCGAAAAGCCCCGATAGATTCAATCCTGAAGACAAGGATATTAAATCAAATGCATTTACATTTGCATAGGGTCTGCACAGCTTCGTTTCATCCAACTCTAATGCACTCCTTTGACTCGGCGACTCGAATTTCTTTGTAAACCAAGAGTGTTTCATGATTCCTTCTATACTCATTCTGGTATCAGGATTCGGATCAAGAAGCTGGTTCACGATCGACTTAACCGGCTTCGAGACCCATGGAGGTATTTGATAATCTTTCCTGTAAATCCTCTTAAACATATTCGCAATGCTTCTGTCATCAAAAGGCAAAGTAGCAGTCAGCAGAAAAAACAGAATAACCCCGCAAGACCAAGCGTCTGCTTTAGCTCCGTCGTAGCCGCCGTCGCGCCTCGACATCACCTCCGGCGCCGTGAAACCCGGCGTCCCACAAGCCGTGTGAAGCGTACCGTTAACGCTCTTCGCCTCAGCCAAAGCTGAGAGCCCAAAGTCCGACACTTTCAAGTTACCCTTTTCATCTACGAGGATGTTGTGAGGCTTAACGTCGCGATGAGCAACGCCGTTTTGATGGCAGAAACTGAGAGCCGAAACGAGCTGTTGAAAGTACCTGCGAGCCGTCTGCTCTTTCATCTTCCCACGTTGAAGAACGTTCGTGAAAAGGTCGCCGCCGGACGCCAGTTCCATGACGAGGTAAATCCTGGTCTTGGTGGCCATAACCTCGTGGATTCCTAGGATGTTGGGATGGTACTGCAAGCGTCGCATGGCGGAGATCTCGGAGATGATCCGCGGTTCCATGGCGGCGTCTGTTCGTGCCTTGTCGATTATTTTAACCGCCACGATTTTGTTGTCAGTTAGAGCACGACCGGCGTACACTTTCGCAAAGCTACCTCGCCCCAGAAGTCTGCCCAGTTGATATTTGTTGAGGACGGTTGTGTTGTTGGGTGCGGAGATGCTCCGCTGCAGTTGCCCCTGCAGCGGCGGTGCTCGCGGTTCCATTGTTGGTGGCGCGTAGAGAAAGGCCTTAATAACAACAACCCACGAGACAAGCTTTGATCCCCTAGTCTTGGGGTTTTATACTGTTGTACGGGGACTTCAGGTAGGTTTTCAAGATCTATGTTTCCCAATTTGCCCCTGACGAGTTAGGTTAATTGTGATTATCTTAATCTAATCATCTTCTCGTGATTTTTGGTATCGTTATTAATCCCTCCTTTAATGACCAACAGCTGTATACATTCACTCTGACCTTTGTCTGCTACAATAATAGATTTCTTAATAAAAGCAAATTATTCATTTGAATATATTATTATATTTTATAACGTTACATACAACAAATTTCACATTTGCTCATAAAAACCCTATTTTCTCTAGGAATTCAGAAACCCTAGAGTACGAAGATTGATTTCAATTGGATCTTGAATTTAAATAGGATCGGAAATGATGGAATGACAATATATTAGTTAGGATTATGTTTTCAATTCGGGATCTATAGGCATTAGAAAGACTAAAAATTAAAGTAATTAATTATGAACTTCAACAATAAAACCAATATATCTTGAAATCAACTATTTTTTATCTTCTTTACCTACATAATGAATTGTACCTAATAATTCACAACTTAATAAAATAATTAAAGTTTAAAAAGAGGATGCAAAAGAATATTTATTACTACTTAAGAATTACTCCAATTATGTAATTGTTGAAGATTGCAAATATAACAGTAACAACAATTTAATAAAATGTTCGATAATATGTAAAATTTGAAAAAATTCGATAATAATATACAGTCTTATTCTTAACTAGTAATAACGGAGAAGATTGCAAATGCAAAACGTAAAAGAATAAATAAATAAAAGGAGTGAAAGGAACAAGCGCTAAGAAAGCAATAAAGACTAATAATATATATGGTGCCAACTATCTCAACAGCCTTCAACATAAATATCAATTGCCTTTTACATGTTAGCTTATCACCGTTCCTTTAAAAAATGTCATTTTCTCTCTTTTTGGCATCTCATCAAATCATGCAAGGACTGGCCATTAGTGCATTAACCGCGAAATTAATCTTCCCTAATATAAACTTAAAAACTAGACTTGATCTGAGTGCTGAGTTTAGTCAATTTTGGAGGTGCAGCCATTTTTTTCCATTGGGAAAAGAACCCGGAAGCCACACTTCAACTTGCTGAGAAATTTCACTTTGACGGTGTAACAGAGACAGAAGGAGAGAGGGGAGGGTGTTTTGGTATTTTCCGCGACGGTGTAGTGTCGTGAGCTACGAGGTCACTCTCTCTCTCTCTCTTCTTTTTGTTTGGCGGTTGTTGCGTCACTGCTGGATCTAGTTGGACGGCTGTCCTCGTGCCATGTCAGCATACAGGTGACCTAAAATTTCTGAAGTTTCCAGTTTTTGGGTCTTCGTGAGAACCGCTTTTCTTTGTTTTTAATTGGTGGATGTGGATCCCACTTTAGTGCAATTTCACTTATTTAATAGAAAATTAATAAAATATGGTTATGTTTATGTAAGATAAATTTTTAAATATATAAAAATAAAAGTATAATTAACTCTAGATTACAATATTAATGAAACAAAGATTAATTAAGAGTTACTTAAGGCAGAGAGGAAGCGATTGTCATCATTGGAATATTCGTATATCTTTTAAGCAACAGTAGCCGAGCCGTATGATTTAACTTAATTGCTAATCTCATAGTTTATTTAACACGTTTTGTTGATTAGGTCA
>JAOQMP010000210.1:53872835-53899942 GCA_027563575.1 Erythroxylum pedicellare
GTGTATGGATAATGTTTACAGAAAGTGTGGACGTTGGAGCAATTTGGTGATATTTTTTGTGGGAAATTACCACGAATTTTCAGTTGTCCTAATCTTCTAAAATGTGATGGCAAAATCAACCACGATACAGCCAGCAGAAATTTGAAAATGGGGATACACTTAGGATATATGTTATATGTTTAAGTAATTAGTTTTGACTTTTTTTTATTAATTGGAACGATAAGTTATTAATTAGATAATGATAGTTAACCAATAATTCTGGTTTGATTTGGATTCAAAAAGCAAAGTTGAGATAACACGAGTCGGTCGTATTATTGGGTATGAAAATCTTTTGCGGGAAGTGAGGTTAAAAGATAATGTTAAGGTTTAGTGATTTCGGTTCAATAAAATTTTGGGTAAATCTATTGTACTTCAGTGAAAGTGATTAAGCTGGGTGAAGGCTCTGCAGACGTAAGCAAAGTGTGTTGAACTGCATTAAAAAATCTCGATATTGATTTATTTGTGGTTCTTTTAAATTTTCTGATTTTTGTGTTTGCTTGAAACGAATCAGAAAGTTTGCGAAACAATCATCTCTTCAATTTTTCAATTCGTATCAGAGCGGGTCACCAAATCAAAATTTGGTAGCAAGTTGATGCAATTTTGAATTTCGCAAACATGGTTACAAGAGAGGATGCATCAATTACCAGACCACCATTGTTGGACAACTCTAACTATCACACATGGAAATCACGGATCAGAGTCTTTATCCAAGCTCATGGTACAAAGTTTGTCATTCGGTAGTATATGGGTGGACGCATCCAATGATTACTAATGATAAAGGAGAAGCAGTTCAAAAAGATCCATTTGAGTGGATAAGAGCCGAAGAAGAAAGTGCACTTGGAAACTCACAAGTAATAGTGCTGTTGATAAATGACACTTCTCAATGATATCAGTTTGTGAATCAGCTAAAGAAGCGTAAGATGTTTTGCAGACTATTCATAAAGGTTCCAAATCTGTGATAACGTCAAAACTACAGATGTTATTTGTGAGGTTTGAAGAACTGAAGATAGATGAGAATGAGACTATTGGGGACTTTTATGAAAGATTGCTTGACACATCAACTCGGGAATAAATATTTCAATATGAAACTAGTCAAGAAGACATTGAGATCACTACCTCCAAGATTTATTCCAAAAATTGCAGAAATCGAGGAGGCTCATAACATTAATGACTTATCGCTGGAGAAGGTAATTGGGATTCTTATCAATTTTGAAATGAATTTGTTGAGGGGAAAACAAGAAAAGAGCAAAGGATTGACACTACAAACTAAAATTGAAAAAGACATAAATGATGTATAAGATGAATATGGTGAGAATGAGGATATGAAATTATTGATAAGAAATTTAAGCAAGTGGTTAAAGAAAGTGAAGAAGGATAATTCCAAATTTAGGCAAAATGGTGGGAGTTCATCAAATAGTAATTTTAAACAACAAGGGAAAACTCAAAAGGGTGAAAGAAAAATGAAGAAAATTCAATGTCAAGAATGTCAAGGCTTCGGACATATGCAGGCAGAATGTGCTAACACTTTGAAGAAGAGAAAAGGAAAGTCTTATATAAGTGCTTGAAGTGAGAATGAATCCGGAAGTGAGTATGACAGTGAAGAAGAAGACGTAAATAGTGCTGCGTTAGTTACTTTGTACAACAAAAATCTAGTTATTTGTTTAACACTAACTGAAGATGAAAAAGTAAGTAAATCAGAAAATTTCGGGAAAAACACATACGATTCAGTTCAAAGCTCAATCTCAGATTATAACAGTAATAACAGTACTTCAGATGATAAAAAAGAAGGTATTTATGAAACCTATGAGTTAATGTATGGTAAATGGGTCCGAACATGTAAGAAAAATGAGAAGTTGAAGAACATCATTCAAGATCTAGAGAAGAAGTTGTTGTTTATATTAGATGAGCTTGGTGAAACAAAATTGAAGTTGTTAGTACAGAAAAAGGATTAAGAATGTTAAATGGAGGTACCGAAAAGCTAGAAAAGTTGTTGAAAATTGATAAGACTAAAGGAGACCTTCAAGACATTGGCTATAGAGGTGAATATTCCAAGTCGAATGATTAGAAAATTGGTGTGACCAGATCTGTCCAAGGAGAAATCTCAAAGAAAAACCTGAGGCTTATACCTATATGTCACTTTTGTGGAGTAATTGGGCACATAAGACTAAAATATTACAAGTTGTTACAAATGATGTTTCAAAGGGGTCAAAAATTAGACACTCTCTATTACATTTTCAGCAGCAACCGATGGTACCGAAGCACACTTGGACTATAAAGGGTCAATTACAAGCACAAAGATGTTGTGAAGAAAAACAAGATATTGTCTAGAATCATAGTTAGTTACTACTTGTGCAATGTTAGAGAAGAAGAATCGAGAGAGAAGGAGGAAAGATACAGACAACAATCATGTGCTTCTGCCAAGCTATAAACAACGTATTAGATATTAAGGGCAGAAGGGACAATCTCTATTAGCTAGCTGGACCAATACAATTTTGTTGTAATATAACAAATCTCAACTCCTCATTTTATTTTGTCCTTTCTAATAAATGTATGGTCAAGATCAATTCAACATTTGTATAAAACAAGTTTAAAGCAATAATACGAATTGTACAAAAGTTTCAGTCATATACCTTCTCTTTACATGGTATCAGAGCTCTATTGACAAACGTCAAAATGGAAAAAAAAAACTCTAGGTCATCTGCCACCACCCAAAATGCTACGTACTCTCTTGATGTTTCAGCTATAGCAAAGACTTTAAACTTCAATCTGCCCATCAAACTTGATAGACAAAACTTTGTCAATTGGAGGGCTTAAATCTTTGCAGCCATAAGAGCCCTTGAGCTTGAAAGCTTCATCAACTCAGCACCTCCTCCTCAGTTCATAAGCACAGAAATGAATAAGGACATTGAAAATGCAGAATATAAACCATGGAGAAGGACATATCAACTATTGCTATGCTGGCTATTTTCAACAATTGAAGAAGAGGTAATAGGTTAGGTAACTCATTCAAGTTCATCCTACCAAGTGTGGCAAATTTTGGAAAATCTCTTTGCTCAAACATCTACGATCAGAGTTCTTCAACCAAAGCATCAACTTTCTATTATTAAAAAGTCTCACATAACATATCAGAATACATGCAAAAAGTCAAAACCATTGGATACTCACTCCAAGTATCAGGACATGCAGTCAGTGAGTATGAATTAATATTGAGTGCTTTAAACGGTCTTAGTCATGAATATGATCTTGTTGTGGTTTATTTAACACACTCTATGACAACTTCAACATTTCAAGAAGTACAATACTTTCTTATGATGCATGAAACAAGAATAGAGCAGCTGAATACAATCAATCACCTAGAAATCTCATCACCAATTGCAAACTATGCAAACCTTAATTTTCGGGGAAGAAGTGGATTTAGAGGAAAAGGAAATTGTAGTAGAGGAGGGAGATGGAATTAAAACAGAATTTTCTGTCAACTGTGTCATAAACCAGGACATGAAGCACTAAAATGTCACAAAAGGTTTGAAGTTTCGTAGCAAGGTAGTACCACTTAATCTTGGAAATAGAACACAACTATACAGCACAATGTATAAAATTATTCTCAATCCTGTTTGGCTCAAAATTAGTCTGAAAATTCCTCATCTAAAGCAGTAAACAATAATACATTGTTTATAGACAGTGGGGCTACAATTCATGACACAACAGACTTCAACAACTTGTCAATAAGTTCAAAATATGGTGGAAAGGATCAATTCACTGTTAGGAATCGTAACTCTCTCCCTATTGCTAACATTGCCTCATCTTATATACATTTTCTAGACAATAAACACACACCTCTTGCACTAAGACAAATTCTGCATGTTCCCAGCATAACCAAAAATCTACTTAGAGTCTCTAAACTTACCAAAGATAACAACATTTCTGTTGAGTTTACTAACGAAAATTGTCTGTTTAAAGACAAAACAACAAGGAAGATCATGTTCAAAGGAGTACTTCGGGATGGTCTCTACAGTCTCAGAACCACTAAACAATCCGACAGTATCAAGCCAACACATCCTAAGCCCAGTTACATCCAACAAAAAGTCTCTTCTTTAGGTAATCATTATGAGACGTCTCTTTTTTAGGTAATCATTATTAGGCAAACATAACACAAAAGAATGTCAATGTTTAGCATGCAAAGTTGGGACATCCTTCTAAGTATATCTTGAAACAAATTCTAAGTTCAATGAAGTTCAACTTTAATCTTAGAAACCTCTCATATTGTGATGCTTGTAAAGAAGGAAAATTGCATTAGTTACCATTTCAAACTCATGAAATAACTGCTCAGAATCCCTTGAAAATCATCTATTTAGATATTTGGTGACCATCTCCACATCTCTCAACCGAAGGACACAAATACTACCTTATCTTTGGTCATGCCTATACAAGATTCACTTGGCTTTATCCTTTAAAACTAAAATTTGATACCCTATCTGTTTTATTAAATTCCAAACAAAGGTTGAACTTCAACTGAACAGAAAAATCAAAGCTCTACATACTGACATGGGAGGTGAATACAAAGCTCTCTTGCCCTACCTCACCAAACATGAAATACAACCAAGATTCAATTGTCCCAACACTCACTAACAAAATGGGGTTTTTAAAAGGAAACACAGACACATCACTAAAATGGACTAACTCTTTTATCTCATGCTCATATGCCACTCACCTATTGGTTAGAAGCTTTTCACACAACTGCCTATCTTATCAATAATTTGACATCTCCTGGACTAAACAACCTCTCACCTTTTGAAAAGTTGTACAACAAACCACTGAACTATCTTAATCTCAAAACCTTTTATTGTAGATGTTTTCCTTATCTCAAATATTTCTCTCATGTTAAATTAGGATTTCACACCACTAAATGTGTTTTGTTTTGGGTATAGTTCAATGCATCAAGGTTACAAGTGTTTGACTAATGAAGGGAAAATCATATTATCTCGTCAAGTTGAATTCAATAAGGACGAATTTTCATTTTCTCAACTCTTTCCCTCACATTCAAACCATCCTATAGACTCATTAAGTTCACCTACCCTTTCTCTAACCGCAACTCCAATCGGTACACCTTCAACAAGGCCCATCCTGGATCACTCTTCTTCAGTTGAATGCTCTCACTCACCTGAATCCCTCAACAGACAGGTAAGCTCTCCAAATCCTAGCTCATCATCACATTTTACATTCGAACAAAACAGACAAAATACCTTACATATCACCACTTTATCAACCGTACCACACACTGAACCAAACTCTTCATTTCTACACACACAAAGTGTTCATCCTATGCAAACTAGATCCAAAAGTGGAATTTTCAAACGAAAACTCTATTCCTGTTCTCTAACCTTAAATCCACAAATTGAACTTAGAACAGTCTTTGAAGCTTTAAATGACCGTATATGGTTACAAGCAATGCAAGATGAATTCAATGTCCTACAACAGAATCACACTTGGACATTTGTCCCTTATGAGCCTACCATGCATATTCTTGGCACAAAATGGGTGATTAGGACCAAATATAGTGCTATTGGAACTATCTCTAAACACAAGGCTAGATTTGTTGCCAAAGGGTTTAATCAAACCCCTGGGATTGATTTTTCAAAAACTTTTAATCCTATTGTGAAAGCCTCATTAATAAGAGTAATGCTTTCACTTGTTGTCTCCCATCACTGGGAGATTCAGCAAGTCGACATTAACAATGCCTTTCTACATGGGGAGTTACGTGAAACTGTTTATATAAACCAACCACAAGGATTTGAAAGTAAAACACAACCATATCATGTGTGCAAGTTGGAAAGAGCTCTCTATGGACTGAAACAAGCTCCTAGGGCTTGGTTTCACAAACTAAAATGTGCACTATCTCAGTGGGGGTTTCACAACTCAAGGCCAGATACCTCTCTATTCTATTCAAACAAAAATGGAATTATTACAATGCTTCCAGTCTATGTAGATGACATTATGATCACAGAAAATTTAACTCAAGCAATTCATGCAATTATCAGTCAATTACAATCTTAATTTGCACTTAAAATGCTCGGAAGTATAAATCATTTTCTAGAATTCGAAACAAACAGAAACAACAATGGCATGTAGCTTTCATAGAAGCAATAAATTAAAGATATGCTTCCCTGAGCAAATATTTCCTCATGTAAACCTTCATCAACACCCATCACTCCAACAACCAAGTTGTCTCTACATAATGGCACGCCATTTGAACTTCCAAAGCTTTATTGAAGTACAATAAGAGCTCTTCAATATCTATGCAACACAAGACCAGACATCAGCTACGTAATCAACAAATTGAGCCAATTTTTACAAAATCGTTTAAACACACATTAGATTGCAAGTAAAAGAGTGTTGCATTACCTGAAGGGGACCTCCAATTTGGCACTGCTCTTCCAACCTTCATCATCACCTCTTGAACTCCATGCCTATAGTGATTATGACTGGGCCAGCTCTCCCGATGATCGTAAATTAATAACTGGAGGATATGTATTTTTAGGGGGAAACCTAATCTTCAGGATCTTTAAGAAACAGATGAAAGTAGCTTGATCTAGCACTGAGGCTAAATACCAAGCTCTATCTCAGGTATCGACCGAAGTCTTCTATCTCACATCTCTACTATCTGAGTTAGGTTTCTCTCTCACTCACAAACCTATTTTATGGAGTGACAACAATAAAGCACGAGCTCTTGCTCAAAATCCTCTGTTTCACTCAAGAACAAGACACATTAACATCGTCGTACATTTAATACGAGACAAGGTGGAGAAAGGAGAAATAGAAATCAAATACGTTAACATAGACGACCAACTTGCCGACATCCGCACAAAACCCCTAAGCTCGACAAGATTTCAACTTCTGACCAACAAGCTGAACCTAGTTCAAAGCCTTAGGTTCAGTTCCAGTGGGGGTGTTATAGAAGAAGAATCAAGAGAGAAGGAGGAAAGATACAGACAACAATCACGTGACTCTACCAAGCTACAAACAATGTATGAGATATTAAGGGCAAAAGGGACATTCTCTACTAGATAGCTAGACCAGTACAATTTTGTTATAACAGAACAAATCTCAACCCTTTATTTTATTTTGTCCTTTCTAACAAATGTATGGTCAAGATCAATTCAACAATTGTATAAAAATAAGTCTAAAGCAATAATACGAATTGTACAAAAGTTTTAGTCATATACCTTCTCTTTACATGAAGAAACTATTTAGACAGAGGATAAGTCAGTTACTTCAAAAAAAGAAACTGATGACAAAGATAATATGACGAGAAATAAGGTCAAGTTTGAATTTCTTCAAGGGGCACAGGGACTGTGTGCTTTACATTTTTGAAGTATAATTTGATATTATTTATTAAAAAAAGAAATTGTCTTTTTTAGTTCTTCTTTAGTTTTTATGTTGACACTATCGTCCTATCTTTTTAGTAGTTTGCATTTTGGCTTTTATTTGACTCCACCAAAGATCCATCCTCATCCTCATCAAGCTTCAGTTCTCTCGTAAATTAGGCATCATTTTGGACTTATCTCTCTGGCGTTCTTCATTTTGACATTGTTTTGTTACAAGGGGGAGACATCAGATTGTTTTTGGTAATTGTTCAATTCAGGAGGAGATTTCAAAATATATGCATGACTATTCTTCTTATTTTTTGACATCTTTTTGTCCTAAGGGAGAGAAACTTAGATGATTAGATAATTGTGATGTTCTTTGGAACTTGATGTTTGATTAAGAGGGGCATTTGTCATGTAAATTGTGAATTTGATAGTTATATGTCCAATTATGTTATTTAGGGGGAATTTCATATTTGTAACAAACAATGCCAAAAAGAGGGAGATTGTTAGGTTATATGTTATATATCTAAGTAATTAGTTTTAACATTCTTTATTAAGTGGACCTATAAGTTATTAGGATGATGATAGCTGAAAAATCGAAGGGAGTTAATTATTTTGCAAACTTTTCGTAAACTTCTTTGGCACGAACAAAATAAAATCAAGCAAAAACAAAATAATAAAGACACCAGAAATTTGGTAACGCAGTTCGACATACCTTGCCTACGTTTGCGGGGCCCTCACCCAGCTTAATCACTTTCACCGAAGTACAATAGATTTATCCAAGGCTTTATTGAGCCGACACCACTCAACCCTTGACACTATCTTTCAACTTTACTTCCCGTGAAAGAATTTCACACCCAATAGTACGACTGCCTCATACTAACCTCAACAGAGGATTTATACTTACTGTTTAATAATAAAGATAATTAAACGAACAACTCAAGTGATTAAAATAACTAGAAACAAAGACAATTATACTTGAGATAAAAAGAAAGACTTCCCTATGGTTCAACTTTTTGAAATAATCCTTCAACTGAAACGATCCATCCGAACTTCAACAGATTCAATTAAACCATATGGAAGCATAAACAATAGATGAAGATATCTGAACAAAATCACTCACAAAGTCACCGCACAATAACACATATTAACTCACTTCATCGTGGCTCTCTCTTCACCATAACCTCTATAGCACACACCACGTTGTTCAGCTCTCATTCACAACTTACACACCAACACAGTGTCTTCTTCATTGACAATTAATGTACCTTCATCCCTCACCAGGAGCACATCCACCACGTAGTATATATATGTCTTCCAATTCAATTAATTCCTCCAGTGCGCAGGGAAGCTCACCTAAATTGCTTCATTAACAAGACGTCTGCCACATCAAAATCCTTGTTGACCAGTGCCTTACCTTCTTTACCTTAGCTACAAAAAACAACCCAACTGTCACATTCCTGTGCAATCTTCACAGCCTCATACACAAAACACTCACAATTTGATTAAACAACTAACTCTCATAAAATCAATCCTACCATGGCTTATGTAAAGGACATGTTAATCACTGTATTGATAGAATCACTGAGCCTCCACACAAAAAACATCTCACACATGCCTACACTACACTACATAACCCTCACACCAGATACGTTATTCAACTGAAGTCTTCGTATGCACAACCAACAATCTTCTCTACATAGACATGTGACCTTTTCTTGAGCAGCAACGCACACACCCACAAGGTTTGTTCCAAGTGACCTGTTATTGATAGACTTCAATTAAAACCTAATCTTTAGATGCATGTTTTGGATAGACTTCAATTAAAATATAATCTGCACATTTGCTACATATCCACGTGTATGGTTTGAACTTCTATTAAAACACAATCTCTACCCATTTTCATCAATCCATATAATAATTTTAATTTTCTTATATGTCCAATTCAAAATGCCAAAACCAAATAAAGAATATATAAAATAAATTCTAACAATAGCTAACCAATAATCCTTGTTTGACTTGGATTCAAAAAGCTATTTTGGATAATATTCTAGATGTTATAGAATCCTATTTTGAATAGATGTGTATCTTGAGAAGATGTGTGGTGGATTACGTTGATGTGTGGCTGAAGAGAATCGTTAGAATTTTCTTGTGAATTAATTGATTTCTGTGAAAAAACTGAGGTGTGCAGTTTTTGAGTATGTGAGACCTACGACTGATGACTTTGGTGTGTATTGTGAGTGCTTTGAGTGGAATGTGTGTGTATTGAAGTAAAGTGTGCACAATCTATATTGTGCGTGGGATTGAAGACTTCTTGGTGATGTTGAGAACATGAGTTTTGCTATGTCCTTGGTAAATTAGAAAACTTGCATTGAGAGGTATATAGGTGTGTAATAGTAAATATCTTGACAACATTATTTTTGAATATGGGTAGCTAGTTTAATGATGAACTCATTTTAGGTATGAGATATCTTGGTGTGTTGATTGATGGGTTGTTATTGTAGCTATGGGTGTCCTATACAGCTGCGTTGACATCTAGATATGGGCTGTATATTTATGTGTTTTTCGTGGTATGTTCTTTGCTTGATTGATAACAATTAAAGGTATGCAATGTGTGTTTTTTGATTGGGATATTCACAATTTTGTATTGATTGTGTGGGGGTTGGTCACATTGCATAACCATCCTTATGGAATGGCAGGCTGATTGGTGTGTGGCATGTGACTTCTGTCGTGGGTTGTTTGGTGACTATATAGCCGTAACTTTGTTATGCGTTTTGCGTGAATTAACCTATAGCGTGAAAACAACTTGCAGATCTCTTTTTGAGGAGCTAAACCAACAAGGATGTTGTTCTGTTTGAATCTCAAGTGTTTTCAAATTTTGTTATTAATTTTTTTAAACAATTAAGTCTTTTATTTATTGTCTTTTAATTAATAGATTGTCAAGACAAATCTTCTGTGGAGATTAACATTAGTTGATCGTATTATTAAGTGTGAAAATTTGTCACGAGAAGTAAAGTTGAGAGATAATATCAAGGGTTGAGTGATATCTACTTAGTAAAACTTTGGGTATATCTATTATACTTCGGTGAAAGTGATTAAGCTAAGTGAGAGCTCCGTAGATATAGACAAGATGTACCGAACTGTGTTAACAAATCTCGGTGTTAATTTTTTTTTGCTCTTTTAATTTTTCTGATTTTTTGTATTTGGTATGAAAGTTCGCCAAATAATCATCTCTTCAATATTTCAGATGCTCTGATTTTTCTCAGAATTTTCAGAGAACTTCTGTTGGCAAACGTGAAAAATGGTTTTGTTTTGATTTTTCCCGGAAAATTCTGTCATGTGGCAAATGAGGAATTGACTTATCAATCTGAACGCAAGAGAGAAAGAGAGGTGGTAGATTTTGACGCCCTAAAATTGACTTCAAGTCAATGCAGAGGCACTCTAAATAATCCAACATTTTCTCCTTCTCTCTCTCTCTCTTCCATGCAGAGCTAAGAGGTAAAGTCACTTTATTGCCGTTTCATTTGCGTTTTCTTTGTCTACTTCGTATCTATCGTTGTTTGCTCCGGGGAAGCTTTGTACTGCATGTCTTGAGAAACAGCAAGCTAATAATTTCTTGTGGCTTCTGCTTCAATTAATTCATTTTCTCGGTTTTTGAGGTGTAAACAGTAAATAATGTGAATTTTACATGCTTAACCCAACCCAAGTTCTTGATAATAACATACACATCATTCTTTTTATTTTTGCCCTTTCGTGGTAAGTTATTGTGATTGTTGATCCTGGATACGCTGGAATATATGTAGTTGCTTTTTCACTATCGTTTGATTTCCTTTAATTGGTCTTCTTGTTAGGTCAAACTGTTAAGGCGAAGTTGGTCCAGTGATCAGGTTGATTGGATGCGGCCTTCCTGGAAATCATTGGAAAGCTGTTTATATCTAAAACTTTATAGGATATTATCAGCTACTAAGAAAAGGAGTGTTATGGTGCTGGCAAAGAACATAGTGAATCAAGTGATTTGATATACATATTGTCATCATTCATCACAGTGAAATTCAAAGGCAATGGAGATGATTCCCATGGGACCTCTTTTGGCTGTGCTAATAAAACAGGTCCTTAAGACAGCTCAGGCTGCAAAGGATGTTCTCATTGAAAAGGAAAGTTTCAAAGTCCTATCCAAGCACCTATTTGACATTGAACCAGTGTTGAAGGAACTGCAGCTTAAAAAACTGAACGATTCTCAAGCTACTAGGCTTGCACTTCAAACTCTCGAAGCAGATGTCAAAAGGGCAAACAGTTTGGTTGAGAAGTATAAAGATCGAGCCCGTTTCTACTTACTTGTAAAGTGCAGACACATTGTGAGTGAGGTACAAGAAGTGACAAGGGATATTGGGAGGTCTTTGGCTGCATTTTCTCTTGCAAATGCAGATGTCCTTTCAGGTATGTCAAGCCAAGTGAATAAGCTACACAATGAAATGCAAAGTGTAGAATTTGAAGCCTCAAGTTCCCACTTCCAAATTGTTGACAAGTTACACCAGGGTATTCGAGATCAGAAACTAGACCAGGAGTTTGCAAACCTTATGCTGGAAGAAATAGCTACAGCAGTGGGGGTACCAGTTGAACATTCGCAAATAAGCAAAGAGCTAGAGAATTTTAGAAATGAAAAAGAGGAAGCAGCCAAACGGAAAGAAAGAGCTGAAGTTTTTTTCTTGGAGCAGGTTATTGAGTTGCTTTCTAGAGCTGATGCTGCCCGAGATTTTATGGAAGTCAAGAGCCAGTATTTTCAAAGGCTTCAAGCTATGGAGAGATATGATGCTAGGGAAGAACACATTGCTCCATTTACTCCTTTCCTTTGTGCGATAAATGGGACTGTAATGATTGATCCTGTTAGCCTTTGCACTGGTACTACATGTGAGAGAGCTGCAATTGAAGATTGGTTTGACCGTGGTAAGATGACCGACCCAGAAACAGGTGAAATTCTCAAAGATACAACTTTAAGGTCTAATCTTCCTCTTAGACAATCCATAGAGGAATGGAGAGAACTAAATTATTGCCTAAGGATCAGAGCATGTAAAGAAAAGTTGCTCTCAGGTTCTGATGCATCTGTGGAAGAAGCGTTAAGCCAAATGCAAGATCTAATGACAGAGAATTCCATAAACAAAGACTGGATTTGTATAGCAGAACTTACTGATATTGTCATAACCATCCTTGGAAGCTCCAGTAACACAGATCTCAAGAGGAAGATCTTAGTTACACTCAAATATACCGTGAAGGGGCATGCAAGAAATAAGGTAACCTATCTTTTCTGGTAATTTGGGGCACACACACTGGTTCTGCTAACAAGCAATGCTTTAGACATCCTTCGTTTTTACTATCCTTAATGTCAAAAATCATCTGCCGTTGATAACTTTGAACTTTAGTATTTGACACTTGCAAAACTTCTGTGGTAATTCTGAAACTGGTATGTTAAAAGTTGTTGAAATAATCATAGGTAGGATATGAATAATCTCTAATTATCCTTTGTTTTCAAACACAAAGCCTGGTTGTTAATAATGCTCTCTCTTATAACTAACCTTTTCCATTTTATCCTTGAAAACTGTTATCTAGCTCATGCCACATATGGCATCTCTATTTAGTGAAGCATCTGCAAATTGTTGCCTTCATGATAAACATTTGGCATCTCTATTTAGTGAAGCATCTGGAAATTGTTGCCCTCATGATAAATATTTGGCATCTCTAGTGAGCGAGAAATCTGGGAATCATACTGACATAACCAGATTTTATTGGGGGTGAAGTGCTGTCCTACTCCTGGAGCCAATTTTTTGGTTTGTTCTTAGCATAACATCTAATTCATTTTGAAACATTATTTTTAGGTTTTATTTGAGAAGAAATAAAAATGTAAGGTAGTAGTCTTATTGACTTGAGAGATTGGAGTTCTAACTGTGAATCATGTTTTATAGGAAAAGGTTATTGAATATGGGGTTTTGGATGACATTATTGCGTGTTTAGCACATGATTCAAACATTGCAAAGGATGCGGTAGAGTTGCTTCATGAGTTACTGCAGGACAGGTCTACTTGGAATGTGTCTGCCTGCCGGAAACTCTCAACACTATGTGGTGCAGTTGGTTGCCTTGTCGCCCTTTTGAGTGGGCCAGTGAGAGAGTCAGCTGCTTATGCAGAAACAATATTGAAACAACTTTTTGAAGTTGATGAGGAGAGCATTTCTCAAGCTGCAAAGTTGGGCTTGTATAAACCACTTATTGACAGGCTTGTACAAGGTTAGAAGTTTTTTCCTTCGTTCAGTGTGATTTTAGTCAATTCGATGAATTTAAATATCTGGCCAAAACTAAAGGCTCTCCAGTTAATATAGTTATTTAGTTAGGCCTGTCTTCAATTACCAGTGATTATACTCTATGTTTCTTTGTTGTTTCAAGTCGTATGCATGTGGTGTGCAATGCGGTGCTACTTATGATATTATTGAGAACATTGCAATATAATATTGCATCAAATGCATTGCATCTCCGGAAACATGTGACATGTAATGATGATAAAGGTTGAATTCTTCTTCATGGGATGCATGTCTCAGTTAATTTTCAGATAGCTGAATCTATGATTTTGCAGCTTAAAGTGCTCCCTCAATTTTAGTTTCTGTCTCGCTATTTTTACTTGCTGCTGTAGCTTATAATCGAATCATTATCCTGAGACTGGGACACAGAATAACGCTGGTTTGATTAATGTGAAAATTTACAGGGCCAGTTTCTTCAAGAGTTTCAATGGTTAGAGCTCTAGTAAATATGCAATTGGATGATTCAGATTTGAAACGACTTGGAGAAGAAGGAATTGTCCCTCCTTTGCTTGAAATGTTGGCTTCAGGAAATATGGAATCAAAAGAGTTGGCTCTGTCTGCTCTGATTCAACTCTCTAGCTGTCGTGCAAATAAAGAGCTAATTGCCTCTGCTGGTGGGCTTCCTCTCATTCTAGAGATGATATTCTCTACGCGTTTGTGTGCAATTGTTCTTGGAAAATGTTGTCAAGTTTTAGAAAAGCTTTCTTCAAATGATGATGGGACTAAATTCTTCGTTGATGGAAATGGGACTCAGCTTGAGTTGGAACCAATCATCAACAGTTTATTAGCTATGAAACTTCACAATGTCCAGAGGCCTGCTTTACGTGCACTTCTTGGTATATGTAAATCTGATCCAGTGTTTGTTAAGACTGCAGTGCTTAACACCAATGGATTGACTTTAATACTTCCTCTTCTTGATGAGACTGACTTAGAAATTCGTGAAATTGCTCTAAATCTTCTCTTTCTGTTTTCCTATGATGAACCACTAGGAGTTGTTGAGTACCTTCTTAAGCCAAAAAGGCTCGAGGCACTTGTGGGATTTCTAGAGAATGACAATAACAATAATGATGTACAGACGGCTGCTGCAGGGTTATTAGCCAATCTTCCAAAATCTGAAGCATCAATCACTACGAGGCTAATTGAGTTAGATGGACTGAATGCTCTTGTAAATATTGTAAGAACAGGAACCATGAAAGCCAAAGAAAATGCTCTGACTGCACTGTTCAGGTTCACGGATCCAGTGAATCTTGAGGTGCAACGGAAGGTGGTGGACTTGGGAACTTATAACTTGCTCGTAACCTTACTCAAAACTGGATCAGTATTGGCAAAGGCAAGAGCAGCAGCACTCCTTGGTGAACTTTCCAAAAGCAGTCCAAGGCTTGTTGTCATGAACAATACAATCGGTTGCTTGTGCTTTCGACCAAAACATCCTCATCAATGTGCTGCCCATGGAGGTATCTGCAGTGTAGAAACTACATTTTGCCTGGTTCAGGCAAATGCTTTGCCTAACTTGATAGAACTCTTACAGGGAAAGATTGAAATAGTTGCTCATGAAGCAATTGACACACTGTCCACGTTGGTTCAGGAAAGTTGTCCTAACAGAGGTGCCAGTGCTTTGCACGAAGCTAATGCCATAAAGCCTGTGTTGGATGTTTTGAGTTGGGGGTCAGATTCTTTAATACAAGAAACTCTGAAACTTTTGGAGAAAGTCTTCAAGTCGAGGGAAATGGTGGATATATATGGCTCAACAAGTAGGTTACTTCTCATTGGTCTAACTGGCAGGCAAATTCACAGGGACGGTCATCTTGGTAGGAAGGCTGCAACAGTCTTATCACTCCTTGAACACCATTCAAGATCATCAACATCTCTTTTGTCAGGATTATTTGGATCATAAATCGAGAAACAGACAGGCAACTAAGCTTACTTCCTCTATCTTTAGCTCATGAACGCATCATTTGCCACTACTGTCAGACTCAGTTATCTATTCATCCCTTTTACTAGCTTTTGGTAACCTTTTCTACATCATACTGGAATTGTTATGCTACACATGAAAGTCCTACAATTCCTGAGAATGGCATTGAAAAGGACCTTTCATATGTACCAAACAATTCGTGTACTTAAATGAGTTTATGAGGGCCTGTAAATTTTTGGTAGTTCAATACAGCAGTAGATTTCATCCTTCTGGTTTCTAATGGGCCAGTGCCATCTCGTTACTCTCCTCAGTGGCAATCGAGAACATAGGTGGGAACTTGAATTCCTTTTTTTTTTTTTTCTTCTTCTTTGGGTTTATTCTTTATACTGAAATGTGAAATAATGATTTCATGTATTAACCTTAAGAATTCTATACACACAAAAGCCTTGCCAATCATGTTCGATACATCATATTTAAGAAGCTGGATATAGAAAATTACAAGTTAAACTTGTTATATATATTTTGTATTGTATTTTGCAAAAGCGCTCAATCTCATTGATCTAATAAACATTATTAGTAAATCCTATCAATTGAATAAACTCTTTGAAAAATCTGAAAATTTTAAAGCATACAAATAATGAGATTTATTCATTGATAAGAAAAAAAGCAATTGAAATTTAATGATAAAATAGAATGATGATTGAATTAATGATAAAATAGAGTCCTTGATTTTAAACAGTGATTTAATTAATAATAAAAGAATTTTTTTAATTATCCACCTTATCTGAGGGCTAACTAATATGATTATTGGCATTTTTACTCGAATTCGACTTTGTTCAAAACTAATGAGTAAAGATTAATTTCTATTAACAGTCAATTTCTACAGGCATTTAAGGAAAATTATAAAAAGTCACCTGACACATGCTTTCGTAAACACACAGCCAAACATAATTTGCTAATGAAAGCTAAGAACACGGCTCTTCTAGGTGTGTTTCCAAGACCTTTCTCTCTTTCTTGTAAGTTGTAACCCTAATTTACTGATAAGAAAGGAAATAAAAAGAATCCAAATCCTAGGTTGGCCAAGTTGTGCAACAAACTTGGATTTCTTTAGGAAGAGTTGTCCATTAAATCTGAGCTACACTTAAACCTTTTAAGTGTTTGAATCAGAAATTATTTCCCATTCAGCAAGTAAGCAAAGTTGAAGTCGTTCGGTAATAAAAAAGAGTAGGACACTTTTGGTGGATTCCAGCGAGCATGATTAATAAGACTCAAGTTTTGATAAGAAAATAGAAGTCAAAGATATTTTTTAATTTTTATATTTATTTTAAATTATTATGTAATATTATAAAAATTGTTAATAATTTGTATTAAAATTTAATACAATTCACTTTTATAACCGGACTCGAATTCAAATCCAATCGAACTTAAACGACCCTAACTTTAATCAAATTAAGGTTAATGCAAATTAAATATAATGTCATCATTTTAAAAAAAATGTGAATGCAAGCCTTGTCATTCTTAAGAACATGTCATAGAGTGATTATTTGTCTTTTACAAATTATTTTTTGAATTACTTATATAATGATAATAATGAACATAATAAAAAATTAGTATTTGTTATTTATATTAATTTTAATCTTTATATTTTTCAAATTAACAATAATAAAATTAAATTTGTTAAAATAAGTTTTACATGAAATATTTTTTTGAGAATTTTAAAAAAATCATTATTAAATATTGGAGAGTATATGAAATGAGGCTCAGCTCCCAAGTGAGTTAAACCTACTTAAATTATTGAATTTCTTTAGGTAAGCATACGACGACTATCAATACTAAAACACAATACGCTACATTTTACGAGGTCATTTTACCATTCGAGTATAACGACTTAGGGCTTTCTTGAGGCTTTTATCCCATTCTCGATTAGGGTAGAAAAGAACTAACTTTCTGACGGCGATGCAAACATTGATTCTATGGAGTTTCTCATGCTCAATTCTTTAAATATGTAATTCAACTCAGGTATCTTTCTCAACTACAGAAACTTTTGAGATTAGGGTACGACTTTTTGTGTTTTAACTTTCCAGACCTTACGTTATCGGAGGAAGAGGAAGCTCTTTGGGGCTCAGCTTTTTTGGGACTAATCGATGAGGGAGATCAAGTAGGTAGATTTAGTTCAATTTTTGGTTCAATCTTGATGTCCTTTTTTGAATCCTTTCTCGGATCTTCTCATAAAATCTTTATTTGGAATATTTTTACTGTTCATATGTTGGACTGTTGTGTTTTTTTAGTCATTTTACTACGAAGGGCTATTAGACTTGAATTTCTAATAAAAGATGGTGTTGTCTTTTCATTAACAACCACTTTAACATTTTCTTTTTTTTTTTTCAGAGGAAAAAATACGTAAAAAATAAAAAATGCTTCGTTCATATCTTAGTGGAGTAAATCCCTAACAATCATCGGAGGCTCCTGAAGATACTGCATCCTGGACCTAATAAAGAGGCTAAAGTAGCTATACTATCGACACATTGGTTCCCTTTCCGATGGATATGCTATATTTGAGCCTCCCATGCACAAGGAATTAACCCCCAAATACTTGTCACTAAAAGATCAATGTCAGACATAACTCTATTGGGAGAGGAAAGAATGTTAATAACCTCTAGCGAGTCCACTTCGACTACCATACGTTGATAGCCACGATCCCACGACGGTGTGAGACCTGAATGAACCCTTCATAATTCTGCCTCCAGAGGCACACCCACTCCAATATTTTGGATAAATTTGCCACACTAGTGGCCTTGGTATGTTCGCAGTAGTCCTCCAGCTGCAACAATATTGGAGCTTGTTTTCATTACGCCATCCGTATTTAGCTTGACCCATCCCTTAATAGGTTTGGTCCATCCCACTAGAGTATCCAACGACATACCCTACATCTGAAAAACACTGCTTTCCACCGCTCTGACCCGGATGATCCAATCAATATAATCTATGACAATTCTAGTTCCTTCTACCAACCAAGCAAAGGCGGCCTAAAAAATACTATCGTTATGTCATTTCCATAAAAACCAGCAAGTGAATCCAAAAATAAGAGCTCACGCTACCTGTTTAAACTGAACGTGGTGTCTAAGGTTTCTAAAAACCCACGTCTCCTCGTCTTGTTGGAAAAATTCCCTATCTATTATTTCAGAAGGAAATTTTTGCCAGAAGGACGTTACTCTAGGGCAATCTCGTAGAGCGTGGGTAATTGACTCTCCCTGTCCATAGTAGTGACAACCGCTGTCCATTGTTAAATAACATGCCATCCGTTGCTGATTGGTTAGCAATTTCCTCTTAGCCAAGAGCTAAAGAAAAGACCTAATCTGTTGTAGTCCTGCCCATTTTCAAATAACCTCCCAAGACTTGCTATAATTGTCCGTGTTGTTTTGTTCGATGAGATCATAAGCAGACGCAACTGTAAATTTCCTGTGGTTTGTGTGACCATTTTCTTAGAAAAGTATAATTGAATAGCAGCAACTAGCAAGTGCTTTAAAATATTTTTTAATTTTTAATAATTCTTTTTACAACCCATTTTATATGAAAATAACTTTATCTTAATTTACAACACCAAACAATAACTCAATCAAAGTCCGGCTAATTATAAGGTCTAGAAAGGTAACACTCAGTAGGAATCTTGATGATATGCAAGATTTGGAGAGATCCAGTAGTACATAATCTTATCCCGAATAAATACATAAAAATAAACAAATAAATATAAATAATAAAATCATTATTACAATAAATATAAAGCAAGGTTTAAAATAAGAATAAATAGATAAAGTAGGTAACTACACAAATAAAGAAAGAGATAAACAAATAAATAACTAAATTAAACAAGTTAATATAAGAATATATTTAAGCTACATAAGATAGTATTTAGTTTATAAGACATAAGCCTCCGTCCCGAAGAAAAATGTTTAAAAGATTATGTTTCATCATTATTCTAATACTCCAAAGTTTTATATATTAATAATCATAACTTTTGATAAGTTTTAGCAAAGTTATATTATTGTTGAAGATTTTTTCTTAATTTTCTTTAAACTTGTTTTTTACAATTTTTAAGTAAAATCTTTTCGTATCTTCTTACTAAAAATCAGGATTTTTCCTCTTAACATGTTTAAACTATCTAATCTTTATCTCTCTTAAATTTTATTAATATTAGTCACTTTTAATTTATCTCTTACCGTTAAAATTTATCTTTTCTTTTAATAACTGGAAACGTTGATGAATTACAAATAGGTAATTACAGAAAAAAAATCTTCCCCGCCAAAGTACAGTACAGGACTTCCACAATTTACATATGATGTTGTCCTTGTAACTACTTTATGGGTAGCAGCGGAAACTCTTTTTCAACACAGGTCATTATTTAGACAGTCAAAAATCAACATAAGTTAGCAGAAAACGACCTCTGTCCTTATTGTTGATTCAAAGTCGCATGTTCACACTTACGACGATGATCAAATTCATCACATCAGTTAGTTTCAGAAGGCTTTTCATTAATTACGTTTACCTTGTCATAATCTTTACCTAACCAATTACAGAATTTAACGTTTTTAATTTATCTAGAAATTAATAAACTAATAACTCAAACTTAAATTCGAACTTAACTAAATGAAGATTTTAAAGGTCTAACATATTTTTATTATTAAATAATCGGATTTTATAAATATTTTGAATAAAATACAATTAGTAAGAATAATATTTTTAATTATCTTATAATTCTCCTTTTTTATCTCTCTTTTTACATTTTTATTCGAATGTAAGAACTCTCCTTTTCAATAAAAACACTACCAACAGTTTTTGTAATGTTTACTTGTAGAGGCCTTTTCATGGAACAGTGGTTTGAATTCATTGAACATTGTGGGGATAAAATCAACATAAATGACCATAAGCCGCTGAGCGTTAAAGGTTGCGTCATGTGGAAACTAAAAACAACGAGATTCGGTTGGGTTGCTTGGTACAATGATTTGATGAGCTTTCAATTGTAACAGTTAAGGAACCATATGAAAGCCACCGCAAGTGACTTGAGACAATGGTTTACTTAAAACAAGGTTTCTCTAATCCAAGTTTCATATACCTCTGTTTCACTTCATATGATTTGTTTTATCTGCCTTAGTTGCTTTGCGTGTTCTACTAAAACCTTTTTGTCTCCCCAGAAACACACTCCAAAATCTTCCAAATCCTTAAAGCTCATTTTAACATGTTTTATATAGATAATGGTGTTAGAAGGTTTTGTATCGTTTCCATCCATTTTGATGTAGATTGACATCTAAGTCTTCATATTAGAAATTGCTTCTAATTTAATAAAAGATAGTTTAAACTCTAATAATAAAATAGATTTATTGGTGATTGTTTCGTCTGAGTCGTCATCTTCTTGTTCAAAAGATAAAGGAATTATCTTTGTTTATATGGTTGTAAAGATGACATTTCTTTCTATTTCTTAAATCTTACTCTTACTCAAATAAGCATGTCAACTTATAATACATTTGATTTTAGGGAAATGTCCGATATTAGAGTACTCACATAAATATGTTTTTATTATAAGATTCACGAGTGTTAAAATAAGATTTTCGTTAATACGAAAAATTGTGTTTTGATTTGATACCAATTTCTTTTATTTTATTAAGGTTATTTTTATTTTTATTTCCATGTTTGTTAAGAAGTATATGAAAATAGAATGATAAAATAAAAGGAAAATAATTTTAAATAATAAAATTACTAGTAAATTAAGAGAGCCCATATTCCAAACATTATCTTCTTTCAAACTACACTAGAAAAGGCATATTTATAAACTATTTTGTAAAGAAATAATTTACCCTTTGAAACACCAAATAAAAAGCTCTCAGTCTCCTTTTTTCATCAAAACAAAAGGGCAAACATCTTATGTTTTCTAAAACGAAATAATGCCTTTTTTTTAGGAATTTCCAGTTTCTTTCAATAAAAAATATATATTGAAATTATGTATACAATAATGTTTAAACCACAAGACAACAAATCATCGAAATGGACACGATTTTGACCCCTTAGATATTTAATAATAGAGTAAATGCTAAGGTAGTGGTACCGAACCAAACTTTATATATTAAAATAAAATATTATATTTATTACATTTCGTGTGTGTGTGATTTCTTGTCTAACATTTATAACTCGGGGATGGGCCCAAATAAAAATCCTAGGCCCATACTCAAGCCGTTCCCCTAAAAGCCACACGCAGCCAACTGAAAGTGAAAGACACGGACATGAAGTGTAAATGCAAGACTTGGGTTGGGTGGGTATAGTTTGGTTGGAAGTTTGGGGCAATAAAAGAGAAAGAGATTGGATTAACTCCTCGTCGTCTCTGCCTTCAAAATGGGACAAGACAACGCAAGTTTCAAGAAACAAATGAAATATATATGTATATATTTTTAGGTATGTATTATGGACTTTTTATTACAAAATTACTTTTTTCTAACCGTTAACAGCTAACGAGTCTCTGATAGCCTTTGTTCACATTTGTGGTTCAGATTTTGACATTTAAAACACAAATTTTCGCCACCACTCCCACCGACCACGCCCAAGGGCCACTGTCGTACTCTACCCAACTTCCCCATCCCACGTCTCCATGACTCGGGAAGTTTGTCCCTTCTTGTTCTTATTCGAGCATTTGTTTGTAAGCTAATTATAACATATAGGTTCAAACTGTAATATACATTACAATAACAATAAACTAAATGTAGAAAAAATTAAAATACTTATTGATGTTATTGCTTGAAGCATCTGCATTTTTTGAGTTCTTCTAAACTTTCAATTCCTAATTTGATGGAGTATTTTTAGAAAAAAAGAAGCTTACAAATTCCAAAAATTTGAATGAAAAATATATAATAACGTGCTTCCATCAAGCA
The DNA here is from genome assembly GCA_027563575.1 of Erythroxylum pedicellare. Classification (NCBI taxonomy): domain Eukaryota; kingdom Viridiplantae; phylum Streptophyta; class Magnoliopsida; order Malpighiales; family Erythroxylaceae; genus Erythroxylum; species Erythroxylum pedicellare. The sequence continues at coordinate 53,895,409 of JAOQMP010000210.1, forward strand.
CATGTTAAGTTACTATAAAAATAGGATATTTATACTTATTAACTACATAACATTGGATCATTTATCACGACCAAGAATATGAAAAGTTCTTACATTCTCTGACTTGATTCATACATTTAACTTGGTATTAAATCCTAATCCGATCCAAAATATGAATCATGACGATAAGTTCTCTAATAGTTAAGTGTTATCTTCCATGTCTTATAGCATACTATATTTAGTGTCAACTTGAATATGGTAACATTACTTAATAAATAAACCATATGTTTATTCTAAGCCCAAAATAATTAGTTTTCTGAAAATTCAATAATGTGCACCATAATATGAGAAAATATTATAAAAGTTTCGTGAAAACAACATTGTTCATGCAATGAAAATTATATAATGGAACTCGATCCTATTCTAATAACATGATCATTGAACTTCATTGGCGGCATGTCTTTTGTTAAAAGATCATCTATTGTCAATTTAGTGCTAACATATTCAATGACCACTTGCTTATCCTTAACACATTCCATTATAGATAAAAACTTAATGTCAATGTCTTTACTTTGACTATCACTCTTGTTATTTTTAGCTAGAAAATAGCAATTGAATTATGACAATATATTCTCAATAGTCTGGAAATGGAATCCACGAGTCTAAGCCCATATATGAAACTATTTAGCCATATACTATGTGATGTAACGTCAAAGCAAGAAATAAACTCAACCTTCATGGTGGAAGTAACAGTCAAAGTCTACTTGGAACTCCTCTAACTTCATGGGCAAACACAAAGATATAACCTGATGTTGATTTTCGTGAATCAACACACCTAGCAAAATCTGAATTTGAGTACCCTACTACCTCCAAGATTGTTAGTTCGTGTATATATAAGCATGTAATCTTTGGTTCCTTAAAGGTACCTCAATATTTTTTTTGTAGCACTTCAGTGATCTAATCCTGGGTCACTCTGATATCTGCCTAACATTTCAACAACAAATGCAATGACAACTCTTGTACAAACTTGAGCATACACCAGGCTTCTGACTACAAAAGCATGTAGAACATTTTTCATTTGTTCCCTTTCATAATCTTTTTTGGGCATTGGTCCAAATTGAACACAGTCCCTTTCACAATGAGAGCTACACTTGGTGAATAATCTTTCATCCAAAATCTCTCTAAAACTTTATTAATATAGGTTTCTTGAGACAAATCTAAAATACCACGAAATATGTCTTGATAGATCTTAATGCCAATGACATAAGATGCATCATCTATATCTTTCTTTTCAAAACTCTTACAGAGAAATTTTTTCACGTTATGTAACAAACCCTATCATTAGTTGCAAATAATATGTCATTCACATTTAATACAAGAAAATAAAATTTACTCCCGCTAATCTTTTGGTACATACATTGATTCATAATATTTTCTTCAAAACTAAATAATGAGATAATATCATAAAATTTCAAATATCACTAGCGGTATGCTTGTTTTAATCCATATATAAATCTTTTAAGCTTGTAAACCAAATACTCACTATTACCAGATGAGAATCCTTCTGCTTGTTTCATGTAAACCTCTTCTTCTAGGTCACCACTATTTAAGAAAGTTGTTTTTCACGTCCATTTGATGCAATTCCGTGTCAAAGTGAGCCATAAATGTCAAAATTATACGAAGTGAATGTTTTTTAGACATAAGAGAAAATGTATCCGTGGAATCAATTCATTCTTTTTGAGTGAATCCTTTATCAACGAGTCTTGCCTTGTATCTCTTAATGTTGCCTAATGAGTCATTCTTTGTCTTAAATACCTGTTTGCAACTCATGGGTTTTGCTCCTTTAGGCAACTCAATAAGATCCCAAACATCATTATTTTTCATATAATTCATTTCTTCCTTCATGGCATTGTACTATAAATTTGATTCTCCGCAACTCATGGCTTGTGAAAAGGTTTTAAGATCATTCTCAACTCCTATATTGTATTCAGATTCTTATAGATATACAACATATTCACTAGTAATAACTAATTTCCTTGTCCTAGTAAATCTCCTTAATATTGCACCAACCTCCTCCTGTAAAGTTTATTTATTAGCAACTAGTTGCTGAATGCTTTCAGTTAATTCCTAAATAACTTGATCTACTGAATTATCAACAAATTATGGAATTTCTTGACTGTCATTTATGTTGACTGTAGGCTGTTGAGTTTCAACAATTGATTGTCCAATGTCTATTTAAACCTGAGGAGCATTGTGAATGACAATCACCTTACTGTTTGAGGTGGAAGGTTGAGTATCCATATGATCATTATCAGAAACTATATCTTGAAATTGATCCCTCCTATTAATCAAGTCATTCTAATTTTTTTTTTGCATTTATTGATTCCACAATTCTATTGTGATATGATGGACAATAGAATTTATATCCTTTAGACCTTTCGACATATCCAATGAAATATTTACTTATGGTCCGTAGATCTAATTTCTTCTCTTATGCATTATAAATTCTTATTTCAGACAAACATCCCAAAATGCCTATATGTCGCAAAGTCGGTTTCTAACCTTTAAATAACTTAAATGATATATTTGAAATAGCCTTGGTTGGTACCCGGTTTAATATATATACTGTCGTCTTATGAGCTTTAGTCCACAAGGACTTAGAAAGTTTAGAGCTACTCAACAAGTTGTGTACCATGTCCAATAATTTTCGATTTCTTCTTTCTACCAAACCATTTTGGTCCGAAAGTCCAAGTATAGTGTATTTGCTACTAATCCGTTTTCTTGAAGACACCTCGCAAATAGACTAGGTACTTGTCCACGTTCAATATATCTATCATAATATTCTCCACTTCTATCATATCTGACAATGTTAATTTACTTACTGCATTGTTTCTCTACTTCATATTTAAATATTTTGAAAGCATATATTGATTCATTCTTGTTATAAAGTAAGTAGAGACACATATATCGTGAGTAATCATCTATAAATGATATGAAGTATTTTTTACCATACAAGTCCAAATCTGGACTAAAAATATATGCACTTATGATCTCTAATATGTCTGAACTTCTCTCAGCACCTTGCTTTGATTTGTTGGTCTACTTTCCTCTTATGTAATCTATATAAATTTCCAAATCAGTAAAATTCAAAGTATTAAGTGCTCTGTCATTCACTAATCTTTTAAAATATCTTTTATGGAGATATGTGCTAATCTTCAATGTCACACTATAGAGGAATTTTCATTCATGTTACAACGTTTTGTTCCAATATGAGCATATGTTACATTATAACAGATATTATCTTATAAATTAAAACATAAAAGACTATCAAATAATGTATCATTTCTGATAAATTCAAATTTATAATTTAACATAAAAGATTCATCTGACAAATGAAAGGAATATCCAAATCGTACAAGTTTTGAAACTGAAATAAATTTCTTATAGAAATTGGGAATATAAAATGTCTTTTATAATTTTAAAATAAAATCAGTACATAAAATCAAATAGCAACTTATTGCCATCCCTTTTTCAACTATATATTCTATTTCTTATTTTTTTGCTCTTTTTATTAATATTATCTTTGATGATAAATTAAAGGAAAAGTAGAGAAGAAAAGCAGAGAAGGCACAGATTGCAAGAGAATTTTAGGCGAGATTCCCATACTGTTTACAAGAATGCTTTATTTTGAATTTTTTGTTTTTTTTACAGCCTCAATTTATTGTTGATTGGAGTTTTAATTAAATTCAAATTCGAAAAGATTGACTTCGTACGAATAATTTAAAACTAATTGAATAAAATTTTGAAATATAAAATAATATTATTAAATATTTAAATTTGGTCAAAATTTAAATTATTTGAATATATAGGTGGAGCTGGAGTTACAATTTGAATTCATATTAAATAAAGTGGCAATGGACAACACATTGAGAGGTCAGGAACGAATTAGGGTAATGGAAGCATGCTATGAATGCCATTTGGCCAAAACGACAGTAAAATCTAAATATGGTATGACTTTGTCTGGGCATAAGACTGACACTCAATAGACCAGTTGAACCAATAACCAGACCATGAATGGCTTTCAATGGCGGGGACACTAAACCTGTACAGGGCGGTGAAGTCGTCAAGCCACCGAGCTGTCATAACTGGCCTGGCAAGTGGCAATGCAAAGGACGATGTCTATGTCAGGTTTAGTAGGCAACAGCTCTTTTCACCGACAGGTAAGCTGGCTTTGTCCCTTCCAATCCAAATGCTGTGGAAGAACGACACGGCCCAGACTTCCAAGCTATCAAGAAGATCTTAGTTGCTTTCGAGTTTTAAAACCAACGTTACGAATTAGTATCGGACTAGGTTATGATATGAATTGGTTAATATTAGGTATTATTTTAAATAATTTTTTAAATTTATAAAATAGTCTTTAATTTTTTTTAAAAATTATAAAATAATTCATTGTCATATTATAAAGATGTAGATTATTTAATTTAACTTTTTTTATTTATATCTTATCTATTTTAGTTTATATATATATTTATTATATCCTAATTATTTTTATATA
>JAOQMP010000210.1:53913744-53962566 GCA_027563575.1 Erythroxylum pedicellare
TATAAAAAGTATGTATTACATTTAATAAAATATGAGATTTTAAAAATATTAAATTATAAGAAATTCTTAAAGAATAAATCAAATCACATTTAATAGTTCCAATTTCTTATTTTATAATTAGAGTATTAATTAACTACACCATTTCTTAACAATTTTTTTTTATTGATCAAAGTAAGAATTTCAATAAGACACGAAATTTGAAAAAATCCAAAATTATGTAATCTCATCCCTAATTAATGAAAAGACTGTTTCATAAAATACCCATCTTATTGAAATAATTTATCAAGGCATGTGTTCTTAACTAATGGTTGTGTTGATTCTATTAAAAGTTCTTAGAAAGGGATCTATGATACGAGATCAATTCCTCTATTTCTGATTCTATGTGTCACCCTATATTCGAAACCATCCATTCATCATTGTGTATCATAAAAGGCAGAATTTAATAGATAGATAGATAGTCTCAAACATAGGTGGCACACGAAAACAAGAACCACCACCCTCTACCCTCTATGATACACAACTTGCAAAGTCTGCCTAAGGCCTCTTCATGTTAATGGATTGATAAATAATCTCATACACAAGGTGACACATGAAAACGGAAATAATCATCCTTTGCCCTCAAAGATACACAACTTGCAAAGTCTGCCTAAGACCTCTTCAAATAATTTTCTTTCACGAATCCAACCCAAAACTATTGGATTAAATTTAAATTAATTGAATTTCAAACTGAAAAAGGCTTACCCAACAGCTTGAACCAATTGATTAAACAAATATCAATGTGCTAAAATTAAATAAAATGAAAAAAATTAATTAATCAAAACCATATTATTTTGTTAAATATAATTAAAATAATATCGTTTTAACTCTCTGTCCGATCACTACCAACCCTATTTCACTTCTAGTGATAATAGCGCATGACCATGAACGACAAGTATTTTGGTTCATTGAAAGTGAACTTCGAACACCTTGATATAAAGGAATGAATGAACCAAACCTCGGATTCCACTGCTAGGCCACGGTAATACTCGTCTAGATCACATTCATATAAATACACAACACAAGATAGAAATCTAGTCCTACTGCTTGCTCAAATGGTAAGTAAAATTTAATAATGTTTTATTTGATTGCTAGATAAACATTGCACAGGTTACAAATGGAAGACAAAAATACTCGCATATCATCACTGAATTATCTATCTTTTCTTGAAAAAGCAAGTCCCATATGTTGAAACATACTTGTCTGTCTCTAAAAGCATATCATACAAGGTCTACTTTCTCTTACAACTCTGCCCTACATTGATACAGTTTTGCACGTCATTAAGGAAATATAGCTACCAGGACGAAATTAAACTACCAGATAAGTGAAGCAAGCTGCAAATGAAGTGATCTCTCCAACCTTTTCGCGAAATTGGAGACTATCCTTGAATGATGAGGTTCACAGCCAAGTGAAACTGGGTGAAACTTAATAGCTTTCAACCTACGTATTTCCTTTTCGATATGAAAAAGAATCTCTCCAGCAGCAACCATATTGTAGAACCAGTGACCAAAAGTAAAGCAAATAATAGATAACCGGAGACAGTAAGTGGAAAGCGAAACGAGGTCACCTAAGGGACGGTTATAACTTGGATAGATTGCAGCATGTCTGAAACAGCGATAACAAGATCACCTGATTTGATCATTCCCCTAGCCTTGAGCAATGAAAATGTTCTATGGAGATTGGTTTCCATATCATCGGTGAAGCTCAGACGAAAAGGTATCAAGCCCCACTGTAGGTTGAGGCGCCTCCGCAGAGATGTCGTGGTTGTAAAGGCAAAGATTGGGCAGTCAGGTCGGCAACGTGACAAGAGAGATGCCATGTGGCCTGTCTTGGTGTAAACAAAAAGAGCATCCACCTCTAAGTTGTTAGCTGCAAAACCACAAATCATAAAGCATCAGGATCCAGTTAAATTACTAGATGGAAGCCAACTGACAAAAGTTATCCACATGTTTAGAAAAAATCAAGAAAATACAAGGTAAAGAGTAGGAAGGGGCTATTCCAAGTCAATAAAATCACTTAAAGAGGCAATTTAGTTCGGCATGTACCTGATGAGTTCTTAAAAGAGTCACTTAAAACTTGCACGGAAAACAGAATGGCTCAATTAATAAGAAAACAACAAGAAGCAAGTACTTATCGCAGCATCTTGAGTCAATCTTTTCGCTTTAGGAACACTGACAGAAGTTAAAATCATTGTCTTTTCCACTAAGTGAACTACTGTATCACACGACACAATGAACTATCGCAGGCATTACATATGTGCTCCACAAATGATCTGATAATATTTTGAGGGCATATTGTTAAAAAAAAAAAAGAACTTTGTACTGAGGTCCAATTAGCAGAGTGGGAAATTTATTTGTGAAACTTATAGAGCAGAAGAAAAAAGAGCCATAGGCTCAGGAAGGTAAAAATAGAGCAAAGGCTCAAGTTCTGGGAAAAGTAATTCTATCACAAATTTGAAATTTCTTGTGTGTTGGAAAGTTGAGACATTTAGCACTAACGATACTTACCCATCTTGGCAGCAGAGTTGCACATCTCTTCAGATATCCTATCAGAAAATGCGGATCCTACAGATGGGAGCTCCATAGCTTCATGGCGTTTCCCTTCTCTCCACCACCTTTCGATTCTCACACTGACGGTTCTTAGAACAGACAGTGCCTTCTCTGGGAACTGGCCCATGGCAGACTCTCCAGAGAGCATCAAAGCGTCTGCTCTTTGCCTAACTGCTTCAGAAACATCAGCTACTTCAGCTCTAGTGGGTGTAGGGTATTCAATCATGGATTCAAGTAGTTGAGAAGCAACAATGACAGGCTTATTCAGCTGTCTGCACACTTGAACAATCTTTTGCTGGGCTGATGGAACCTGTTCCAATGGTATCTGAGCTCCAAGGTCTCCTCTTGCAACCATTGCTCCATCCGACGCCTGGATGATCGCTTCCAAGTTCTTCAATGAGTCTATACTTTCTATCTTTGCAATTACAGCTATATCACTAAATCAAAAGACGAGACCGATAAGGCCCTAAAGGTAATGAAACAAATCATTTTAGTAGTAGAGGAAACAAATACAGCAAAATTCCAGTATCACAATAAACAATCATCAAGAGAATAAAAACAAGACAGAGAGCAGAACAACTACTTAAATGTGATCGATTATGTGTCATCAATGAAATGTTAATACAAGCAGAAAATCTAGCATAATTTGTTAAAAGTGCTACCTATCAAGAGAACGTGCAGCTATGTAGCTTTTAAGATGAGTGATCACTTCTGCTGATTTGACAAATGAAATTGCAATAAAGTCAACACCCTCTGTAATACCAAAATCAATGTCCAGCCAATCCTGCATTTAGTTAGAGATTGAGATTTAGTGGACTGAGATGGAGCACAGACAGGTGCTAGTGAGTAAATCCCTTGATGTACCCACCAGTGAAATTCTGACGGTGAATATGACTCGAAATCAAATCATATGAACTTACTCTGGAGTTACACTGAAAGTAACTTCCTAGTCCATTATCAAAGTTAATCAGTATACATAAATTACATGATTGCCAGTTGAAAATGATATCCAGGCAAGATGAATCAAAAGCAAAGCCAATATAGATTTAAAACGCACATAAAATGTTCTCATTAAACTTCCTAATCATTTTTAAAGCAGTTCACAGAGTACACACAATACAGATTAAATTGAGATTATAGTGGTAGTGGGAGTGCATCCAACTACACAAAACACATTCGGATCATGCCATATGGTGGTTAAGGAAGAACACAGACTTTCATAAAGTGAAAAGTCACCTTAGATATTAATGATTGTAACATTCCAAGAAACCTATTGGTGAAACGTAAAACAAGTAGAAGGGACTTTTATCTTCACCGTACCATTTCAGTTATAACCTTCAATCATAACAACACAAACTTTCTTCAGAAAATCCATTTGAAGATGTATTTGAGTTATGTGGTAATTTATTTTTCCCCGGCATGGAAAGGAAAAAAATTATGAGAACTGAAAAAGAGGTTTTGACAATATAAACCAATAAAGAACAATACAAAGAAAATAAGAAATCTTAAACCCTAATCATTCACATTCAGAATAGTTGAAGATCAAATCAAATTCAGAAGAAATGAAATTTTCTAAAGGCGATGAGCATCACTGGCCTTGGAAGAAATGGTGGGAAGCATGGCATTGCGTTCTCTGACTAAACTCCCAGCCCTCCAAAAGGTCAAATTAGCCCGTGGCAGCAACAAACCAGGATCAGTACACCGGCACTTAACATCAGGACCAATTTTCTCGATCACATCAAACCTCACCATTCCACCATCCACAAGAAGCTCATCCCCAACTTTCACATCTGAATCAGATCAATTAGTTCTTTACATAGACCAAAAAACTTGACATTCATATCATTGCACAAAACTACGATGAGCATAGAATTTATACCCTCAGCAAAACCATCATAGCTGACATTGATAGTGCGTTCGGGGCGAGGCAAATCAAAGGCTCTCACAGTGAAGGTCCATACTTCACCATCCTAAGAAGAAGAAGAAAAGAAAAAACTAAATTTTTAATTGGATTTTCAAGTTGAGTCAAATGAAACCGCAGTTAAATAAGAAAGACCTCGGCTTTAGCAGAGGAAGCACCGGCGAGATCACCCATGTGAATCTCGCTACCTTGAGTATCCATCATAATAGCAACAGCATAACCTTTCTCTTGGTTCAAACGCCTGACGCGATCGATGACTCGCTTGTGCCAGTCGTGAGTCCCGTGGCACATATTTATCCTTGCGACGTTCATTCCTCCAACAGCCAACGCTTCCAGCTGCTCCGACCCGCATGTAGCCGGGCCGATGGTGCACACCAGCTTTGTCCTCCGGGTGCTTCGGAAGCCGTTCTCCTTCAGCTCCGCCTCGGTGACGGCGTCCACTTCAATCGATGGGATGACGCCGCCGGTGCCGTTGGAGGAGGAGATGAGGGCTTGAGGAGAAACAGAATTGGGATCAGAAACAGAGTTGGGATCAGAAGGGGCTACTGAGGCTTTAACGGTGATGGGTTGGGCGGAGAAAGTGCGAGGGAAGTGGTGAGTTGGCATTGGTAAGAAGGGTTTGAAGTAAGTGGTGGGAGTGAAGCAATGGAAAGATCGCAACATGGTTGCTTGTTATTGTGTTAGTGAAGTAGACACCGAAACTTTTGCCTCCTTTGCTTAGCTAATTAGCTTCGGTGGGGGGACAAAACCGATCCAGTTAGTTCCAGGGGTTTGGGTGCCAAGGAATCTCCGCCGAACTAGTTAACAGGCTTGCTCGCCCTCTAGATTTTAGTCGTACATTATGTCCCATTTGAGATCTTTTCTCTTGAATTTACCATAAACATTATGGAATGCTTCCTTCCTAATTATTTAACATAAAAAATTTTATTTATTCTAAATATTTTTTATAATAATTTTTTTGTGTGTATTAATTACCAATTTATTTGATTTTTTATTTTTACCTTTATTTGGTTCTATTTTTATTGTATTATTAGACAAATAACAATTTCGAGTATACAAAAGATAACTTAATTAGTGATCCGATCTAATTAAGTCAATTTCAAATATGAATTTAATAAATTATATTCTAATTTATTAATGATAAATAAATTATTACATTTTAATTTAATCAAATGAAATGAAATTTATTAATTTAAGTTAAGTTAAACATTTTAAATTTGTTTATCATGCCTAAATTCAATACCCTTTCTCTTATTGTGTTACTAAGAGAAAGGGTTTTTTAATAAATTTTAAATAATTCTAAATTTTTTTCAAAGATAATTACAAATGTAACCTAAAATTAATATAAGAAATAACAGATAAATGGTTATTAGTAATTATAATTTATTTCTTTTTTATATTTTTATCTCAACTAAAACTTTCTATTTGAGAAATTAAAATTAATTTTTTAAAAATAATACATCATTTTGATCGATTCTTATTAGAATATTATTATCAACATTACACATAACTTTATTTTATTTATATAATAATTATTTATTTTATTTTGGTAATTTTACATCGTTCATTATATTTTTTCATTATGTTCTTATAAGAAAAATCATACACTGCGAATTAAAAGTTATTTATTAAATATAAATTCTTTTTAATAAAGATAATTCATTGATTGAAATACACGCTGGCACAAAGGCCAACAAAATTCATCCAAAACAACCTCTTAGAAAAGACTATTCAGCACAGATTGTTATCAGATCAGTTCAGCAGACTTTCCAACTGAATTTATGCTTATACTTGTATAGCTGCAAGTGCATTCTAACGTTGTTAAAAATAGTCTTCAAAAGGACTTGCAAAGAGTAGGAAGTTGATCTGAAAATTCTGTCGCTTCTTTCATTCCAATGCCAGCAACAACACGTGCAGTGGTTATGAGACAAACCACTCATCCCCTCATTGCATAAAACCTGATTTATCTACGCCACGTGATGTCAGACCAAACAATTGGAGGATTAAATATGCCGCCATGTGCCATTGTTGATTTCCAAGTTGTAGTTGGATAGGAGCAAGAGAATAACAGATGATTATGAGATTCATCATGAGTTTGGCACAAGAAGCACCAATTAGGGATTTGTAGAAATTTGCCAATTATGTCTAGGGTAGCCAACCTTAGCTTAAAAGATTGCCAGAGAGTGAGTGCATGTTGAAGTTGTGATACTTGCACCAAACCACCTTATACCAAATATTTTAATTAGTTAATAATAATAAAAAATATTTTAAATAATTATTTATCAAATCAATCACATAATAATTAAGCATAAATTAAAAATTGTCGCTGCTATTTTTAATATTTGATTCTAAATATTAATATAACTGTTAACTTTTATAATCACATTTTTGATTTCTTAATTACTGGTTACTAAGCCAGACTTACAAGCCTAGTATTGAGCTTTTATCAAAAATTAATAGCCTTATTTGTGTGGGAAATCTTTATTAGGGTACCGTTGAGATTTTGTAATAATATTATCTCATATACATATATGGTAAATAGTATCTGAATTGTCTAAAATAGTATGAATAAACTATAACATAAACTTGTATATATATGTTATATAATATGTAGACTAATGTTGGCTAAGATATGGTCTTATGATAATTAGGCCCATTTTGTTCAGATCCAGCCATCCGGGTGTTTGTCAGCGTCCACGGTCCGACCATCCCACACCAATGAACGTACAGTCACCTGCCTACGTGACGTATACATAACTTCGTTGCCCTCTCAACTTCTTCTCCGCTTCCATATTCCTTCGTAGAACAATACTCTCTTTCTCTCTCTCTCTCTCTCGCTCAACGCATCATAAAGCACAATTTTCTGCTGCAGTCCATGTATCTCTGTAATTTATATTTTTAGAAAGTTTGGTCGCTTTCGTGCGTAGATCGCATATTCTCTATTACGCGAACCCCAGCTTACCGTTTTCGCATTCCGATCCCCATCGGCTTGTAATCTTTTAGCATCGAACGATTCCTTATCGGTTTATTGATACATAGTATCTTTTTTCCAGGTTTGATTGGCAACTTTTGGCTTTTGTTTCTTGCTAAATTCGATACCCCACTTTGGTTTTTCTTACATAGTTGCGAGATTTTCAATCTTAAATGGATCAGTCTACGATCTATGTATAAATTTTCCTGTTTTGGCTTTTTTTATTGTTGCTTATGTTCAGATTGTGCATTCTTTAATCAATTAGGAAGTGGAATAGAAGATGGGAGCATTTATGTCGAGGTTTTGGTTCATGTTGTTTCCGGCTAAGGAGTACAAGATTGTGGTCGTTGGCTTGGATAATGCCGGCAAAACGACGACGCTGTACAGGTTGCATTTAGGAGATGTTGTAACGACTCATCCTACTGTTGGTAGTAACGTTGAAGAGCTTGTGTATAAAAACATCCGATTTGAGGTTAGATTTTCTTCATACTTTTGGAACTTATTGCTCTTTTATGGGGTTTATCGGTTCTTTGGTATCTATGGATAGTTGAATTGATTTGATTTGTTTGTCATTTGGTATTTCTTTTGGGTTGGAACGGAAATGACATGTGTTAAGTGTCGAGAATTGCTTTTATTAGTAAAGAAAGATAAAGTAGAAGTTTCAGGAAATTAAATACTGTTAGTTGCAAGTGAAAAGAAAATGCAGGACGCTTTGGCAGATGCATAATAGTTGTTTTGTCTTACGGTGAACCAATTGTGCCTGCCTGATCAGTTTTGTCACTTGTCCTGCCATTTTCACCTCTTAATCCAAAGCCCAGAGGCTTTTCCTTTATAATCTCAAAGTGCTTGTCTTCGTCTTTTGTTGATTAATTCTACAAGAACTCGACTGTACTCTTGGTTTAAGAATGGGTACTAATTTCAGGCAGAGAAGTAGAACATCGTTTGCTTCTACTGATAACTCAGATTCATCCTTATAATCTTAGTGATAAATCATACTTCTTGATCATACGTCATCTTACATTTCTATCCTCAAAAAGTACCTTGCTTTGTATTGGAAGGTTCTATTTATATCCAGATACTTAGAAATGGAAACTTTTTGTGCCACGAATGTGATTGAAAAGCAAACTTCAACAAGCTAGGCTGTTCTTTGAAATTTCCTGCTATTTTGCTTCATGGAAAATAGAGAATTGGATTTTTTATTAGGTGCTGCTTGAGGTGAAATGCAGGATAATATTTGTCTAATTTACTGGGTTTTGTGTTTGGTCATGTTACATGGTATAGAGAAGCTATAAAGCATACAGGTATATCAAGATAATTGTTCATCTAGTTCTGAGTACGAGAAACATTTCTTGGTGGCCACGTGATGTAGCTTCGATTATATATCCTTGGAACTGCAAATCACTAGTGTTGTCTTTTCAATTCCCCAGAATTAGAGCTTTTTTTGTTTTAATTATTAGAAGCTCTTGTGTGTGCGTAAAGGATGCCAGATTGTTTATATCTGAAGGGTAGTTACCGACCGCTAGTTTTATTTGTGCAAGTTAAGACACAAAAAACAATCATAAACGTCTACCCTTTCCCGGTTCTGATGGTGTACTGGTGATCCTCGAATTCTTTTCTAAAATTTGGTTTTAAGGGGCTAGTGAGGCTGTCTCTTATAGGGTCTTTAATAGCTTAGTAGATGCTTTCTCTAAAACAGGTGCAGAAGCTGTATTTTGTAAATTGAGTTCAATGAGGGACTAGTTGGTTTCATATCCTGCTGAACCAATGGCGGAATTTCTTAATGAGGTTTAGATACCTAAACTTCAGATTTAGCTGCCGGAAATCAGCTATTTTTGTTACAAGTTACCCAGCCTAGCAACTTGTGGGAACAAAATCATTCTGTAAAGTTTTTACTGTGACTTGGTGGCACATTAGTTCTGGTACTAATACGTTTCAGGAAATATTTTAACCCGATAGATCAATAACATGTTACGAGTGATTAACATTAACTACATTGTAAAAGTACTTCTCATAGATAGAATTCTAAAAAAAAGACGGTGATTAGTGACGACGTTTGCTAAGTGCTAGAACTTATCTAGAAACTTGTGATTAAAGCTCCCAATCCTCCCTGCAAGCAAATTCATTACTTCTTGAGGAGTCTGACCTTAGAAACATAAGAAGATTCTTTTCACTCGTGCTATCTGATGTTCTCCTGCACAGGTCATTGTCTCTAGCTTGTGACATGTATCCCCTCTGAATTTATCTGTTTGCACCTATATTGTTCTGTTTTTGCGTCTAATATCTTAAACATTAAGATTTTTACATCTCTTGAAAATGGGTATATTTACTTTGGTGACAGTGTACTTGATTTTCTCAGTTATCTCTCATTAAAGAAAGTATAGGGGATCTGACAATTTCTCTTAGTAAAGTAGGAGGGAGAATTGCATAAAAATAGCATCTATTGATAATAATGTGAATACCATAAGCATTTTACGACACTTAGCAATTGTCCAATAATGGAGAAAATAACTACGGCTGCATATTAGAGATCAATTTATCCTTCTAAGACTTGATCTATTTTAACGAGAGGTCTTTATGCACACATCATTTTGGGTATTGAGTAGCAAGTTCAAGTATTTATATTTTCATTTTCTGGATTCACAAAAGTGCAATGGTTGGTAATCTGTTATTCTCTTGTGTTTTGCACAGATTCACTAAACAATTGTGTTTTCAATGTGTCTCTGGATATGTTGAATTTCAACTCCACGATACACTAAACTCTGCACTTTTTTTGATCTAAAATCTTAAAACACTCTTGGAGATTCTCTTGCAATAATTCAGATGTAACAAGTATGAAAGTCACTTTTATGATTATTGAGACACTAATAGTGTCTTGAAATTTTACAATGACACGAGAAGCTGAAAGGCCTCACCAAAGCTACATTAGAGTTCTTTTTGGTAAATAAAACCACAGATGGTCTCTGCAATCTAGTATCGATGACGTTTAGAATTTTGTCATTGGATTATCTGGCATGTTCTTTCCTCAATTTGTTGTTTTGAATTGGGAATTTGTTTCAATGAAATTCCTACTAGGAGGGTCAAACATTGTTATGTCTCCTTGTTTCCATGGATTCCATAAATTTGTTTTCTGCTTCTGTTATAGTTTCTGAAACAATTTTATCTAAATACAGTTGTGAATTTTGGGTTTCCTCCTTGATAGTTTTACCACGTGACTCTATCTTATGGCATTTAAGTGTTGTTGGGAAGAGCAATTGGCTTCACTGATGAAACATGTTGTGGTTCCAGCTTCTTAACAAATATTGTTGATATTGGTCTTATTGATGAATTTTTAGCTGAATTATACTTGAATGAATTTTGGAGAACGGAGTCAATTTGGCTTATTTACTTGAATGATTCAGTGCTACTCTATTTTTAGTACCATTTTCTATACCATTCTATCCGATATGGCGCATACCAGCCAGTATAGTACATGATACAGAATTTTGATTACATTTGATTTTCAGGTATGGGATCTTGGTGGACAAGATAGACTCAGAACGTCTTGGGCTACATATTATCGTGGAACTCACGCTGTGATTGTCGTGATAGACAGCACTGATAGAGCGAGGATCTCCATCATGAAAGATGAGCTCTTTAGACTGCTTGGACATGATGATTTACAAGATTCTGTTATTCTCGTCTTCGCAAATAAACAAGACCTGAAGGATGCCATGACTCCTGCTGAGATCACTGATACTCTTTCTCTTCACAGCATCAAGAATCATGACTGGCACATTCAAGCCTGCTGTGCACTTACTGGTGAAGGTCTTTATGATGGACTTGGTTGGATAGCCCAGCGAGTTACTGGCAAAGCACAGACTTGAAGTCTACTTAAAATGTTACTGAATTTCAAACCACTCGGTGAAACAGAAACCAGTTTTTATGTACCATCTAACTCGACTTTTTTTGGTAGATTCTGTTATAACATTTGAACTGATATGAAGAAGTCTTCATATGATTGCACAAACAAGTATTTCATTAAGATTTCCAATTCAAGAAAATGTTATCAATGGTTACTTTATGCACAGCCAAGTATTACATGTCAATGAAAATATGTATAGCTCAAATATTACATGTCAATGACAATATGTATAGCTCGAAAATTTGCCGCATGTCCTGGAATTCGACGCCTCTGCCAATGGAGTGGTACATTTGTTGTGCCTGAAATCAGCAGTCAATATCATAGTATCCAGCATCGGCAACCTTGTGACTCTTGAGGGCCCTCGAACCATCTGTCCCACAACGGATTTGCGGGACCATTTGTTCTGTGAAACACAAATATGACTATAGTTAAGTGTCCTGGCAAGGTATAGAAGAAGATTCACTGGAAGGGTTGAGAGAAAGGCATACACTGGTAATAGTGGGTCTGGTCTAATCTCCACAGTTGTTAGCATTCTGAGATGCAAAAGGCATAATGAAGTTACAGTTAAAATTTGTCTTCAAATGAAATGAAGAGTCAATAGCATACTGAGTATGAATAGTAATCACTTGTGCACTAGTTTACACTTACTCCTTGCATGCAGCTGAGGCCTTCTCCATCCTCTCAAGTTGGTCAATTTCTTCCTGTTTGTGAATTTATCAAAAATGAGAAGTCATTGGCATTTAAGTATCCATCAAATGTACAAGCCATCTAGGGAGGGAAACGGTTAATAGCTTGAAGATCTGCTCTTTGTGTAACAGGAAACCGCAAAGGAAAGGAAAAAAGAGAAACAACAAAATTGAAGATGCGTGGATGTTATCATATTAAAATGTGAAAGACTTGATAATTTATTGGTCTCTAAATAGCAAGTATTTCATTTAACACAAGTTCTAGACCTCACCAAGTGGACTCAGAATCACTGTCAATACTGACAGTTTGCACCAGTTTTCCTTCAGAAATAAGCAGGCAATTGGAACTTTCTGCTAAAGGAATTGCGAGATAGAACTTGAAATTCAGTGGAGCTTGTGGAAAAGCATCTTCTTAGTTTTTGAAAACTTCTAATTAAACAAGTGACTAATAGAAGAAGGATTGGCAGCAAAAATGAGGGAAGCATAGTCAGTTAGATCCTATTGAAGATACAGGATATGTAATTAACCACTTTCAGATAACAGGAACATTCTTAAGGGAAATGGGTTGATCTTTCAACCTGTCATTGAAGGCAACTGTCTAGATTCAAACTACGAACTAGAAATTGCAAAGACAGAAGAATGGGGAAACCTTTGTGAAATCTAGTAGTAGCTTTTCACAACAAATTCATGAGAAAATAAAATAATGCCTACTGAACTAGTCAAACTCCTTGGATCTAGGAAGTATTACAATAGAAATGATATTAAGCACTCAGAAGTTCCACACAATATATAACGCTTAACAAAAACATAAATCCTTATCAGATGGGAAACAACAGAAAAACTTAAATCCTTATCAGATGGAAAAAAAAAAACTCATAATAAAGGCTTCATCTATTAATAATAGTCAAAATATGGGAGTTCTTCTCACTAAATATGCACTGCATTCTAACTGTTCTATAATGCCAAGCAGAAAGACCTGTACTTCTTTCTGAACTTTTTCAGCTTGTAATTAGATTAGAGTAGATTAGGTTGAGACCATATAAGTTTGGTTAAATTATTGCCAAATAGCTTCCTAACATTCCAAACTTCTTTAGAATCAAGGAACAGATGTTAAATATGATAGTAAACCTGTATGAATTTATTGCGGGATCCTCAGATAAAGGAATAAGATAATTGAGATGCATCAGAATATGGGACAGTATTTGCTGATGGAGACCTTGAAAAATGCTGCAAGTAGAGCAATGCATAGATATGCAGAAGCAGCCTGTTTATAAAACAAGATGAATCTATACCCCACTAACATCTCTTCAGAAGTGAGAAGTCCCGTATTGCCACAGCATCTGTTTGCATCAGGTATTACTAAAATTGGCAACGAGGAATTTGTATAGAAATATACTGTATATTAATCAATTTTATGCTTCCAATGTTAACAGCAAGGGCATTCTGATTTATTTGCAGGTTATGATTCTGAAATAGGATTTAAATCTTGTTGATTAAAAGTTTAATACAAGTGCAATGAACATCAAATGGTGTTGGCCAACAGGTTGTCGTCTGACTACTGAGTATTAAAAGTCCATTTGCAATCCAACTCTCTCATGCTCCTATCAACTAATTTACCTTCTTTGGAATTTTGACAAGCTACATCGTGAAAATATTTCAGGAAACCAAACTCTTCTACAAAATCTATAATGTCTACTCTCAAGCTTGCATATTATATAGTCTTAAAAAGTCTCCTTCACCTTAACATTCTGTATCAGAATATTTGAATGCCAATCTTCATGAACGTCAATGACCAGCCAATGCACAGAAAAAAGCACAAATCTACCATCACATATCCTGAGCTCCAACAACATTTTAGAACATGACACAACCATGCTAGCCCAAAAGCTTCGTAGATAATCTAATCTACATGCAAACAAACATGGCGTCCTCTCCATTTGTACAAAGGATAGCAAGAAAATAAGCAGGTAAATGCTAAGGAACCAAGAACTTCCATCTAAAGAGGAGGCAGCTGAAAGATTCATAATAGTTGATTAAGAGGATCAACAGCAATATATACCAGAAATCCTGAAAACTTCCCGAGAGGATGAGATCAGTAAAATTATATAAACCACTAGCTATATAACACGAAGACAACAAGATACCAGATCTCCACAAACTTTTTCTGATTTCCAGCAATCAACTAAACAAGACTGCCTGTCCCACCAATCAAGCAATTTTCCCGTAATAAAGATAACAATTGGATTGATGAACGCTCGCTATCTATTTCCTAGATCTACCTAACCCCCAGACGCGGAGACGCCCAATAACAAGAAGGAAAACTCAACACCGTTGAATAAAACTTAAAAGAAAATTTCTTTGACAGTGAACACTTACATTCAAACATTCAAACTCTCTACTACTTGGCAACAATAATTTAATAGCTCCTTGAAAGTCACAAACAACCATCAATTTGTACAGAATTCAGAAAAACACACTTCATCTGAACCCCCTTTACTTTCAGGTCAACATATTTAAAAGCAACCTTTTCCTCGTTTCCTCTCTTCCACTTGCAAACTCCTTCAGAGATACCCTCGCTAACACAAAACTTCCTCAGACTCATCCCAAACGATATTAAACCCCCCAAAATCAAACAACAAGAAGTAGGAAAGAAAAAGTTTTCCTATTAATTCTCGAAGAAACCCAGAAGAGAAACTCAAAGATAGAACAGAAAAGAGAAACTGAAGAGACAAAAACTGACCTCTAAGAATCTAGCTTCTTGCTCGAGCCGTTTGACCTCTGCTTGTATTCGATGCTTTCCTCTGGTATCAGTAACACCTGCTAAGGAGTGGACACGTTGGGTAATCGGACCCGATGAGTCAGACCTGTCCGATTGCATCTCTTAAAGACACAGTGAAAGGCAAGTCAAAAGAGTGTCCTCAAAAAGCCCCAAGCTTTGGCTCTCCTTCTGACCAAAAAACTGGAAGAAACAAAAGTTGTATTTGTATCACATAAAAGACGCCATTAGAAAGAAAAGCAAGGATGACCCAGTAATCTTTGTGGACCCCATGTACATAAAGTTAACTACTTTCTTCCATCGAAGAACAAAAGAACAGTACTGATCTGTTCAGTTCAACAATTCAGAAAAGCGAGAGAGAGAGAGAGAGAGAGAGAGACGGAACTTGTCGTTTTTCGGGGGCTTTCTTACAAGAGGGGTGCGTGAAAGTAGTAGTCTTTTCTCTCTCTCATTTTCTGTGTCTTTTTGTCCCTGTGTGAATGAATCTCATCAGTTGTGTACTGTGCTCAAAAACCTTTCTTTATATTTTATATTTTCTATGAAAAGCTTTGATGCACGCGAAGTGGTTGGTAAGGATATTGACAAAGCTAGCTAATAGAGGCCTGTCAGATGAAAAAACTGAAGATTATGTTTTATTGAGCAATTTTGTCTTTGGCAGGATGAAAACTAGTGTTGGATTTGATTGATTCTGCAGTTTCTCACCACTGGTATTTTCACCCTGCATGTTCTGCTTTTTAATGTAGTTGATCTTTGAACGGTCGGTACTAGTTCACTCTTTTCAGATCGTCGGGGCTTTTCCGGTCGGTTTATGTGATAAGCAAGTTTAAAATTTAATTTATTAATTTTAAATTAATTAAAATAAAATTAGAATGATACGGAACAAATTAACGATATCAAACACAACTCGAGAAATGGTGAATACAGATTTGCAACATAACATATCAAGTATAAGTAAAACTTTGCAGATATATTATTCATCTTTTAAATTTGCATCACTTAATAAAATTATATATCTTTTTTTGGAGTTGTTATTATTTTATTATAATTATTTATTATTACTTTATTCTAAGTTTTTAAAGTTATTTTATTATATCTTTAAGTTTATTTGACTTTTTTAAAAATTTCCTATCATATCTATATATAGGTTTATGGAAAATAATATTTGTACGGTATCAAAGTAAATGTTGACTTGGTGATTATTCACTTAAAGTAGAGGGATACAACTTATCTCTTATTATTTATTAATTTGAAGGTTTTAAAGTCAAATGAGACTCTCTCTTGTATGTTTAATTTTAAATAATTTATTTACTAAACAATTTCGGTTATTTATTCCTTAAATCCATCATATTTAGAGATTTTAATGTCTTAAATATGTTGCTAAAATTTTTTCTTCTTTCTTTTGATTGACTCTTTATATAAAATCGAGAATTTTTAAAATTTATGAAATTCATGCAAGATTTATTTTTTTATTTTAAAGTTCTGGATGGACTATTATATCTATAAAATTTGAGATATTTACTTCTTTTTTTTAACGGAGGAACCCGTAATCGCTGTCCTTTCAATGCATATTGGCTAAACCTCTTGATTAATGTAATAACTTGCAAATCACGCTAACTGGATACTCCGTACTACACAAGCCATTTATGACAGACTCGATAGAAAAAAGCGTTGATAGGAATATTCGAAGACATGACCTTTTGGCCTCGTATCCCCTACTCCATCAACTCGACTACTCTTACTCAATCTAAACAAATCTTAGACTAATACACTTTGAAACATGCTTTGCAATTGCGTTTGTTTTAATTTGCAATAAAATTATCAAATAATCTCAACATTAATAATATAACAATGATTTTTCATTCAAATTTTAGAATGAAGAAAATAAAAAAAACATTCATAGTAATTCTCCAATAAAAGTTCGTGAAATGTTTTAATTTTCTTTATTGTTGGTGATTTTTTAATAATCAATTTCGTTTATTTTTATTTTTGTGCAAAACTTAATTCTTTACTGCTTCTAATTACTTATTGTTCGTAATCATTCTTATTGAATTGGTTCTAATTTATTTACTATTAATTCACAATTTAAATTTAATCTGATTATCATTCACTTTTAATCTAACTTTAATTTTAATATATTAAAATAATACGCAAAAAAAAAACAACATTGATGATTGAGTCACATTTTCTTACATTGCTTATTTCACGTCATGTTTTATTAAAATTATATCTATATCTCTACTTTTTTATCCCTTCTCTCATTTGACTTATTTACAGTCAAGTGTTAGGCATGTATAGGTGGTAGGAAACGTTTGGTTTTGTTTAATTCCACCTAAAATTATGTATTAAAGTCAAAAATTAAGTTTACTTTAATTAATTTCGAAACTTGGATTACAAACACTTAATTTAAGCTATTTTATATAAAATTAAATATTTTTAATAAGTTAATCCAATTATATTATGATTAAATTTACGTAGAAATTTTAAATTCAATTCAATAATTTGTTTTAACTTTTAAGACAAGTGGCTAAACCGTGTCATTCATAGGTTTAGTGTCTAGGTTGGACAAGTGTCACCAGCCCCTTGGCAACGTACACATATCGCTCTTCACTATGTCGCTTGTTCAAATCAATGGACAAAACCATCTCTTCTGTTTGATGTTTGTTCATAGATTTGTCAAAAACCAGGCCTCTGTTGCTTTCCACCGTTTTCCCGGAACCAAAATCCTGGGAAATCATGGTTCTTTAGTGACTCAACTCTTGTCAGTCCCATCATTGTCACCTAAAGTGTTTCAGTGCTCGAGTACTTCACCTGGTGAAACTGCCGATCCTCCCCCAGTAAGTCCAGGACCAAACCTCGGACCGGATTTCCCCTGCCCACCGTTGAGTTCACCGCCAGTTCCAGACCTTCCAATGCCAAAGCCAGGCACGCCTCCACCGCCAGTTGCCCCGCCGCCTGATCTATTGTCAGTAATTCAACGTTGACCGCTAAAATAGAAAAATTAAAGGTCAAGTATGTTAATTTGTTGTCATAAAAAAATTAAAAGATCAATTATTAAATTGAAAATTTTAAGAGACTAAAATTAAATTTTTTGAAATTATTATTCTTTATGAGTTATGATATCATTTATCTTACAAAACCATTTCTTAAATTAGTTAGTGAGTTTGTCTTTTCCGTTAAGCAAGAATACCTTGCCAAGTAAAAAAGACCTTTATTTGTCAAAATATACGTGAATTAGAAGATTAGGTCAGATTACATTTGGGATTAGGTCAGATTAGGTCCTAAAGAGAAGTCCAAGTCCAAACTAAAAAACTTGCAAGTTTAATTAAATCTCGATTAATATGAGTTAGGTCAATTACTTTAGACTAAATCAGATTAAATCAAACTAGTTTTGAATCAATTTACCTAATTTGATTTCAATTTAATTAGTCTAAGT
Source organism: Erythroxylum pedicellare (assembly GCA_027563575.1). Taxonomy (NCBI): domain Eukaryota; kingdom Viridiplantae; phylum Streptophyta; class Magnoliopsida; order Malpighiales; family Erythroxylaceae; genus Erythroxylum; species Erythroxylum pedicellare. The sequence continues at coordinate 53,932,018 of JAOQMP010000210.1, forward strand.
ATGACCTAATCTTATATATCCAAACTTTGTTTCAACTGAAATTATAGCATCTTTTAATTTAATTGATTAAAATAATAATATATTAACTAAAATAATATTACATTACTAAATTAAATAAAATTATAAATTTAATTCATGCAAAATTAATATATATACTTACAAATCGACTCAAGTTTATTCGAATTTATACTATCATCTTTAGTTGTCAGGTTCCACAATTTATTTTATTGGTTTTGAATCAGTTCAACAATTTTTATAATCGATATTCAAAAAAGTATTGAATTTACACCTGAATGCAATTTTAGTTCTTGAACTCAGTTTTGGATCAGTCTAAATTAAGTTTTAATTGCTTTATCATATGCTCCACACGTGGACGATGGAGGAAGCCCCACATCTGTCTATGCAGCATGCGTGACTCACAGCTGTCCCTCTTGCGCCTAGTTCATAATAATTACTCCTTCCGTCGAAATGAATATATACATATGTATGTGTCGTCTGCCTATGGCAGTCTTGTTTCGACGTCAGAATTCTATCTGTTTAGGCTAAAATGCTCAGAGCTCTATCTTTTCTCTCATTTAATCTCGTGAAGCAAGCAATGCCTATGCCACTCTCTAAGCTTAGTTCAATCTCAATAAAAACATCTCCACCTCCGCTTCCTGTACTACCTCCTAAAACAAGCAAGCAGGTTCATCATGGGAGCCGCGTATCCCTCGTGGATCAGTTGATGATGGCCACTGCCGAGCTGGAGGTTCCTGGGTCGACCCCACCTGAATTCCCAATAAAGTCTGACCATGGTCTGCCTTTTATACCTCCAGAGGTACCAGACTTTCCAAGTGCTCCGGAGATCGAGACACCGCCTCCTGACATACCAGAGTTGCCAACTCCAGGACCGGACAATCCACCACCGCCAACTCCGCCCACGCCTCCCGGCGTGCCCATTCCACCTCCAGACACACCCCGACCGGAGCTGCCCGACATATTTCCACCGAGGTCTCCGCCGGACCCCGATATCACGCCACCGCCAGCTTACCTGCCACCGGATATTCATCCGCCGCCAGGGCCCTTTGTTTCGTTTGTTTTCTGATTCTAGGTGCTATGACGTGTAGTAAGAAGTGGAGTTGGAGACTGCTAAAAAACGCACGGTCTCGGGAATAATTGGAGATTGACGAGATTGATAACATTTTCTTCCCCGTCCTTGCAGTGTTTAGCGTTTACAGATGCATGAACCTTGCTTTTTATTTTGACGAACTTGTACTGAATTGGATTTTACATTTACTTGGAAACCATATGGATGGTAAAGACTAAAAAAAAACGAAAGGCATTCTTAAATAAGAGTAACAAGTAAAGATCTTTTAAGTCGAGCCCTAAACATTCACCAGACTGTTGACTTGGGCCGTTATTTCGGGTTCTTCTACTGTACGAACGAGCAAGTAAACGCACATACCAGTACATCCTAGACAGGGTACATCGGTGCCTATCCGAATGGTCAGCTAACCTGTTAGCTCTAGCGGGTCGCATCACATTGACCTTAGCTGTCACCGAGGCTCTTACCAGTTATACTATGCAGACGGTCAAGCTATCCTGTAGTCTCTGTGATGAACTAGAGAAATTAATGCGCCAATTTTTGTAGAGGGCTTCCAATAGACACAAAAGGATACACCTCGTCAACTAGGAAGAAGTCTGTAAACCGAAAGAAACTGAGAGTTTTAGCATCCGAAAAATTCGGGCCACCAATGATGCTTTTTTAGCCAAACTAAGATGGACGTTGATCATCAAGCCTAATGCGCTATGGGTGTGCATCCTCTTCCCAAAGTATAATTTTGATGCCAACAATATTCCCACCGAGTTGGAAGGCAAAGGTGGTTCGATAATTTGGAAAAGTTTAAAGGCTACTTGGCACCTCGTACTTTAGGGCATGCATTGGATGGTGGGCGATGGGTCTATGATTCGTTTCTGGATCGATCCATGGATTCCGAGATTAGGACCCCTGTTATACCGGGCTACATCCCCAATTCCTGATACCATTCTTACTCTCAGTATCCAACATTTGGTGTATGTAGACGGTACTTGGAAATGGGAAGTTATTCAACCTTATTTTCCTACATTGATTTGCAGGACAATCATTGATACATTTCTCCCGAAACCATACTTGGGACAAGATAAATTGATCTGGGGATATTCTGATACTGGCGAATTCACGGTCGCCTCCTCTTACTCCCTGCTCATAGACAATGAAAATGAACAACCCAACACGGTTTGAAAGGAAATTTGGCACTAGCCGGACCCCCAATGTATCCCCTCTTTTCTCTGGCTTCTAGCTCATAATCTCCTTCTCACTAATCAACATCTCGTCCGTCGGTATCTCTCCGTGGATGGATCGTGTCATCATTGCCGCCTTGAGGAACCCTCTCTTCATATCCTGCGGGATTGCAGCAAAGCACGCCAAACGTGGAACACTTTCCCCTCCCACGTTCTTCCCCACGACTTCTTCACTTTGTCGAAGTAAGAGTGGGTCCTGAAAAACCTCCAGCAATACCAACGCGTCCAAGGACACGACTGGACAATCCTGTTTGGCACCACCTATTGGCTCCTATGGACATGGAGGAATCTGACTATATTTGATACAAAATTTACTTGGCCTTCCTCACCGCATTTTGCATTTTGTCTTATGCAGGTTTGATACGACAGGCAGTCGGATGACAGACTCCAGCAGCTTTCAGTCCTTGTCCTCGTCATCAGCAATGTATCGGATGGAGCACCCCTTCACCGGGATAGGTAACCTAATACCGATGGCACCAGCAAGTGCTCCTCGTCCACAGCCTCAGCAGGCGGGCTTCTACGGGACTATGCAGGCAACTGACTTGAAGGGTTTATCTAAAATCTAGGTTGGTGTTTACCAATGCTCGCAAAATTCTGAGGGATTTTTACTGGGCTCACAATCTCATGAAATTTGGGTTATCGCCGGATTGAGTTGGAAGTGGATTCCACAACGACATTTCAATTAATTTCCTCTGCAGCTAATATAGCCAAGGCCCTCAACCCCGCCATTCAAGATATACATGAGCTGCTCACTCAGAACTGGACTGTTGCTCATCGTTACATATATCGAGAAAGCAACAGACTCTCAAATTAAACCACTCGTTTTGATCTACGGATCACCTATCTAGAAGCTCCACCCATCGGGTGTCATTTTCTCCTTGTAGAGGATATGTCGAGGATCAACTCTCCTAGATTCATGTTGTAATCTGTTTTAGCTTTTTCCTTTTATAAAAAATAAAAATAACTTGTATCAATACAAAATTTTAGGTCAAATAAGACGTGCACAATTATTTATTATATTATAAGGTTAACTAAAAGTTAACAAATTAACTATATGTTTGGTGAAATTTAATTTTAGTTTAAATCTTCGGGTCGATCACGACCCGTTGTCACTCATGCCAGCTACAAATTTGTATCAAGCCCATTCAGTTTATAATTTGTAGTTATATTCATGCTATATATTACGGACCCTTACAAATTTGTATCTATCCCCATTATAGCACTAATCCTATGTTACGGCACGACGTCGTCTCTCTTTCCTATTTCATTCTCTCGATTAGAAGAGCCGTACTACTACCGACCAACTAATAGATAAGAAAGAGCCCAAAAATAAATAGAATAATCTATAGTCAATAACTTAAATTCTGCCACGTGTCCCCTAACGGATCGTACCGTCATTTTAGTCAAGATACTCGAGAAATAATTAAGCGATCGTTGACAGTGTCTCCGCTTTACTCCCACCTCACGCTATTCACCTTATTTTCCGTTTTTCCAACTTCAAAGCCATAACTCTACGGCCCTCTTTCACTTCACTCGCCATTTCTAAGCATGGCGTCCCATCTCAGTTCAGCTTGTTCACGCGCCTGCCCCTCCACTATACTCCCCAAACCTATACTGTTGTCGCCGTTGCGATGTTCCTTTGCAGTGAGTGTAACTAGAAGCAATAAGTTAAGGAGCTTTAGAATTTGGGTTTCCGCCGATGACAACTCTTACTTGGACATGTGGAAAACCGCCGTTGATCGAGAGAGGAAGGCCGCTCAGTTTGAGAGCATCGTCGGGAAACTGCCTGATAACAGTGGCGGTGGTGAGGTGGACTTGGAGCAGAAGAGCGAGGAGTTTAGGAAGATTCTGGAAATCCCGAAGGACGAGAGAGACCGCATTCAGAGAATGCAGGTGGTTGATCGCGCTTTTGCCGCTATTGCTGCTGCTCGATCCCTTCTCAATCAGAGAAAGTCTGGGAACGCTAATTTTGACGCTGAAAACGAAGGAGAAGGAGGAGGAGGAGGAGGAGGAGATGGGGGAGTTAGTGAAGGAGAAGGTATGTGAGCTTTACTTCATGTTTCAGTCATGTTACTACGATAGTTGAATTGAGTTTTCTCCGTTTTGGAGCTTTGATCTTGTAAATAAATTTGCAACTTTGTTATGCCTGTATCTTTTATTCTACTTTATTGTGCTATAAAGTCCACTTTGAGACTAGATACTGAAATTTACTTGCGATTTTGAACTTAAGACTTTCATTGCTCGATTTGATGTTGGTGTGAAATAGCATTGAGATATATACCAAAGGAAAGGAAAGAAATAGCATGGGATATGATCTGCTAGCAATTTTGGTAATCAGCAATTAGCTAAGAATGTTCGACGTCCCGTTTCCATTCAACCAAATAATGTTTATTATTTCTCCAACTATCTTGATTTTTTTAAACAAGTGAAAATCCATATAATTAATTGGAGATTTATGGATTGATATATCAGATTCAATCAAATATTGTAGTGGCAAAGGTACCCAATTGATTTTGGCCTACTTTTAACTTATATTTCGGTCTTCGCTTCTATTGGAACAGAGGGAATGGCAGGGACATATATTTGTGTACCTGACAGTAAACCAGAAGTAGTTTCTTTGTGTACGTTAACTTCTGCACCCAACTTCACTGTTATAGTTGTCATTGTACGTTAATCTCTGTTTTTGGCAGGAACCAGAAGCAGTAGTATCTTTGTGTCTCGATCTGAAAATGCTGGGAATGGAGTACCTGGTCCTGATTTTTGGTCTTGGTCACCTCCAACTGATGACTGGAATGACAATTCTGACCTGTTTGCTGCAAAGAAATCTTCAAGACCTCATACTTTGAGCAATCCAGTAGCAGAAAAAGATCGATCCATGGAAATACTTTCTATTCCATTTGAGAGCAAATTTTCGGAGAGCATCCACACCCCTCCTATTCCTCCTTTGCAGTCACTGATGGAGGTTGTGGAAACTGAGGTCTCTGAAACCATTAATGAGATTCATTCCGTGAAGGAGGAAGAACATGAGCTTGGTGCCTTGTCCTCATTGCATGCAGCAGAGGCCGTGCATGCTCTTAATCGGGATAAGACAGGTGATTTACTGTCTCAGGGGGTAAATGCTGATGGATCAAGATGGTGGAAGGAGACTGGAGTTGAGAAAAGACCTGATGGAGTGGTTTGTAGGTGGACCATGTCGAGGGGTGTTAGTGCAGATCAGGAAGTTGAGTGGCAAGAGAAGTTTTGGGAGGCTGCTGATGATTTTGGGTACAAGGAACTTGGCTCAGAAAAATCAGGACGTGATGCAACTGGGAATGTTTGGCGCGAGTATTGGAGAGAATCAATGTGGCAGGTATAACTTAGTCATGATATTAGCTGGATTAATGGTTACTTCCATTTTAAATTGTGTAAACTTACCCCTTAGTTCTTAATTAAACACTTTTTGGGGTTGTTTTTTGAAAATCTAGAGCTCTTCAGGTTGGCATCCCAGGCCTTGTAGGAAATTTGGTAATTTGGCCAGTTTTTCTCAAAGGACTTGGTTAAGTGCATCCTAAGAATTCAGCTTGTCCTTTGACCAATTTATCTAGGTTTTAGAAATTGGAATAATGCATTTTCCTCTGGACGGTTAGTTGCCAGTATTGAACAATTTGGTATGTGCAGGATGCTGGGCGTGTACATCTTGAGAAAACTGCAGATAAGTGGGGAAAGAATGGAAGAGGTGATGAGTGGCAGGAGAAATGGTGGGAGCATTATGATGCCTCTGGTCAAGCAGATAAATGGGCCCATAAGTGGTGCAGCATTGATCCAACCACACAACTTGAAGCTGGCCACGCTCATGTTTGGCATGAAAGGTACTGCATAAGTTTGAAAATGCTGTTAAATCCCTACAAGGATAGTCAGTTGACACTGCAAAAAATTTATTGAGCTTTGAATGGTAAAATGGCACTTCAGACAAGTATAGATGACTTCATATCATCTTGATTAAATGATATTTTAAGTCTTCATGGAAATGAAATCCTTTTATGTAGATGCCACAAGGTACCGGCCTTTATCATGCTCAAGTTACATTGTATCTTTTGAAACTTAAAATACCAAACTAGTTTGACCTTGCTATCAAGTTTTCTGGACTAACTTTGGGGTTTTCATCTGTTAATGCTTTTGAGGAACCTAACATTTGGTACTTGTCAATGTGATAGCCATTGCTAGGTAGAAATTGGGGATAAACTACTATAGGGTATGGGTAGAAGGGGGAAGGTATAGCCACAATGCACAACATGAATGTTTGCTATTGTTCAGAGTCATCCAAAACCTGCTGAAGTTCTTGTGCTTTTCAAGCGTTGCATGTTCCTCACCTTGAATTATGAGTTTGTAAACTAGTGGTATGAGAATTGTATAATTGGCTCTGTCTATGCATATTTTGTCTTTTAATGTTGCTGTTGTTCTCTCTTGTAGGTGGGGTGAGAAATACGATGGTCATGGCGGCAGCATCAAATATACCGACAAGTGGGCAGAGCGCTGTGAGGGTGATGGTTGGACTAAGTGGGGTGATAAATGGGATGAAAATTTTGATCCAAATGGTCGGGGTGTCAAGCGGGGAGAGACATGGTGGGAAGGTAAGCATGGAGAGCGCTGGAACCGCACTTGGGGTGAGGGACACAATTGTTCTGGATGGGTTCACAAGTATGGGAAGAGCAGCAGTGGGGAGCACTGGGACACGCATGAGCCGCAAGAGACCTGGTATGAGAGATTCCCTCACTATGGCTTCTATCACTGCTTTAACAACTCTGTCCAGCTTCAGGAAGTTCAAAGGCCATCGGACACTAACCAATTATAAAATTTTCTATGTTCACATATAGCATAACACCTTTCTTTTTCTCGTGGAAGATATATGACATGCAATTAGTCGACATCCTAGCTAATAAGCTAGTAGTAAGTAACAAGTCTGATAAAATTTTCATGTTCATGGTGCGTTATTTATCATTAACTGCACGGAATTTCGTTGGTAACATGAAAATTATTTCTTGAGTTTGATAATAATCAAGTGTGCAGGTGCTGTTTTGTTTTTGTTTCATGAGACTGCCCAGTTGCTGCATGCTTTCTCGTTAAAATTCCTGGTAAATTTGGATTATTGGTTAGACGTCTTCAATGGGGACTCAGTCATGTGTTTCTCCCTTTTTTCTTACTAGCATTCCATGAGTTGGACGAGCCTAAACAGACCAAACTAAGATTTTAGACAGACCACATCGTTAATGACTTGAACAAAACTAAATGTTCTTCATTTCAATCAGAAAGTGTAAAATCTTCGTGTTTTTAACATGTCTAGGGATAAGGTTCGCATGGAAATTTTCTAGGGGCTCGAGGCCTGAGAGATTTTCGATAAATACGGACTTTGTTATATATAGTCACTAGCATTATATATATATTTTTTGTAAGCTTGCATTATATGAAATGTTGTATTTCAATCATTAAGTAGACGTAAAATAATAAATTTTCAAGAACTTCACTTTTTTTTAATTTTGTTCTCAACTAATTCCCACGTGAAGGAAATCGCATTGAAAATTTGATCCAATGGGGCAAATCTTAATAACTAATAATTAATTTTAAATACTAATTATAAATTATAAAAAGTAGATATCTAACTATAAAAATTCTTTATTTTTTTCTTACTTAGCATGTGTATGTATATGCTTAATTTAATAATGAAGACTTAAGGATGATTAAAAATTAAGTTAATAACTAGAGATTAATTGTGAACTGAAGCACTGAGAGAACAATGATTTGGGTATATTCTCCAAGCATAGATATGAAAAAACAAATCATTATGATACCTAGATATTACCTTAGGCGGTGAAAACCAAGATACCAAGTTCAGATCATCAACAACATCCTCTAGATTCACGGAGCATGCACTGTATGGCGGTGGTGTTTGTGAGTTCCGATTCAGTTTCCAATAAAAACCTTTTGTTTACCACAATCTTCATTTGCGACTTCCGATTGGGTGAAGATCGTGGAGGCGTTTACAAAGTGTTTTGGGATGATCTCTCGGTGGACGATGATTATTATTACTTGCCATACATGTGTGGCTAAAAAAACTGCATGTAAAGTGCTAAAGATGAGGGTTCATAACCTGATGACGAAGACCTTCTGTTGTGCAAAGGTGATGGCTAGGGCTACCTGCAGCAAGAGAACGAGAAATTTAGTAGTCATAAGATTAACAAGCAATCCAAACTCATATTGGATTAATCTTAATATCATGAAGATTAAATAATTTAATTAATCTTTTCTGCAGAAGACATTATACGAGTATGTAATATTTAGAAAACCTTTATTGATCCTTGTTGCATTGACTTAGTACCAACAACTCAAACAAGATGGTGTCCAAATTCTAATTCTTAGATGTCCAACTTTATATAAGGAGTAGAACATTTTGCAAATCCCAAAAGAATACATTTTCAGTTCTTATATTTGAAACTTTATTATATAAATCCTATTTCCTATTTTAAGTTTCTCATTTGGGTCCTCGTTGTTCATAATTTAACTAATATAAGTATTGGTAATCCCAAATTACTACTTAATATAATAATTCTTACTAATATATATATATACATTTCTTACTTGATGTTATGACAATCTTGATAATTTTGTAAAGAAGGCATATTTTAAAAAATATAATATCATAGGTGAAAATTCAATAAAAAATGCGTTAGAGTTATGAAATCGAAATAAATTAAGGTAAAACAAGAGGTTGGCATTTTGTTTATTTCAATGGAAAATTAACAAAAAATATGAATTGATAAAATATCACTTTTGAAATAAATGAAAATATGAAAAAGCATAAGTTGTCCTTGTAATTTAAATTTTCCAATTTAAATGGATTATAGAAATTATCGTTTAACCAAAAAATTGTAATTTCATTTATATTAATTATTTTATTATTCTTTCTCTAGTAAATTCAATCATGCATGGCGTGTGATTACATAGCAAAACTGTCGTAATGAAACAAGGGTTCAACCAAAGGCCATGTTTGTGGTATGACATGTAAAACATTTGGAGGTTGCAAAGCGAAAGCAAATCCATATAAAGGACGACAACTCCTATACCATACAAGCCGAGGAAAACAAGTTCCAAGATCTTAGGAAGTCAAGAACATGAGTGGTTCAAGCAATTACAAACCCTTGTTCTTCATCATATTGGCATTAGCAGCAGTCAGCGAGCGCTGTGTATGTGGCTTCAGCTTCTTTCCGAGGTACCATGTTCATATCATCAACCGCCTGAGCAACGACGTCCTCTTCGTTCACTGTCGTTCGGCGGACGATGATCTGGGTGATCAAAATCTGTTTGGTGGTGGTGACTACAGTTTCAGTTTCCGGGAGAACATTTTCAAAACAACGTTGTTCACCTGCGACTTTCAGACAGGTGATAATCATGGAGGCAGCTACAGAGTGTTCTGGGATGATTTGACCGAGGAATGTGGGAACAATAATTGCATATGGAGCGCCAGAGATGATGGTTTATACTTCACAAGCAGAGTTAAGAACGGAGAATACCGATTTTACTCGTGGGAGTGGTGATTAAGGATGTTTCCATTGTATCCTTATAAAGGGTATAATCTAAATAATAAGGTAAATGAATTCCAGTGAATAAAGTTGATATTATTGACTAGAATATGCTCCATAAAATGGATGAGTAATTACCCAGAGTGAAGGCTTAAAAAGCTTGAATTCAATCGACTCTGATGCTGCTTTTTGCACGAACCAAAAGTTTACTACGTCAGCTTCTGTGGAGTAAATGATATGTGAGTAGCAGACTGTTGGCCTTAGATCGTAGTAAATAGTCAACAACATCCAAACCTCTGAATGTGATTGCTCTTTTTTTCTCAAGCTCTCAATCAACACAAACCAACCGAACAGAAGGATGCTGGTCTTGAGAAGCCAATGAATGAGCTAACAAGCAACCCAAAAAGGCTAAAGTAAAACGGTTTTCTGGGTATTGAATTGGAGCAATCTGAAAAGTTGAATGAATCAAAACTTAAAAAGTATTGAAATGTGGAGTGTATAATGGTCATAACAATAAATGTGTATAGATTGAAACAATTCATTTGATTCAATGGATAAACTTGAATATTAAAATATTTGAATTTTAAGAATGAGTTAAATGAAGTTTAAGTTTAATAATTAATTTCTACATATTCTCATATTAAGTTTGGATTTTATAAAATATAAAAAATCTAATCTTACATAATATTTATAAGTACTTTAAATTATCGTTCAATATTTATTTTAATTAAAAGAATTAATATTTATATACATATATCGATTATATCTTATCAAAATTATAGAATTTATATGTTTATTTGTTTGTTTTAATTTTGGTTACAAATTATGTTTATTATTATTTTTATATATTATTGTAAGAAATTTTATTTCAAACTTTTTTTTATTTAATAAATGTTCTAATAACTTAATTAAATTATGAATAATTGTTAGAAAAGTTTTAAAATATGAACTTATAAACTTAACTTAAACTTGAAAATTTTATAATAGATTAAGATTGAATTTAAAAATTATATGTATGAATCAAGGAAGACAAAGGGTAAATATTTTTAAATTGTTAGATTAAATTTTGATTAAACTCAATCCAATTCAGTTGAATATCAATCCATTTTAAAATAAGTTTTGAATCTTTTGATTGTTACCAATTGGTAAGAATGCCAAAGTTTTCTAAGTCAGTCTTGATCATGTCAATTAAAATCCTAGCCACAGTTGAGATATCTCCAACATCCAAAATCAGTACTGAATGTCGCCATTAGTTAGGAATTTGTAATATTTGGTAATATTTTGCCAACTATGGCAAAATCTCGTAAAATAGGAATTACTGTATATCCACCGACTTTGTTCTAACCTTCAATTAGCTTTAGTTACGTCTTGATTGTCTTGAAAAAATGAAAATTTGTTACAGCACCATGAAAACCCTACATACATGGAGCGTGTTAAACGGAAGCCAAACAAGTAGAGTGAGACATGAATGGTTTAAGCTATTACAGAGACTTGCGTCTCATCATATTGACGTTAGCTGCGAGTCAGTGGTGTGTGTCTCGCTCCAGCTGATACCCGAAATATGTATACCATATTCACATAATCAACATGCTGAGTGAAACCAACGTCCTTTATGTTTACTGCCGTTCCTCGAACGATGATCTGCGTGAGCAAGTACGGTATGTTGGTGATGAATTCCAGTTCAGCGTCCATGAAAAGCTTTTCAGGACAACGTTGTTTACGTGCGACTTCAACTGGGGTGAAGATCATGATCATGGAAGCGGCTACAAGGTGTTTTGGGATGGACTCCTTGGGAACATTTTCACTTATGAATTTGGATACAAACACTGCATCTGGACTGCCAGAAACGATGGTTTGTACTTGAAGAGCATTCCTGATAGTCGAGTTATCAGACATTACGGGTGGCAAAAGTGATGGCTAGCTAGCTAAGAGCTATTAGTGTAAGAGAAACATGAACATAGTGCCTTCGTGGTGGTTCTTCCGTTGTAAAGGAGCATGTGGAAATTGACCGTGAAAGTGGTTGATCTACACTTTGATTTTTTTCTTATTAATTTCATGGAAGAGGATGATTTCTTAAATGCCTTAATGAATGGTACGTGGGTAATTCTTGGACATGCTTTATCGGTACAACGCTGGCATCCCAAGTTTCGCCCTTCATAGGGCACGGCCTCTCGTGTAGTAGTGTGGGTACGTTTTTCGGAACTACCAGTTTTTAGATAACACCCTGTAATTTTGTCAGCGTTGGGTAATTTAGTGGGTCAGACGGTAAAGATAGACGATGCTACACAACACTCTCAAAGGGGCACATTTGCAAGAGTGGCAGTGGATGTAGATCTTAATGCTCCTCTGTGGTCCAGAGTTGAGCTGGATGGAGAAGAAATCAAAGTAACGTATGAAGGACTCCCTCAGATGCATTTCTCATGTGGTGTAATGGGTTATAGCTCGGTGCCTTGCCCCACAAAACAAAATGAGACAACTGCAACCAATCCTAATGATGGAGGACAACAACAATTGGCCATGGTAACTGCAAAACCGATGGGGGAGCAAAAAGACGCCTATGGTCCACGGATTTGGGTTCAACATACTACCAGACGACTTGTGATCGGGGAGAAATATCAAGGTAGGGTTTCATGACAGGCAAATAATCAAGGGGACACGAGCGGATCACGATTTTCGGCTTTGTCTAAAATTGCAACTCTGGGGAATTTGAGTGATCGGCTAAATAGTTGGTATCTTGGCGCCACTTCTACTAGAACCAAAACACTGGATTTGGAGAAGCTGATAGATGAAGCGGGTCGTGATGTTCGGGGCAAGGGCCAAACTGGGCAAAGCCCATGTAATCAAACTGGACCCGTAGATAAAGGTAAGAGTATTATGAAGTCTGGGTCAGGGATCAGGATCAACCAAGCTCCTCATTTATGTGCCCATGCTAAGCCAGCGTCAGGGACTACTAATCAAAATACTAGGTATTGCGCAGGGAATCATTCTACGGTGACAATCGCTTCTCACAAGGAAGTGGTTGTTAATGATGAATCATTTGTCCTCCGTGCAGACAATAATATGGAGTGTGGTGAAGCAGTGGATGCGATGAAGGAGGTCTTGGGTAACACTTAGCTTACCCAAGTCCATTGATACACCAAAACACCTCCCAAACCCCCAAACCCAAATATTATTAGGGAGGGTGGGCATGATGAAGAACTATCTTCAGATTCTCATATAGAGGTGGTCCCTCAAATACAAGATCTTCCCACCTTAGGTGGTCAGCTCGTCAACGAACTAGGTCCGAAAGATTAAAGAGGGCTACTTTTCTTTGTTTTTTGGTTTCTATCTATGTCGATTTTGGTATAAAATTTCCAGGAGGTTGGGGGTAAGAACTTCATGCCCATTTTATAGAATTTATTAAAGATTCATAAGCCTTGTATGGTGGTTTTGGTTGAACCAAGAATTAGTGGAAAAAGAGCTAATGGGGTAATTCATGGATTAGGATTGCCATATTCTTTTCACGTGGAAGCAGATGGCTTTTCGAGGGGTATTTGGCTTCTTTGGACGACGAAAATAGATGTTACGGTTTTACTAGCACATAGACAATTTGTGCATGTTAAGATTAAGGTGTATGACTACTTCTTTTATTTCACAGCAGTGTGTGCCTCTCCCCAATATCATTTACAAAGGTATTTGTGGTCATTCTTAAAAAAAATTGCCTGCGAGACAAATGCCGCATGGATTTTGGGCAGTGATTTTAATGCCAAGTTGAATTCCAGAGAGAAGCATGGGGGTCCAGATCCATTCCAATTATTAGTCAAGGCTTTAGGGATTGTGTGCACACTTGCAGGTTGCATGATTTGGGGTTTAGCGGCTTGCGGTTTACATGGAGAAAGGGAACTATTATAGCTAGGCTTGACATGTTTTTGTCCAATAATACATGGTAGGAAACTTGCTCTCAAACAACCATGATTCATCTTCCCTACCTTAGGTCGGATCACCGACCTATTCTTGCTAAATTTCATAAACCATCAGCAGGTTTGTCTTATACTCGTCATTTTGGTTTTCAATCTACCTGGCTAGCTAATGAGGAATTTTCTTCTATTGTCAAGAAGTATTGGTATCCAAACTTAGTTGATTGGATTGGTTCCATAGTTATGTTTGCCTCCAAACTCACGGAATGGAACCGGACAACGTTTGGTAATATTTTCTATCGTAAGATCCGATTACTAGCCTGACTGGCTAGGATTCAAAGAGTGCTAGAGGAACGGGACTCGGATTCTCTTGTGGCCTTAGAGGAAAGATTACTCAGGGAGTATCAGCAAACCCTGTGCGAGGAAGAGCTATATCGGCACCATAAATCTCGATGCTAATGAATCTTCTATGGGGATCGAAATACCAAGTTTTATCATCATGTTACCATGGCTAAAAAAAAGGAAAATACGAGTGGAGTTTCTTAAAAATGATCAAGGCGATTTGGTGACCTTCCACAAGTCATTACTGACTTTGGCTAGAGATTTCTTTTTTAACTTATACTTGGAGAAGGGGATTGAGGCACAAATACTCCCTATTCATGGCAAGTTTTCGGCGCATACTTGGAGGAGGGGATTGAGGCACAAATACTCCCCATCCATGGCAAGTTTTCGGCGCTATCTGACGATATTTTCCTAAGCTTGAATAGTCCAGTAATTGCAGAGGAAGTCAGGAAAACTTTATTTGATATGAACCCAAACAAAGCTCTGGGCTGTGATCCCTTTACTACTTTATTTTACCAGAGACAGTGGGATACGGTGGGGCCAGCAGTGATAGATTTTGTGCAAAGAGTCTTTCTCCATGAAGTTTGGAATCAAGTCTCAATCAAACCATTCTAGTTTTGATTCCTAAAGTGCATTCCCCGATCTCTATTCGCTAGTTCAGGCCGATCAGCCTTTGTTTAGTAGTGTATAAAATAATTACTAAAATAGTGGTGAATCGGCTGAAACCTTTTCTGAATGAGTTAGTGGCTCCTACATAGTGTAGCTTTATGCCTGGTAGATTGATAACTGATAATATCATTATAGTGCAGGAGGTGATTCATTCAATGAGATTTAAGAGAGGGAAGAAGGGATTTCTAGCTATCAGGTTGATTTGGAGAAGGCTTATGATAGACTCAGATGTGATTTTATTCAAGATACTCTCTAAGATGTTGGCTTCTCGGTAGATTAAATCTAGCTCTTAATGAAATGTATTTTCCTCAATTTCTATGTTGGTCAATTGGAATGGTGAATTTTCGGACTTGTTTACCCTTCTCGTGGTAATAGACAGGGGGATCCCCTTTTCCCTTACATTTTTGTCTTACGTATGGAGCGTTTCGGACACTTAATTAAGCATGAGGTAGAGCAGGGGAGATGACGACCTATTTCTCTGAATAGGGGAGGTCCTTTGCTCTCTCATTTGTTCTTTGCTGATGATCTTATTCTTTTTTCAAAAGCTTTGGAGGACCAAGTCCATCGTATTAAGGACATATTAGATTGGTTTTGTTCCGCTTTAGGGCAAAGAGTGAGTGCAACTAAAATTCATTGTTTTTTCTCCAAGAAGCTCAATCCCTGAGCAACATGTTGGGCTTTCAACAAACTAACAATCTTGCGAAGTATTTGGGCGCTCCTTTAATTCATTAATGAACTACCAGGCGGAAGTATCAATATATAGTGGACAATTTTAAGTAGAGTTTATCTGGGTGGAGCGCACAGCATCTCTCCTTAGCAGGCCGCACCACTTTAGTTCAATCAGTCCTTGCAGCCCTCCCTGTCTACAACATGCAAACAGTTAGGCTGTCACGGTTATTATGCGATGATCTTGAGAAAATAATCAGGGACTTCTTATGGGGGTCAAATAATAATCAAAAGAAGGTGAATCTGGTAACGTGGGACACTTTTTGTAAGCCTAAACGCATGGGAGGACTCGGTTTGCGGAAGATCTGACCACATAATGATGCTCTTCTGACAAAGCTAGGCTGGAGTTTAATTACGAACGATTCAACTCTTTGAGCGCAAGTCCTCCGATCTAAATATGAGTTTGACAGTGAGGTCACTCCTACTTGGATAAACTCAACAGGCAGTTCCTCAACCTGGAAAGGGATAGCCGCCTCGTGGATTCATGTAACAAATGGATGACTGGGTAGGGGATTGGGGCCTATTAATATAGCATGCCATTGGTGAAATACCTAATATGTTTATACAACTAAAAGTTCATAGTTTTGTGGATGATTGTGATAACTGGAGGTGGGAGCGTTTCTAACAATGGCTCTCTTCTTTGGTATGTATGACTATTGCCAGTATTCTCTTCCCCAGGATGACACTTGGTTGAGATCAGGTAAGCTGGAAATCTTCTTTTGATGGTGTTTTCACCACGGCTTCGGCTTATGAGCTAATTGAAGGTTTGGGTCGAAGTCATACCAATGGGTTTTGGGACTTTGTTTGGAGATAGCCCAGTCCTCAATGGATTAGATCATTTTTTAGGTTGCTAGGGCGAGATCGCTTACTCACTAATCAGCAGCGAGTTCTAGCCACTGATGGGGCGTGTAAATATTATGGTATGGAGGAATCTTCCATACATGTGATTCGAGATTGTGGACGAGTACGAGATATTTGACCTGCCTTTCCCTCGTATGTTCTCCAAGGGGATTTTTTCCAACTAGATAGACATGCTTGGATGCAAAGGCACCTTCAACATCATACCCAAGTCTATGGATACGATTGGTCCCTTATTTTTGGAATAATATGTTGGCTTGTATGGATGTGGTGCAATAAATGTTTGTTTGAAGAACACTTTGTATGGCCAAATAATGGTCTTAACATCATTCGAGATTATGTTGCTTAATTTACTTTAGCTAGAGAGACACAAATCCGTGCATTAAATCTGCCTACTTTGCACTCTAAACGATCTTCGGGGTGGTCCTTTCCATGTGAAGGGTGGTAAAGCTTAACATTTGATGGCTCTTCTAAGAGAGCTGGGCAACAAGCTACTGTTGTTGGGGTTATACGAGATCATACTGGGGCTTGGTTAAGGGGTTTTGTCCACAATATAGGCTCTTGTCCCCCTTGAAGCAGAGTTATAGGGTATTTACTCGGGTCTTGTCTTGGCCTAGGACTTAGGATATCGGCCTATGGAATTAAACTCAAACTCTTTTTTTGTCATCAATATTTTATCAAACTCGACAGGGAGGAGTAGGATGCATTGCTCCTTGGCTTAGGCTATCAAGCTATTATTGATGCGTGATTGGGTAATGAAGTTGCGACATGTATCTCGCAAAAATAATCAATGTGCAGACTGGTTGGCTAAATCTACCAGTCTCCATCAAATTGGTATTTTGTTCCTTTCGGTGGCTCTGTCCAGTTGTCTCGCTCTACTGCTTCAAGATATAACTGATGTTTCGGGTTAGAGGCGTAGTGTGAAGCTGTGTAACTTTGATGTTCTTATCCGTTGTATGAAAAAAATGATAAATCTAGTTAATAGTGTAACTAAATTTCAGATATTTAAATTGATTTTATTTATAAGAAGTTCCTGTTTATGTCATGCTTCATATATGATCACTCACTAATTAGCCAAAAGACTATAGTCCTTGATGTATATGTAGAAAAGAAAAGATTAGATTTAAAGGCTTCTATCTATTTAACCGAATTTAGATAGAGTGTAAGTTTGGTAAAAAATTTAAATTTAATTAATTCTTGATAAATTAGTTATATTTGGATTGGTTAAAAAGTAACGAATCAAATCAAATTTGAAGAGAGTAGAATTTGAATTACAATTAAAATTTAAGATTAAATTTTAAAAAATTAAGCTCATGCTCCATTTTAAGGAGTCTTGAACCCAACTCACCTATTAAAGCTAATATTTACTGTTAATGGAGTCTCGCACTAGTTATATTACGTAATATGCTGCTGCTTTCAAAATATTAGGATTTTTTTACTAAATATTAGCTTATTACGTTTGTTAAAGTATTGAAAGAGCAAAAATCTTAAAATTATGTCATCAAAGGAGAATATGCTTCTAAAATTGTTGAGTATGACTCATAGGTGCAATATATCTTGAAATATTTTGGAAAGAGTGTATGTGTTCTGTTACAACTCTTTGGGTGAATATAGTCTGGAACATAAATATGGCCCAAGGTATTTTGTTATTTAGAAATTAGAGGTGAAGACACGAGTCAAAGACACGAGCATGTTGATGTCGTAAAGGTATTTTTAAAGAGGGCACAGTTTGAGACACAATAGTGTCACATATTATGCTCAAGTGAAATAGTAGGATCTATAATATGGGGACACAGGAATGACTGAAAATGTGTCCATGTTTAAGGATAAAAAGTGAGATTCATGACCTAAGATGATCATATCTCAATATGCGCTTATGCTTGCAATAATCAGCCTTATCTAAAAATATGTTTATGGTAGAATATAAACTTTAAAGGATTATAAGATTTGTTATAATTATGGTTAAGTTAGGTTATATTGAAAGTTATGTTGAACTGTGTCAACTAGATTCTACAATAAATTATTGCTTGATGGATTCTATGCTTATAAAGATTTATCAGTTTTAACCGCAAATACATGGTGTAGCTGTAGCTTGCATTGACAAGTACTAGTAAATCGCCCAAGAATTATAAGTACTAAAATTCACCCTTTTCTTATTATCCAGTTGTCGAATCGGGTTATGGATTTAATTAAAAATTAAACTAAACAATTAAACTAAGAGTGACACAAATACTACAAAAAGTCAATATTAAACAAATAGTACTTAGGCGATGAATTCTCATAAAAATTCTCAAATATTAACCCTTTATCATGTAATTAAACTATTGATTATTGGATCGTAAAAATTCCTATTTTATGTTAATATCTTTCTTAGGACTATTAACAATTACCCCTATAATTGCATTATCAATTTGTGAATTTCACTACTATGTTTGACCATAATCCAAAAGATTTATGTCAACCTATCTCTAGGTTTACATAAAACTTCTTCCAATTATGGTAGATTTATTCACACAAAAGGATTTTTTAATCTCAATCATGTGAAATCAAATTATGAACTGATATTCCAGATATATTAGTTCAAGAATATAACATATAATTGAATCAAAATAAATCAATTAATAAAATAACATTGAATAAAAGATTAAATCATGTTGTCATCATAACTTAGGGTTCATATCACCTAGACACTAAACACTTTAGTTCTTGCACATGCAAAACAAAACCAATAACAAACATTCAGAAGAACAAAAAAACAAATAAATCATATTCTAAATCTCCCTTTTATCTCTAATAAATCTTATTGCAATTTGGATTAAATGATGCTCTTTATCGGATCTTGTGACATAATATTTGTATTTTTCTCATCCTCTATTTATAACTACCTTTTTTTGTGTTCTTAAGAATAAAATATGCTTCTAAACTCACCCTCAACTTTTCGACCTCCTATGATGTCCTTTTATAGTAAAAACTAGGATTTTTGAGATATACACGATCATATAAGTGACTGTGTATCTCTAAAAATATCTAAATTTGTGATTTTAGACAGACATAGAGACTTACACAGGTAACATACACAACTAAAACAACATTTTCAAATCTTCACACTTTTATAGAGACTTACATAGTTACTTTACACGGTCATATAAGTCCACACTTGCTTTAAATCTTTGTTCTATGCCACAATTTTATCTAAATTCTTCTCCTTTTGATTTATAAAGGTAATTATTACATATAAATACACTTGAAGCAAATTGAGTACCCAAAATACTATAAAACTGTTAAATAACAAGCAAAACACATTAAATGTGAGTATATAAATATAGTCAAATAATCATTTATCAACTATAATTGTGTAAACTTAGCCTATAAATAAGAAAATTGTATTCCTCATTAAGTGTGTTATTGATTAATCAATAGTAAAATAGTCACTCTAAACTCTTTAGGAGATAGGCACACCTAATTGGCCAAACCTTCTCATTAAAAATCTTCTTGTTGGTTCTTTTATTGTTACTTTCTTTCGCACCAATATATTCTTGTTTCTAAAACGTTATTCTCAATAATGAAATTGAAAAATTCAAATTATGGCGAGGAAGAGTGAAGGATTTGTTGGTGCAATAAGGCTTGCTCAAAGGATGTAAGATAATAAGCCAAAATATATGGATGAGTTCAACTAGGAAGAGTTAGTAGTTAAAGCCATTCAATTATGTCTGGCAAACAAAGACATATACTATGTTATAGAAATTGCATCCTCTGTAGAAATAAGGAAGAAGTTGAAGAGTCGGTATATGTTAAAATCTCTAATAAACAACTTTTGTCTAAAGTAAAAACTATATGGGCTAAAGTTTTGGAAAGGAATAGATTTGTAACATCATATCAATGCATTTAACCAAATAGTTGGTGACTTACTGAAGCTCAAGGTAACTATTACGAGCAAGAATCAAATAACAATTCATCTTCATTCTTGATCTCTTTCTTATGAACATTATATGATCACGCACGCATTGGAAAAGGAGACATTTGATATTAAAGACATCACTGTGACATTATTGGCTCATAATATAACCAACAAATACTTAATACTAGCGAAAACTCTCAAGTTAAAGAGTTGTATATGAGAAGAAATCAAGATCATGGAAGAAAATAGGGGAAAATGGCTCATCTAAATGAAGCTTTAAGTCGAAATCTAATGATGGAAAGATAGTCCTAGTGCTACAAACATAAGCAAACTTAACATATTATGAGGGACTACTAAATGAAGCTTTAGGTCAAAATCTAATGATGGAAAGATAGTCTAGTGCTAAAAACATAAGCAAACTTAACATATTATGAGGGACTATTAAATGAAGCTTTAGGTCGAAATCTAATGATGGAAAGATAGTCTAGTGCTACAAACATAAGCAAACTTAACATATTATGAGGGACTATCCAAACAAAGAGCAGAGGGATAAAAGAAAAATTGATGATTCGTCAAGATTTTCTAATGAAGTGGAAAGTGGGGACTATGATTACAATGATATAGATATACTCTATCTTTTAACTAGTCAACTTCAAAACTTATAGATTTTGGATACACGATACTTATATCACATGACATCAAATAAGGGTTAATTTATGTCATATGCCTTAGATAACTTTAGTACTGTCCAATTGAGAGATGATATAGCATAAAAAATCACCAAAATAGGACAAGTCAAAATTATGATGTTTGTTATTATGATTAAGATGTTAAGTGATGTCCGAAATATACTAGATTTGAGGAAGAACCTAATCTCTTTGGAAATATTATATTCAAATAATTTTAGATATAAAACACAGTATTAAGGTGATAAAGGGTGTGATGATAATGATAAAAGGATTAAAATTGTGAGAAACATCTCCAAGCTAATGGATAACACAATTATAGGTGGTGGAGTTGCACTAGTGTAGACAAAGGAAGATAGTACTATATTATGACACATGTAACTAGGTCATCTCAATGAAAGAGAGACAATGAAACTTTATAAGGGGATCTTATTGAAAGATGTCAAACATTAAAAATAGACTTTTATAAGTTTCACGACTTCAAAAAAAGGCTAGAATAACATTCAAGAATATAGTGTATAAGGATTAACATATATTGAAGCAAACATATGGAGAAGACATGTCAAGGTTAACAAACAATATTGGTTCAAAGGTGGTACAAGTTAGAACTAGAATAGTTTGAAACAAATGCTAAAGGGGTTGGAAATTCTAATTTGAAAGATAGAATAATGTTAGAAAGAAAGCATGAGCATGGTATATAGTCATGGATTAACTGAGGTGGACCAACAAATAGCCAATGAAATATGGCCAAAAATATTTGGTTACGTATGCTCGTATCATTAGTAATAGGGATTCGACTACCTTTTAAGTTAAGAAAAAGATAGATAGATGTGTGTTATAATGATAGATGTGACGTTTCACAAAATTAGGGAATTGATTGCATCCAATTATATATTGTTAAAAGATCTTCACACTTTGAAAAATGCAGGTAACATGTTGATAAAGTCAGTTACCAAGAAAAAGTTACTAGCTTCGCTCCGATTTAATTAACATCCAAAGGTGTTAGACATAGTTATAACCCAACCTATATAGAGCATATTTATTAAGATGGAGATTGTTGTGTATAACTCATACACTTGAGTACAATCTTGAAGTGTTTTGGAAAACAAATGTATTTTAATAGAAGTATTTAAATAAACACGAAAAACAAATGTATTTTCATAAAAGTATTTAAATAAACACGAAAAACAAATGTATTTTCGTAAAAGTCTTTAAATAAACATGATATGGGATATGAGCATGACACAAGACGTGCTATTATTAGAAAATTATAGGTAAATACATGAGTTAGAAATACGAGCGTGATGATGTGGTGAAGATATTTTTGTTGAGACTATGTCCCAAACTATACCCAAGTGCAAGTAGAAGTGGTAAGTAGAATTGGTTGGATCTATGATATGGAAACACGAGCATGGTTGAGCATGTGTCCATAGAAACAATGGTATCCTTATCTATACTGGACAAGACCATATCTTAGATCTTATCTATGATAATCAACTTAATCTAAAAATGTATTTTTGGTGGAAACAACTTTGGGAAGATTCTACAACTTGTTAGAAATGTACTTAAGTTAGGTTATGTTTAATAATTGTATTGAATTGTATCAGTTAAAGTTTATAATTGATTATAATTTTGTAAACCTAGTCTATAAATTAGAAATTTACATTTTCCAGTAAGAGAGTTTTGATTAATCAATGGACAAATAGTCGCTCTAAGTTGTAGTAGACATAGACACACACACTTATATCAAACCTTGATAAACATCTTTTTTGTTAATTCTTATTTGTTGCTTTCTTTTCGATAAATATATTTTTATTGAATGAATCTTATTTCTCAACAAAAGTTATTGAACTAATTTATAACAGTAAAAAGAAATATTTAGAGGATGGACCAACCGATAGTGAAAGGGTTTTTTTAAGTGCTTCCTACATTTGACAGATTGCAAATTTAAGTTGGTAGAAGATTGACTTCCTTAAAGTGTATGTTGATCAAGAATAAAAATATGTTAGGTGGTAATATTAATTAGTTTGACCTTGTAACTTATTTATTAATTATTGGTTCGTTAATAATTTATTCTCAGTACGTGACAATTATTATGTGTGTTGACGATTTATTTAATTCACATAAACTTTACCCATATAAAAACAGCACTTAAAAGAATATCACATATCTGTAGCCTACGCTACCTTAGCTATAACTTGGAATTTTAACTTGACATCTCAAATTTTAGCAAGTTGGACAAATTGAAAATTTAACTTTTGGAATACGAATTGTTCTTAGAGAAAGTTGTATCAGGTACAAAAGGGATTATTTAACTAATTCATAACAGAGTAGGTAGGTTCTTCTTTTATTAGGATATTCAATCACACTATGAACTTTATAACTGAGTTCTTAGTGTAACGTTAGCTTTATCATCTTTTTACACACACACATACATATTAGTTTTAAGCTGATTATATATAATGTTGCGTATTCCTCCACACTAATTGCTTTCAAAGTATTTTCGTGTAAAAGGATCTAATAGACATGCATAGAATGGCACTCCCCCATTACCAACTAAATTAATTCCTTACAATAAAATAAGGGGAAGTTTAATAACATGTGTAATAGTTTCACAAGCCACGTCTCTGATTTGTTGGGCGGTTGTTGGACTGACAAGCACTTGCTATGCTTTGCTGAGAAATTATGCAGAAGAAGAACAATAAGACTTGTTGGAGTGTGAAGCACTTGCTGAGAAATTATGGATCGAAATGTAGCAATCAAGTTCTTCTAGCATTTGGATTGATTTCTAACCACACCACCGAGACTTTCAGACCATGACCCACACTCGGTGACCTTCGAGACCTTGTGTTTGTGTAAGAAAAACTGCACCACTCTGGACATGCCATGGTCCTTGTACCAATCAAGTCCTTCATCCAGTAATGTCCAGAAACCCTAATTAAATTGTCTTATAACTTCCATGCTTATTATACAGACTTATTGGAGTTTGGGCAGTTTTGGGCTTTCGCTAGTGCTTGGGAAACCGCGTCGCCAGGTAGTCGCATTAAATATCGAATGCTTTGATCATTTATGACTTAACGTTGGGACTTTCATTTAATGAATCCTACTTGGTAAACTTACATTATAGTTAGATTAGGAGATGGGTCTTACTTTTTTACACTTGATAAGTCTTATTTTACGTTATTTCTTATCATGATTTGTATGATTAGTTTATTTATTTGGAAACCTGAAGATCCAATCTCTATCTTATAATTAAACAAATAATGTATAGATTATATCGAACATTTGGTCCACTCAAATTGAAATGAGACCGAAATATAGGAAATGGTCGAGAATGGAGGCAGAGGCTTATTTGACTGACGTTATATCCAATAAATACGAGACTAGAGGAAGAAGAAGAGGACGAAGAACAAGAAGAAGACATTTAAATTTTTATTTAACAAAATAAATAATTAAAAACGCGTCATATAAGCGTACAAGAAGACTCTTAAAGGCATTAAGTCTTTGACGTCCATTTTCTCTGTCTCCGTCTCCTATCTCACACCTCGTGCAAGCAACGTTACGTGGCCTATGGGGTGGAAACTTGAAACAAAGTACACATCTCCCCATATAACCTCTCCTCTTGACCCTTTACTCTTTGAGTGCACTATGTCCCCTATAACACCAACCCTTCCAGCTGTTCAACCTCTTATAAATTTACTTTTAATGGCAGAGTTCAAATCCTTTGTGTCTTTTCTATTAAATTTCATAGGAAACTTGTATTAGTCTATTAATTTAGTCTGGTGGAATGGGATCTTTAGAGTTTCCAATCATCATAAAGTAAAAAATAAACTTAAAATCAAACAAATTTCTACTGCAAATATATATAATGATCTAACAAAGCAGGAATTTAATCAAATTTTGCAAGTATTTTCTATTTTTCATCTCGATTAAGTTATGTATGTAGAACTTATATAAATGTATGGAAGACAGGAAGTGTACGGAAGCAGGCCTTTGATTCTTTCTTCGTTGATAAAGACAAATAAATAACACCAAAATCCAGTATTAAGCTCGGTTTTGAGTTTTGACTGAAATGTATTTCTTAGGGGAGAAGGAGAAAACGTAAGCAGAGGAACCCACTGGAATTCTATATAAATCGCAGCTAAGCTTGAGCTATACTCAACTCGCTCTCTCTTTCTCAGTTTCTCTCTCTCTCTCAGTTTCTCTCTCTCTCGCTGTCTCTCTGAGTGCCAGCTCAAAGCTATGGATGGCAACGTACTGACTCAAGAACAGATAGAGGAGTTTAGAGAAGCGTTTTGTCTGTTTGACAAGGATGGAGACGGTAATATGTCAATCGGGTTTAGTTTTATCTTTTTTTTTCGTCTATGATTTTCGGTTATGGTATCTGTAACTTGAATGGTGGGAACAGGTTGCATAACAGTTGACGAACTGGCCACGGTCATCAGGTCACTGGACCAAAACCCTACTGAGGAAGAACTTCATGACATGATTAGCGAAGTGGATGCGGATGGAAATGGGACCATAGAGTTTCTCGAGTTCCTTGATTTAATGGCCAAGAAAATGAAGGTGAATTTAAAACACCCTTCATTCGTATAAACTCATTTTCTCATATGCATATACCAGACTACTTGAATGTGTTTACTTTTGTTTTCTTTTTGGTTTTCAGGAGACTGATGCTGAGGAGGAACTTAAAGAGGCATTCAAAGTGTTTGATAAGGACCAAAATGGATACATATCCGCCACTGAGGTAGTTGTAATTACTAATATTGTAGCCTTTCGACTTTATTATTTCTTTTCCTTCCAATGTCATCAACTAATTAATTATCAACCTTCACCTTCTGACCAATTAAAATCCTATATTATGATACTTTACATTATTGAAATCTCTTCCACTTTTTGCTTTTCCATCTTTATTCTTTTGACATGTAGGTTAAATAGTATGTATGCACATGTAGCTTTAAGAAGTAGTCGGCAGTTTTTAATATTGGAAAACCAAAAAGAACTAAAGATAAATCATCTTGTTCAAGATTTTTACCTTATAGTTGACGGTGATTTGATTTGTGTA
The DNA here is from genome assembly GCA_027563575.1 of Erythroxylum pedicellare. NCBI lineage: Eukaryota > Viridiplantae > Streptophyta > Magnoliopsida > Malpighiales > Erythroxylaceae > Erythroxylum > Erythroxylum pedicellare. The sequence continues at coordinate 53,958,030 of JAOQMP010000210.1, forward strand.
AGCTTTAGTTTATATATATATATATAGAGAGAGAGAGAGAGAGGTACGGATAGTGTCCATATCGAGCAGACCCATAGTCTTCTGCCTTTTTGTCAAGTAGGTGGACAAGAACTAGCTACGCCGATGGCTTTTAGTGAATATCCACAAATAATCTGGAAAAAGAGTTCGCTGTAAATGTTATTTCCTCGGAGATACTTTATTACAATAATTACCAAAAACAGCATTTACAAAATGGGTAAGAACCAAGACGAGATGCAAATATAAAATATTAGAATCTTGAGCCTTGGTGTTAGCGTAAATAGCATTCAATGTTTTATCTGGCATTTCACATGCTTAACCTAATTTCTGATTAATATAAGCATAGATTACACTGCTTCATGACTTTCTTTAATTCTTTAACCATGAAGAGAATCTAACCGAGTTAAATTTTGTTTTGGTCTTCGCTGGTCATGTCTAGTTGAGGCATGTTATGATCAATTTAGGCGAAAAGCTAACAGATGAAGAAGTGGAGCAGATGATTAAAGAAGCAGATTTGGATGGTGATGGCCAAGTTAACTACGAAGAGTTCGTGAAAATGATGATGACTATTGGATAATAAAGTACCATGAATCGGTTCATCTTCAAAAGTAATTTAGCAAGGAAAATGTGTGTTCTTTCCCTTTTTTTTATAAGTTTAATTCGTTGCATTAATTTGTTATTTTGTGTTTAGCCAAAGATTTGTTAGGGATCAAAACCTAGAAGACGACTTTGATTTGGTCAACGTTTCTATATAATGTATTCTTTCTGATGTTAGTGGAAATTTCGCTTAACGTGGAAAAATATGTCAGCTTCACTAATGTTATTTGTTGAATTTAATTTGTGTTACCAATGCATATCAAACGCTATTTCATTCAGTACTCGTGAACTTTGTAATCCTCAACAACTCAAAAACTAAGTATAAGTGAAATGTTTGTAAACTTCTGCTGATGTGACCAACAAGCTGTCATGTAATTCCCCTTTCTTTTTTGTGGAAGAACTGGTGATGATGCATACGTTTTAATGCTTTTTTTCTATCCTCGTGAACTTGTGTTTGACCCATTTGGCCACTGTGTGTCCTACGTAACTTTTTCATTTTCACACTAACATTCCAGCAATCATTTGAAAAACATATTGTGCTTATGGAGTTCATTTAAGAGTTATTTAATTAAAAAAAGTTTAATTATAAAGAGAATAATTAATTAAAAATTAAAAATACATAAAAATTTGTAAATACAAATTAAATCAGACATTTGATTTTAAATTATTAAATTATTTATTCAAAATATATAATTTATGAAATATTATATACATCTAGTAATTTACTTAGGCCCTGTTTGACAATCAGCTGATTGCATTAGCTGTTAGTTGATAGCTGATTATATCAGCTGATTTGATCAGCTAATTGCTTTAGTTGTTTGTCATTTGATGTTTGGTAAAATTAACTGTTTAGTATTAACTGTTAATGTGTAAAATGACTTATGAGGACGTAACTCTAAAAAAAACTATAAGGGTATGAATATTATATATCTTAGTATTTCGTTCAATATTCTTATAACAATTTAAATTTTAGATATTAAATTCTACAAAAATTAAGCTTATAACTCTAATAAGAACATATAATAATAATAATAATAATAATAATAACAACAACAACAACAACAATAATAATAATAATAATCATGATGATGATGAGACGTCTAAACATAAAATATAGCAATACAAATGAAGTTTAACAACACTATTTAAATAGAACCAAAGAAATGAACATCATCATTTAAAGCAAAGGTTTATAACAATTCAAGAGCGACGTCTAACTATCATTAAACTAGAAGTAATATTATCACGGATAGTTGTCATCTTTCGAGTTCTTTATTCTTCAATATCTTTTTGTGTAGAGTTAACTTCAACATCTTGAAATGCATCTGAACGTATAAATTCAGGATCTTGATCGATGATGCTAAAAGTCAAGCCGCCAATTGTACTTCTTCTAATATAGTTATGCAATGCATAAGCTGCACAAATTATTCTATTTTGATCCATTAATGAATACTTAGGCATTTTCTCCAATATCTTCCACCGAGCCTTAAGAACACCGAAAGCCCTCTCAATACAACTTTTTAATGATGAATGAGTTCGATTAAAAACTTCTCCAGATCCTCTTGGATTTGCACCACGAAACTCCGATTGATGATATCTTGTCTTTAAGTAAGGTGTCAAATATCTTTCTTTTTCCTAATAGCCTTTGTCAACTAAGTAATATTTACCTGAGTTTCCATAAAAGCAATATAATTAGTATAAATGATATCATAAAAAGTCTAAATCATTAATAGCAAATCCTACAAATCTTAAAATTACCTATCGGTAGTTTTGGAAATTTTAGTCTCGGATTACCGATTGTATCAAGAAAAATACGAAAATCGTGCGCTGATCCCTCCCAACCCGCTAAAACATATGTAAATAGTAAGTTAAAGTCACGTGCTACCAATCCATTTGTTGTTGTTATTCCTTTCCATCCTCTAAATCTCATTTGATCCTCTTTTGCAACAACTACCGCTATATGTGTACTATCAATAGCTCCAATGCAATCCTAATATAAAATAATAATCATAAGATGATAAAACAACATTTTTAATGGAAAATATAATGAAAGGGGAGGAAGAACGTATTCAATTACCCTAAAATGTGACATTTATCTAACATCATTGGCAATTTGTGGTAGAATGTCCTTAAATTCGTGATCTTTTGATGCGAGTATAGCCCTTGAAAATCCATCCATAGCAGTCAAAACTTCTTTAAAAACTCTAGTCATAGTTTCACCAGAATGTTGAAAACGCCCTTGGGTATCTCTATTAGAGGAACCTTTACTTAGGACATACATGAATAAACTGACTTTCTCCAAAATAGACATCCTATCCGAAGGTCTCAAAAAAACCTGCCCTCGGTTCGGATTGCAGGCTGCAACTCGCCTACATGAAGCCGGAATCGCTAGTAATCGCCGGTCAGCCATACGGCGGTGAATTCGTTCCTGGGCCTTATACACACTGCCCGTCACACTATGGGAGCTGGCTATGCCCGAAGTCGTTACCTTAACTGTAAGGAGGTTATTTTCCAAAACTATACATAATTGACGAAATATATTTTGATGCATCCTAAATGTATTAAAACACCTTTTTTCATGACCATTCAATAATTCATTCATCCATAGTTCTCTTGTTTGATAGGAAGTCATGCATGGTTCCTTACATAGATGGTTAAAAAATACACACTTATGTAACCCACTACACAAGCCATCGAATCCCAAAACTTAATCTCATTGCCCAAAAATTGCTTCATTTACAGAAGTTGCATAATTTTCATAACATTATCATCTATACCTGCAGATCAATAAGTAAAATTATATTGTAAATAAATAAGACACTTATATGTCTAAATATAAAGAAACAAATAATACAGCACGTAATAAAATTATTGATTACCAAAATGATAATATAATAAAATAAGCTAACCAAATTCATAATGTCTTAAAAAACATCATGTCAAATAAGTGCACAAATAATAAAAACAATAAACTAAACATAGTAATGGATAGATAGAAAGTATGTTTGATGTTATTTCAGAACAATATATTAATTTATCTCAATCATTCATATGATACATGTAAAGTTAAATATGCAAATGCACATATGAGTCCATTTTCATTTTACTTTGTTGTGACTAAGTACCTATTTACTATCACGCATCTGTTGTGGATATTAGGCTCATTTCATTTACTATCTCGTATTCGTTGTAAAAACCAGGTTCATTGTTAATTGAGCTTGTGGCTCTTTGTGCATAATTCCTGAGCTTAAAGCTCTTTTTCATGTTGGCCAGTCCAGTTATAACTCTTTTATCTGATCATGCACATCAATGTAATGGAATGCATCAATTCATATAATATGCTATTAATACTTTTCATTCAATAGGTTCATTTCATTTATCACATTCTTCGAATCTGAGTTCGGCATTCAACACTCAGTTAAGTACACATTCTATATTACATATACAATTTGAAAACACTTCAATATACAGTCCGTATCAAACTCCTCAGATCAACAATGTCCATAATCATAGCAATCATATAAATAATCGTTCAATAACTGAAAGTTAACCAGAAACAATTCAATCATAGTGAGAAACATCTAGGTTAACTCACAGTACACTCCAGATAAGCTATTGCCTTGATGATCTGGCAATGTCTGGATGCTAGCAATCAACTTATGCATCTAAAGTCATGTAATACACACATAGTTCACATATTACTAAGTTGTTCAATCAAGTGAGTATTCAGTCATGCATATGTATATGTGCCATGTTCAATGTATGCTCAATTGACTTTCTGGGTATATATCCTTATCCTCAAATCTTGACCATTCAAACATCATAACTTGTATATAACTAATTGCAATTAGGTTTATACCTTAGGTATACTTGATTACTCTAAATTCATCATTCATACATTTACAAACCCTTTTCTAGCAAT
>JAOQMP010000210.1:54033166-54050331 GCA_027563575.1 Erythroxylum pedicellare
AACATAATAAGAAGAAGAAGAAGAATAACAATAACAACAATAACAATAATAATAAGAATAATCAATAACAACAACAACAATAACAATAATAATAAATTTTATCTTTATTATTACTTCCATTAGTATTACTATTAGTTTTATACTATTATTCTTTATTTATATTTCTGTTTTATCTTGTATCTTTAGTTTACCTCGTTCTATTTGCATTGTATTATTTATTACCTATTGGGTCTATTGAAAATAATTTCTTTACTAATTAGGGGTAAGTTGCATATTTCTGAACCTCTCCAGACCCCACGTCTCAGCGAAACTTTTATTAAGATGTTATTGTTGTTGTACTTGTATTTGTTAGTAATTTTTAAATTCAAATTATTTTATTTTTAATTTTCGAAATTTGAATTAATTATAAAAATTGAATTAAGTTATTTAGTTAGATTATTCATAATTCTTATAAATAATTAATATTAAATAATTAAATAATATATATTTAGTTGACAGTAAATCATATTATTAAAAAATATAAATTCACTTTTAATGATTTTTCATAATTTATGAAAACTAGAACCAAAAATAGAAATAATAAACTCAATTTTTTGTAACTAAATTTGAAAACAAAAAAACAAAAACATAATTGGAACAAACAAGGTACTAAAATTTATTGTTTTCAAAGAATAAGTATGTAAAGATTTAAGAGATTTAAGGGATTTTCCCCAAATTTAAGTTACATTACATGTTTATCACCATTACTTTTGTTTTCTTTATTATTATTATTTTAAACATTATTTTAGAGATTTATTAAACTTAGCAATGGTTTTTAATCTTAAATTCTTTAAATTTACACGTCAAAACAACGTCATTTAAAATGATCACCTAAATAACGTTGTTTTAAGAAAAAAATTGGAGTTATATATATTCGAGTTTGTTCTTAAGTCTTACCCGAAATCCATTAGCTTGAATTTGATACATTGACTTTAGAACATACCAGTTTCCAAGTATATAGGTTGTGATCTCCCTTATGACATGAGAGAATATAAATAGCACAAAATTTTGTGAAAACTTAATAGAATGTCAGAATATTAGTAGAATGATATTTTTTGGTAGGTTAGGATGGAAAAAATGGAAAATCATATCTTACAAAAACTTATGACCTTTTTGCAAAATTTTGGACGGGATGAGATAATAATATTATTATGTAATTATTAAATAGACATCCTACCACATTTGAATATTTAAATATTTGAAGTTACTTAAGTAAACTTAGCAAGCTTATTCCAATACTACAAAAATAATTACATTTATGGGATAACTCTCTCTCTATATATATATTTGTTGTCTATTTTATATTACTATAAAATTGTCAGAGCATTTTTGAAACACACTTTTTTCACATCCATCTAGTACATTAAAATATTTTACTTTTGAAAGACTCTTCAAAATAAATATGCCTATAAACAAGGTTCATGCACATATTTTAGAGGATCATCATAATACCGGCATCTTTTGTTTATTGGAAGCTACATGTGACACTTGTTCAAGGTCGGATCTTAAATCACCAAAATATAAAGACAACAACCTTATATTGTGGTCACCATAATTAATTAATGATCAGTTTTCTATAACACTCAATATTCGTAAACTAGATGTGGAAAGGATTGGCCTACATGATTAGAAACGGGGCTGTAGAAATAGAGACAAATTGCATCTATCAGAACTAGAAGCATTACGTAATAATAAGGTACGGACTATGCTGCATACTCACTACATTTATTGGTAAGAATATATGGCAAAAGCTTTAGCAGAGAATCTTTTAGATATTTATCGAGGAGTATTTACACGCCATGGGAGAGTGGATGCGAGGACCTTGCATCAAAAGCAGGCAACAAACTCTTGAACCCATGTGGTTGATATGCTATGGTTTTGCGTGGCAACCATTTCGTTTTCGAACAGATGCTTTACATCATTCTATAATTCATCACGCAATCCCAATTAACATTAAACAATCTTATCCTGAATATATCCTACACTAAAACACTACATAATATAATAATGAAAAAGGGAGTGGTTAAATATATAAATACTAATTATTAAAACGTATTTTCATAGCTTTTGCAACTAAATGTAGTCAAAGTATTTTACTTGCAAAAATAAATGATATGTAATAGGCTTTTTTTTCCTACTTATAATAAGAAATATAACAAATATGTGGCTAAAGGAGCTGAATTTTATTTGGAAAAAACAATAATATTAAGTCGCAATAAAAAATTAATGGCTAAACTTCAAGTCTAATTACATATTAAAAAGAAAAAAATTAATGTCTAAACTTCAAGTCTCATTGCTGAGATTTTCTATAAAATTATAGCAAAAATTTTTATTTATAAAAACATACTAAAAAATATGTGGCTAAAATAGCTTTTTTTTCTGAAAAAAAATATTAACTCATGATAAAGAAAAAAATAATGGCTAACCATCAAGTCTCATTGCTAAAATTTCTATAAAAATTATAGAAAAAATGTATTTATAACAACATATTTAAGAAATATATGGTTAAAATAGCTAAATTTTCTTAAAATGGCTAAATTTTCTTTGGCAAATAACATATCAAGTCACGTTAAATAAAAAAAAGGCTAAACATCAAATCTCGTTGTTAAGATATAGTGGATGTAACATTGTTTTGATGCATTGAAGAGATTTTATAACTTATCATGAGCCTTTAGTTGATGAACAATACCCTGGATGGTTACTGGTTTTATTGATGTTGATTGATTTTATGGGGTCTCTCACTCAAGAATTGTACATGAAATTAGCCAATATCGGAAGGAGAGTATTACTTCGCCAATATCTTGTTGGTTTACTTAATTTTTATAATTAATCAAATGTTCTAATTAAGAGATTAAAACATTCTTAAAGATGCATTACAATTCATTAAATTATGGTAATGGGAACACGACAAGAAAACTGATTCGCTTTACAGATTACACACACACAAAAAAAGGTGATTACACCTGCCTTGATCTAACTATCATAAAAATTAACACAAAATTTAGTAAAATTTATTAGATTCCTTTTGATTTTAGTTTCTCTTAAGGTGGAGAATTTTTGCAGCCTTAGGCACGAAGGTTGAGCGTATCACTGAATGCTTGAATACTATAGACAAAAATCAGAATCACTTTTTTTCGAAAAACCAAAATCTGGAATTGTTTATAGGAATCATACGAGTATCGAGTTGGAAGAGTTTTATAGGACGCATGTCATAAACGATATCAAAATACAATCAGAAATATGCATTAACTAATAACCAAAGAAGAAGTTAGAATATATAGACTAGCAATAGGTGTGATAATGTACAAATAAATAAATAAAACTGAGGTGTTAGGAGCTATAGGTCCACTGCTTTACGCATATAGATAGTTATCATTGAAGCGTTTGGTGTTAATTGGCCCACTACAATACGAGATACGACGAACTTTCTAATCATAGTATATGTCGATATCGTTTGAGGAATACAACAACCGAAGGAATATATTCCGATAGTGAAAAGAAAAAAGTTTAGAAAATCAAAAGATAAAGGGGGAAAGCGAAAGAAAATGTTTAGAAAAATGGAAGATATCTCAAAAAGCTAGAGCCAAATCTACTGATTAGGGTTTTAAGTTGGTAAGACAAATTCCATAGAATGGTCTATAAACTTTATTCCAGGGAGGGAACGAGTGAGTCATTGCACAGGTCGGGTTTCCATGATCAGGGAGGAAGCAGAAAATGAAAAGAAATTGTTTTACAAACTACGAGTCGTTTTCTTGCTTGTCCGTATCAGCTGTTGCTAATAACAACTGAGGTGCAAGCTGGCACCAATCAGAGGCAGAATTGGCAAGTATCCAAGATATGGAAAATTTGGAAAGGAAAGGGGTTATCAATCCATGAACAAAGAAAAGATGCTTATACGGAATTGGATTAATTGGACGTCACACATATAATCTCAATCCAAAGAGAGGGAGAGATGGAGATTCAGAAAATTTTCTTCGGTTGAGATGCTCTTTCCTTTTAGTCTTTTGCGTGTGAACCTTATGCAAGACCTATACAACCATGCAAAAAATGGTCCCCTCATATGCTCTACTATGGAGTTTACACTCTTTTGGCTCATGGCTGATGCTTTACTACTCACGGTCAGAGAGAGAGAGAGAAACAAAGGCCAAATGTCCCCCACTCTCTCAGGGCCCAACCTAAAAGTTATTAATGCTCTTTCAGTATATATAGAAACACTCACTAACCTGTCTGCAACTGCAATGGAGCTAGTCTTGGCGTGACAATATTCAATTTTCATCACCAGGGACCACTTCTTACATCTTACATTTTATTTCCATTTAATAACTTTTTTTTTGATATTCCATCTACAAAGAAATAATAATAACAAAATGATAAATTCCCCTTCAATGCTATCCTCTCACTACTCTTCTATTTATACTCCTTTATCCTCTCCATCTCTAAACAACCTTAACCTCAGAACACCATAGCCAGTGCTGGTGATGAGTGTGAAAATGGGCCAATTTAAGTCGAATTTTCGTTCTCATTGGGGTGTGTATGGCTGATGAGCACGTTTCTTATCGTGCACCACTATCAGTTGAAGCTGCCAGCATGATCTTAACTCGCCTCCTTTGATGAGGAATGATCAGATCATGTGGCAGTTTCACCTGTTGTTGGTAGCATGAGAAACCCTAATTCTATTAAAACCCTAATTTCTTTTCTTGTTCAATCCCTAGAAAAGGGTACGTGATATTCTTTTTAATGATTTATTCTGGTCTGGGTTTTTTCCGATTTGCGTATTTGCTGTGTACTTGGTACTTTTTTTTTCTTTTTTTGTGCATGTCTGTGTACGGATTCTTGTATCTTCTCCTTGTTTATTCCATGAAACTTACGAAGAATGGTAAGTGACCGGATTTTTGTTAGGGTTTTCAGAGACAAATTTTGGGTCTGGGTGCAGTTCAAGGATTTCAAGATCCCCTATTCGTGCTTTGGTGATTGAGCCTTGAGATATCTTGATTAATCTTCCGTACCGCTCTTATTAATAAATTGGTTATGCATCTTCAAAGTCCTGCGCATTGATTTACCAAATCTTATGCCTGTTATTGTTTTCTTTCAGGGTTGTTATACGACAACGACAAGTATTGAGCACCAAATAACTTCGGAATAATAGAAACAACACTACTTATTTCAGTTTTATGGGGAAAAAACATCTCAGAGATTAAGGCTATACCTTGATGGTCTAGCTAGGTAGGGATTCTGCAAAGTTCTTAGGCACAGAGTCTTAGTGCGTACTTTGATGTGTATATAAGCATATATGGGTGTGAAGTTAGAAAAAGAGAGACTAGAAATTTTTATTACCTTTCGACTTGTCTCGATCTGTACACCTATGGTTGTTAGTCACCTCTGCCATAACATTATCAACAGTGAGCGTGTGCACTTGAGTTTTCAAATTCTCACCATAAGTTGTTTGCCCACATCAGTTTGTAATGTGATTGATCTGCCAGGGCAAAATCGCAACTTCGTTTGAGTTATAAGTAGATTTTGAAAATCCCATTTGTTTGAGAAATTCTACTTATCAATCTGTTTCTTGTTCTCACTTTCAGGGGTCGTGGAAGTGAACAGAAAATCAGATTGGTGGTAAAGCTGCTAGTAATATATAGAGAGAAGCTACTAATACTCCAATGGAACAGTAACGCTTCACTTGTTTTCTTGCGATCTTGACAAAAAGAGAAATAAGAGTTATAACATACAAATAAAAAAATCGGATGGGAAATTTTGATAAGCTTTGTTACAGCAACTTGAATCCCATTTTTCTTCATGATACTCGGAGGAAAGTTCAGAAATCAATTGAACATTATGAAAATAGGCCTACTTCACTTGTTAGTTCTACCTTGGAACTCAAACAGGGAAATGAATCATGGTCTTATCCTCAATATATGTACTTCCATATATGTCCGGTATGAAAGGCAGAAATATGAATCATGAATCACATATACAGAAAGAGAATGAGCACGTCTTTGTTTTGTATTACATTTCCATGGTGAACCTGAGGTCTTGCGTAAATGTTATTGACCATAAGACGTTGCAATTGCACTGACAGACACGGCCAGTATTGAGAAATCGCAATCTGTGGTAATTACTCCTAACTTATTGCTTTGAGTACCTGTTCATAACTATTAATTGCTTTTGATGCTGTATACTATAAGGAGTTGTTGAGTCTTGACAAATAGCTTATAAGCCAGTTTTGATTCACGAAAACTGGTATCAGTAAGATAACGATTATGGATTCTACTGATATAAACGTCTTCTTGCTCACACAGGCATGCCTAATATACATGATAAAGAAGTTTGAATTAATGCCTCTAGCTACTAGCTACCTTTGGTTGTTGAACTTTTGGCTACTCTCTTTTGGTGGGAAAGATCTATAAGGGGAAGATTCCACATACCTTTCATTTTCCATAGGAAACAAAAGAAGCAAAAACGTCATTAGTTTGATTCTCCCAACTCCTTCACAGGACTTGCGTTTTGTCAGTTATCATCAATGAAGACAACAGGTTCAGGAGGAGAATCCATCGATAAGGGCTTGTTACCTGCCATTTACGGATGTTCATAAGGAGAGCTATATATACTGCCCCCATGAAATGGTAATCAAAATGTCATATTGCTATCCGTGTGCTTTTAAGATGGGACCATGAGAGATCAGTTGCTTGGAGAGCTTTGAACAAGTCATATCATATTCCTTGCAAATCCAGGAAAAAGGATGGGTTGGGGTCATCAGAGTTTGTTTTTACCTGTTACAGTTGCTGGGGTTTTATTCCTTAAGCTTTGTACTTTCTCTTTAATGGCGTGCTTTTATCTGAAATTAAACTTGGAGTCCATAAATGTCCTGAGCCATACAACTTGAGAAAGACTTTGGTTTTGCTTAATTTGTAAGTACTAGCTCAACTGCGACAAGCTTTGCACTATTAATAAATTTCGTTTTGACAATTAAAGCTGTGATTTAAATTTATTTATTGAATAAGATTTTAAATTATAAGAATAGTATCAACCACATTAGTCATAAATTTTATTTATCTATCAAATGATACTTAAAAGTTTTGCTTAAGATTTTTGAAAAACTGAAAAATTGCTCTTCCTCAAATGTAATTCAGTACCTAGTATTACGACTATACTTTAATCTAAAAGAAATGGTCAATTGGTAAATATCGATAATTATTAATATTATAAATAATAAATAAGTATTTTTAAAATAAAAATCAATTCAATAATAATCCAAAAAAATTGAGCATCTTTTCTTAGGATTGAACTCCATCGTGTCATTAACTTGATGCATTTTTAATTTAAGTTAATTCACTTTTTTCCCCTTTTATAATTTTATAATCATTAACAAAAATTCTAGAAAAAAAATTGAAGTATTAGCTCAAAATCTCAATATATATCTTAATTATTTACCCTTCAACTCATTAATTTTTATTTATGAGTTTTTCAATTAATGAGTGAGAAATCAATATAAAATTAAAATTACAAAGTAATATTTTCTTTCTTATTTAAATGTTTTTACTATTTTTATTATGTGAAAATTATTTTATAACAATTTTAAAGTGTGAAAATAAATAAAAAAAGTAAAATTTGAGGGGAGTTTAATGTAATTACATTTATTGGCAGACGGACTTCATCCAGTAAGCTCCCAGTTTGAATTCCACAATGCGCGAGGCCATATTTCCCGCCTTCTATATAAACTCGCACTCTTCAATTCGAAACTCCGAGTCTGAGCGTCTTCTTCTTCTTCTAGAGCTCTCTCTCTCTTAAATAGAAACAGCCAAACACAGAAATCAACAATTCCATTCATCACAGTTTTGTTTACACTAAACTCAAGATGCTCGCAACGCTCAAGTAAGTTCAAACGCATCCACTCTCTGTTCTCTTCAGTTCCATTTTTGTAGAGTTCATTGCATTCTTAATTTCTGAATCTTTTCTTAGAGCTGAAGAGCAAAGCCAGTTGCAGCTCGTTGAACGAGAAGATATTGACGATGAAGACGACTTGTTCGAAGCGATCGATAAACGTAATTAAATATAACACCTCCCATTCTCAATTGCACTGTATTCCTGTTTTTGTTCTTCTTTGGCTGTTTTTTAAGTGTTTTAAAGTTTTCATCTGCTTGTTCCTGATCGTTGAGTATTTTGAAAATTTCTTCGTTGTTATCATAGCTGTTTTTTTAAGTGTTTTAAAGTTTTCATCTGCTTGTGCCTGATCGTTGAGTATTTTGAAAATTTCTTCGTTGTTATCATAGCTGTCTCGTGTATTGTTTGCTCTTCTCGCTGTTTAATTTTGATAATCTTCAGTTCGTGGATTGCTGTTCTTTTACTTATTATATTAAGTATAGACTGTCTCGTTAGGAAAGATCGAGAATGAGATTTTCTGTTCAGGTGGTGATTTGTGATGTGTACATAACTCGGTTCATGTTTTGTCCGCGGTTAAGAACAAACTCGTTTTATTTGCTTTTTCTACTCTAATGCGTTTGATTTACGTAGTGCTGAGCTTGGATTATTAACTGTTCTTCGATGACTGAATTCTAATAGGATCTCTTCTGGTTTACAAATACACACACACACGCACATATTTATAAGTCCACATCTCTCGCATTTGAACTACATCTTTCAAATATTATGTTCATTTTACCGTTCCGTTCGTTTGTTCTGCATACATGCGTTGTAGTGATTGCACAAGGTATCAATGCTGGAGATGTAAAAAAGCTTCAAGATGCAGGGATATACACCTGCAATGGTTTGATGATGCACACTAAGAAGGTATATTGTGAAAATTTTCGGGCCAGTAACTACTTATATGTATCCATATACTCTTTTATCTTGTAGAATTTGACCGGAATCAAGGGATTGTCTGAGGCTAAAGTAGATAAGATCTGTGAAGCTGCTGAGAAGATAGTGGTCAGTGTTCATGATGTGCTTGAACTTCATTAAAAAAATTTGTCATCTTTTTTACTAAATTCAATTATTTTTCCCTTTCTGCTCTTTAGAATTTTGGTTACATTACTGGAAGCGATGCTCTGCTTAGAGTAAGTTTTTCTTCCCCTTTAGTACTTCAAATGAGGTATCTGTTTTGAGTTCTTGATATTTCAACCATTTTTCATCAAAAGGAGATTGGTAGTCCAAATTGCTGTTGAAATAAACAACCTACATTTTGTATTACGAGTATTAAAGGTTTTAGGTTTTCTTCCAGAGAAAATCAGTGATTCGCATTACAACTGGAAGCCAAGCCCTTGATGAGCTTTTAGGAGGTAGTGATATTCTAGTCCTGTCGATGTTTTACACGGGTATTACATATATATATATCCGTCGTAGCTTGTTTCAGAATTATTCATAAAATTGCTATGACTGGTTTGAAATAGGTGGGATTGAAACTCTAGCTATTACTGAAGCTTTTGGGGAGTTTCGGTGAGAATTAAATCACATCTCTTATAGAAATTATCCTTGAATCTGTATGTGGATTTCCTCCCTTTCAAATCGTTAAGGTATGCAATGTAACTCCTTTACTGGTCATCTCAATCTCACTTCAGGTCTGGGAAAACTCAACTTGCCCATACTCTTTGCGTTTCAACGCAGGTTCCTACTTCACCTTGCTAGTTATTGTTGATACTGTTGTAGCACCTTCTATGAGCGTAATCTGACTATTAGTTGTTAAGACTGCTAATTTAGCAACTAATTATGCAGATTTTTTAGGGATGCCACATTTCTTCTTAACAATGACATGGTTGGATTACTTGGATACCCACCTCAATGAGATTCATATTCAAACTTTCATGAAGTAATTTCCTAGGATATAGGCATACAACATGCGGATGCAAGTTATATTGGCTTCTTTAACTATGTACTGTTTTTGCCTTTTTGGAGTTTGGAAGCTGGTGCAGGGCTTGTACTTGAAATGCCAAAATTTTCTTAATTTTCTGATTGAGCAAACTTAATGTAACAAAATCAACACGAAAACGATGAACTAAGTACCAGCACATCGATTTATACTGGATCTAGTTATATGAATAGAATGCATTGTAATCGTTAAATAAAGAAATTCCTTATTTGTCTGGCAGCTTCCGACAAACATGAGGGGAGGAAACGGGAAAGTTGCTTACATTGATACTGAAGGAACATTGTACGCTTTTCTATTTTCCTTACCTCAGCTGCTAAAGTGGCACTATCAGCTGTTTCTTTTCAATAAAAATTGATGAGAAAATATGTTTATCACCCCCATAATTTAATTGCTGTTTTCCTTTTCATGCACGTGAAGCCGGCCTGACAGGATTGTGCCAATAGCGGAAAGATTCGGCATGGATCCAGGAGCCGTCCTAGATAATGTAATCAGTAATATTAACATTTTTTTTATCTTAATTAAAAAGTGGAAATCAAATCTTACATGTTTCTCTATGATTATCAAAGATTATCTACGCTCGTGCATATACATATGAGCATCAGTATAACTTGCTTCTGGGTCTGGCTGCAAAAATGTCTGAAGAACCGTTTAGACTTCTGGTAAGATTTTTGAAATTTATTATAATATCAAAGCATGATCGTAACGGGATTAAGTCATGTCTATGAATTTAGATTGTGGATTCAGTAATTGCACTATTCCGGGTAGATTTCACCGGAAGAGGAGAACTTGCAGAACGTCAGGTGAGTCCATGTTTCTCTAGTATCCCACTTTATATTAAACCTTTGCAACTATACTGTTTCTTTATAATGACACGAGTTCTTTGATGTCTCTATACAGCAAAAATTGGCACAGATGCTTTCTCGATTAACAAAAATAGCTGAGGAATTCAATGTTGCAGTCTATATGACCAACCAAGGTAATAATCATTTACGAAAGGCTAAATGGCCTACAAGATCCCGAGTCTGTGTGGAGCATCCAGTTCAAACAGATACATAGTCGTCCAAGTATATATTTGTGTTAAATGTCAGCTAAATCTGATAACTCGTGACTCGGCTCATTGTTGCAGTTATAGCCGATCCGGGCGGAGGAGTATTCATTTCAGATCCTAAAAAGCCAGCAGGAGGCCACGTGCTTGCTCATGCAGCTACAGTCAGGTTGATGTTCAGGAAAGGCAAAGGAGAACAACGGGTCTGCAAAGTGTTTGATGCACCAAATCTGCCCGAGGCTGAAGCGATATCCTTAATATTATTCTCGTTTTTTTTTCTTCTACACTTTGATTAGCTAAATCACTCTCCATGAAATAAGATCCTGACTGGACAAAAATCCCTATTATACCACACAAAAACACAACGGTCTACAATACCTATATTGGATCCTTGACAGAAGCACGTATTCCAGATAACTCCAGGAGGCATTGCAGATGCAAAGGACTAATATAATTACCTCGTAGAAGCTGAAAGCCAGAGGCCACGGAAGACTTTTCCCGCCTGCTCTTCCGGTAGCATACATTTATCCGAGGTATTGTTTAGCACGATGACCTTATCCAATAGTTCTGTTAATTGGGGACCTTTACAGCATCGAGTTGCTGAACACAATTGGGTATACCTTTTATGGTTTCTAATAGCACTTCATATGACAGCTCTTTATAACAGAGAGTAGTTCTTTACCTAACCTATCTCCAACTCAGAAACCCATCTTTCCACCTCCATCAGGTGTACCAAACATTTATAAACATGCACATATATACAAAAACATTCAACACAAATTTCACATCCGGATGTCACATTCCCTTTATGAAGGTAAAACTTTATTCAATCTTATATCCATCAAAAGTGGGTGTAGACTGATAGTGGTGCAACATGTACAGCTGCATTTGGTAATCATCTCATTACTGGAATTACTAGCTATGAGTTGGCATGCATGAGCATGTAAATGTCATCTAACATGGACAACAGAAAGTTAATAAGTCGTCTCACAATAAAGGAAGGCCCACAAATAAGAATCCAGAAAGGACTCAAACTCATATGTCCGAGGACCAGTTATATGAACTCCCAACACGTGGCATGCCAGTTTCCTTCTTTGTCTCCTCGTCAACCTTGAAATTTGCACCACAAACCTGACCTGAACTATCCACTCTTGGCACTGGCTTCAGTTCATTTAATGGGTGCTCGAAGCTACGAAGGCCTCCAGAAGTTGTGAAGAAGCACCCTGGGAAGAACAATACAAACCGGTATATTAAGCAACATCAAATCCTTTTGTTGATTAATCATTAAAGAGATCAACTTAAATGACAATGTAACATTTTAGGTGGCTAAGGTTCAATAGAAAGAAGTAAAAGTGCGAGTTCTATACAAGAACATAAGAAATGGGAAAATCAAAGCTATCTATATGAAACAGAACTAAAAGTTAAAGGTTCAAATTTTAATCCATGCTGTATCATGAAAACAAATCAGGTTACATCGTTGTAAATATCAGCAAAAGATGCAGCAAAAAAGAAAATATGAATGTAAGGAACTCGGAAGTTTCAAACATGATATCATTACAAGAACAAATGTAACAGAACAGCAAGAACAAAAAACCAATGGTCTCACTTTCAACGTGTGGCAATCACCAAAATTAACAGGTTAGCTTTACCAGTAAAATTGTCACAAAAAAGCCATTGAAAAGATATTAAGGGAATATGTGCTGCATTTATGGAGATCTCAATACACCTGCATTTCTTAAATATCTGGAATCTTCAAATTTTGCTACAAACTTGTACTAAATCTAAATCTAAATCTAAATCATATCACAATGCATATGTGGACATAGCTTTATCACACAACAAGATGGCAGGGTCAATGAAAAAGGCAAATAAAGATTTTCAGAGATTGCATGGTAGATGAACCCGTCATGATTTCAGAAGTTTTTCACCTTTAGGGAATGGTGCATAGGATTGCCCACAGCCTTTCTTCACAATTTCGGCATCATCAGAAAGAACAACATTGCCTTCAGAATCAGTACCCCAGAAAAACGGCACATTTCCATCAGCATCCTGCAAAATAGGATACTTGAGCTTCATCCAAACAGGACATTTTTTGGAAACAGAGCGAACAAGAACAGGGAAGAAAACAGCAAGAGGATAAGAGGGACTTGGGAGAATGAAGAAGAAGAATCCTCGTATAATAACTTACAGAAGCCAAAAATGTAGCTTTTGATGTGCTATCGTATAAGATGAATGCAAACTTCCCTTGGATGTCTCTCACAACCTGATCAGGAGGATAAGGGCCTCGATCTCTGAGAGTTCTGTAAGCTTCAATAATGATGATCACCTCATTTGCAGTTTTGTTTAAGCCGTACTGCTGCTTCAGAACAGCAACATTGTCGATATGGCCTTGAAACAAGCAATAGATGTCATCGAACACTGCAAACAATCTACAAAGAGAAATAGGATACACACAAGTGTTAGATAACAAGAAGGCAACAAAAGTATATATACTAATAAATTATCAATTCTTAATCTACAAATCAATAATGGAATGCGACGCATAGGTAACATGTTATTGAACCAAACTAAGTCTATCTTCATTCGTACGTGAATGCATAATTAGCAGTCAGAAAGAAGAAACTGAAGGTCAAATTCCAAATCACAGGACTTGAAAAGTTCAAAGTGTAAGAAATTAATTCCTCGACATGATCTGATAGTTCCGTCCAACAAAAATGCCCAGACTTGATCCATTTAATCAAAAGTACTACATACATAATAGGAGGAAAATTTCTGTAACAAAAACAGAATAAGCAAGAAACTAAATCTATCGTTTGTCGTTATCAAAGAATCAACTCTCTTTTGATGGAATAACAGAATATAATCCAACTATCAGATCAGACTAGAAATGGTTAAAAGAAGCGTTATTTATTAATCCAGATATCTGAAGAAATTGAGAATAAAAATCAATAAAACCTAAAAATTCTGATCGCCCCAGTTCATAACATTTTTCACAAAACATAAGGATCCAATTTTACACATGTAAGCCATAATTATTACAATATTCTGTTCATCGCAAAGTTTCTATAATATCCTACAGGTTTTATGGTAAGGATATTTCACAACAAGAACAAAGAAGCATCATCAAATCCAAGGTTCCCAACTTTCTACTTTTCCATTTTATCACCAAGAAAATATCCTATTAACCAAAACCAGCGATCCAACAAAATCATACACAAAAAAGAACCCTAGAAAATAATCAAAAGCGACTACAGGGTAAGCGAACAGGAACATGGCTATGGATGAAAATCACCTGGGAAGGAGAGGGTTTTGCTTATGAGCAGAGTAAGCAATGAAACCAGAGGAGCCAAGATTAACTGTGACAGAACCAGAGTGGATCGACTCAAAATGCTTCGCCAAGACTCCATCTTTCAGGGCCAACACATTCTGGGTCTGCGGGCTCTGCAAAGCTTCAGGGCACTTGGCCACTGTTTTGTCAAAAACCGCTAGCATTATCTTGATAGCTCTGCAGATCAGTGATTGGCAGTGCAGAAAACTAGAAGCAGAGAAATATGAGAGAGAGAGAGAGAGAGAAAAGTCCAAGATCGTGAGTTGTGAGAGAGCGCTTTGAGTTGCTGATATATACACGTGCCTGACGCAATTGATGTGCTCTTACGTAATAATCCTTTCCTTTACGATAGACCGACATTGTCCTTTCGAGTTCTCGGGTGATTATGACTTTTACTTATTTGTCTCCTGTATTTAAGTATTTTTTTAGAGTGTTTATTAACAAGACAAATTTTCAGATTTTCCCCAGGAGAGTTATATACATATTTCCAATTTTCAGTGATAAAAACGTAATTATTCACTAAAAGTATTCAATTCTTTTACCTTTGGGAGAGATTATATCGAAGTTGTTAGACAAACAAGTTGATCCTAATTATTAATACCAATACCAAAGTACATAACGAATATCCAATATGAAGTAAAAATGGCTTCCCATGTACCGAGAGAATGAAGTAAAAGTGGCTAGTTGGCTTTAAGCTTGTAGTATTCTGAACATGTATTTAATTGAAGATGTAAAAGATGAACAGTACAGGCCGGTAGATTGCTCTATTTTTCTCTGAATATGTAAAAGAACTTGTCTATCATTAATCAACAGCCAATAACTTAGTGAAGAGCCTCAAACTCGATTGTATGCCACTGACTTGCTGAAGAGCCGGCGGATGTACACTACTTGAAGAGCACTAGCAATAGCCAGCAAAATGTACTCTCCAACTGTGTATCCTATTACACGCTTACGAGTGCTCTCATTTGCTGTAGAAGAAACAACAAATAGGTCATCCAGCTGACATTCTCTGAAACATTAGTTATGCTACTAAACAAGTTTAACTTGTTCCTACAAAGGGGACGGTTTTTTAAGCACCCGCGGATAGTAGTATTTGATTATATAAAGGGGAAATTCAGAATCTTACATGATTCATGCAGTTACTCAGATTAACATGTTCATGATTTGACTAGAAGCAAAGAAAAAGTTATGGCACTGTATAACAAGAAAACTGGTTCCATTTGGACATGCAACAGGGATTTTTTTGCCACAAAAAAGTAAGATCGGGAAGAAGAGGAGGAAGAGATATAAAGTAAGAAGAAATGAGTATAAATAAAAGAAAGGAGCATACTGTGACGGTGTCGAGCATCACGTGCTTTCAAATATTTCTGCTCTGCTGTAACAGACTCCAGTGCCTCTCTCAGTTCAGCAATTTTAACATTAATGGGGTCCAAATGCTCTGCACGTAAAATTACATGAAAGGTGAAAAATAACAAAGGTAACAAATTTCAAATTAAAAAAAAAAGCCTAAAACAAGTAAATCCAAGAATCTAGACATTTTGTTTGGATGTATTGTTGAAATTCCACAACCAACATGAATAGGAATTATAGCTTTAACAACCTGATTGATAACATTCCAAGCAAAAAGCAAAGGGATCATACCATCCTTAGCAAGGTCATGCTCGTTGGGAATGTGACCTACATGAATATAGAATGACACAGTCTCTGGTGTAGAATATGGATTGTGGAAACAGAATTTGTACATTCCACTCCTTGGGGCTTTCAATTCAAACTTATCCCCAGATGTTCCCTTCACTGTGTGCACCGTGTTACCAGCAGGAGATGTCACCTGCATAACAGCCAAAACCCCAATATTTCAAAATTACTGACCAAGAGTAACAAACTTTCAAGGGTAATCACAAAATATCAATGATTATCTGACAACAGTACAGCATAAATAACCTCCCATATACTTCATGTGATCCATAAGGCACAAATTGATACAAGGTTTCTAATGTCTACTATTCTCAGAGGCAATTAATTTAATACAATGATTTGCTCACCACCACCCTCCCCTGCCACCATCTCTACAACCAGATACACTTCTTACTTAATCACCACAAAGTGGATTATAATTGAATAACCGAAAATGAAAGACCATTTACATGCTAGACTAGGAGAGAACTTCATATGAATGCAGTTAGGTAATCTTAAAAGGAGACTTAAGAAGATGATAACCCAGATTTCTACACAATTATCCCCATGACAATCAATGATTAAGCATCAAAGGGACGATTCTCTTAACTAGTCAAAAATTCCCCACTTGAAATGAAAGACACTCCCATAATACAGCATAATCAGATCAGAACACAGTTTCCAAACGGAACAAACGAAGTAGTATCTCTTTAATTGACCACAACTCCGGACAAATCCAAATGCAATTTAAGAAAAAAAAAGTTTGAACTGAGAACCACCCCGTCAAATCCCCTACAGCAATTGATCAACCCACAAAATTCGCAAACGAAATAATTACAATTTAATAACATACCAACGAGATTCAAAAACCCTAACTTTAATAGAACCCCGCCAATTCTAAACCCAAAGGAACAGAGAACCGAGACAGATCTAGATGTAATCAAAATCAGAAAGTCAAAAAGTAAAACACATACTGTAAAATCAATGCCTGGGTGATCAGAGCTCCAGAAGATATCGTGATCAACGACGACGAAGTTGCCGGAGATGGAGTCGCCTTCATAGAGAACGTACTCGTAGACGCACTCAACGTCGTTGACGGTGACGGAGAGCGAAGAAATACGGGCAACAAAACTGAAGAAGAGAGCCACAACAACATAGATCTGTCTTCTCTCCATGGATGTGGTTTGTGTCCGAGATTGCTGAGATTTTTCGATTACCTT
>JAOQMP010000210.1:54058741-54077591 GCA_027563575.1 Erythroxylum pedicellare
CCCCTAATAAAAGGAAGAGATATATCTAATAATACTATAGAAATCAATAGAGGAATTGAACAACCGATAATTTTATTAGGATCATTCTTAATAAAATGTCCCCCATTTTATTTTCATAATACTGGTACTGATATATTATTAGGAAATAATTTCCTACAATTATTTCATAAGATCACCTTTGATACAGTAGCTAATCAAATATTATTTAAAACTCCATGTCATCATTTGATAACAGTTAAAAAACTTAAGAATGCTTATGCTAAACCATTTCCTATTACTTTTCTCCCTCGCACAGCCCAGCGTGGTGATATTGGATATACAACCAAACCGATTTTTCCAAAAACTAACCCTTTATTACAATACCAACTACAATTAAAGGAACTTGATACAAAAATAGATAATATTAGAACAAAATTAGAACAATGTTATACAGAGAATCCCTTAAAGTTTTGGTATAAAAATATGCATATATAAACTCTTTTATGCATGAAATAAAGGTATAATAAATTAAGTACATTTTTGCTCTCATCTAAATTAATTTGTGTAATTAAAATTTTTATCAACGGACCCTAGTGCACAAGGCTCCCTGTTTTGTAAAAGGAGGGTCATCAATATACACAGCCTTCTCTTTGTAATTTTTACAAAGAGACTGTTTTTGTTATTTGAAGTTGTGAACTTACAATCACAAAGGAGCAGCAACTTTTACATAATAAGTAAATAAATTATTTAATTAATTATGCATATATAAACTCTTTTTTGCATGAAATAAAGGTATAATAAATTAAGTACATTTTTGTACTCATCTAAATTAATTTGCGTAATCAAAATTTTTATCAACGAACCCTAGTGCACAAGGCTCCCTACTTTGTAAAAGGAGGGTCATCAATATACACAGCCTTCTCTTTGTAATTTTTACAAAGAGACTGTTTTTGTTATTCGAAGTTGTGAACTTACGATCACAAAAAAGCAATTTTTACATAATAAGTAAATAAATTATTTAATTAATTAGAATAACTATATCTCGACCTAATCAATTAGAATGTTAAAATACGCCCTGTTGAAAAATTAATACACGTTTCATTCTATCAATTTTGATTATGAGATAGATTAAACATTCCTCTATGGTGGTTTATGTATAAAGTTAGAAATTAAGCAGAAAGTGTATTTCCTTATATGTATTTGTTATAGCACTACTAGCTATATATATATACAAAAACCTAGTATCCAAATCTGGTAGATGCCCATAAATCATGGAGTATCTTATCAGAATCTTAGCCAATCCTATCAGAATCTTGACCAATAATATCTTAAGGATACAATCTGTTACAATACATTTTCCTAAAATCGTCTCCTAACTATACGGTTTTTCCACACTCCCCCTCAAGCTGGTGAATAGGTTTTCTCCATTCCCACCTTGGACATAATAGTTTGAAAAACTGAGCTGCTTAATCCTTTGGTAAGAATATCAGCAAGTTGACCATGTGCAGACACATAAGGAATACAAATCAATCCACTCTCCAGTTTCTCCTTGACAAAGTGCCTGTCGATTTCGATGTGCTTGGTACGGTCATGTTGTATCGGATTGTGAGCTATACTTATTGCAGACTTGTTGTCGCAATAGAGTCTCATAGGACCGTCCTATTTAACCTTCAAGTCTTCAAGGGTGATCTTCATCCAAAGTAGTTCATATACACCTTGATCTATTGCCCAAAATTCGACTTCTGCACTTGACCGAGCTACCACTTCTTGTTTTTATTTCTCCATGTCACAAGGTCTCCACCAAGGAAGGTGCAATATCTGGAAGTCGATCTTCTATCGACAATTGAACCAGCATAATCAGCATCAATGTATGCTTCAAATACCAATCCCCCATTCCTTTTAAACAAAATACCTTTCCCCGGTGTTCCTTTGAGATAATGCAGTACTCTATGAGCTACTTGCAGATGAACTTTCTTTGGATTATGCATGAACTGACTAATCACACTTACAGCATATGTTATATCTGGTCGTGTGTGAGATAAGTAAATGAGTTTCCCTACCAGTCGTTGATACATTTCTCTATCTACTACTGCATCCTCGTCTGCCTTTCCAAGCTTATGATTCGGATCCATGGGAGTACTTGTTGGTTTGCATGTTGTATTGCCTATTTCTTTAAGAAAATCTGTAACATACTTCTATTGAGAAATAAATATTCTCGTCCTAGAGTGAGCAACTTCAATCCCGAGAAAATACTTCAGCCTTCCCAATGCCTTGATCTCAAATTCCTTAGCCAAACATTAACTCAAAAACTTTTTTTCCTT
The DNA here is from genome assembly GCA_027563575.1 of Erythroxylum pedicellare. Lineage (NCBI taxonomy): Eukaryota > Viridiplantae > Streptophyta > Magnoliopsida > Malpighiales > Erythroxylaceae > Erythroxylum > Erythroxylum pedicellare. Next base: position 54,061,042 of record JAOQMP010000210.1, read on the forward strand.
AACATCATCTCCTGTTACTATTATGTCATCGACATACACCAAAAGAGCTGTAACTCTCCCTGAGGGAGAGTGTTTAATGAATAGTGTGTGGTCTCCTTGGCTTTGTTTGTATCCTGTGGCCAACATAACTCTTGCAAATCTACCAAACCGTGCCCGTGGTGGTTGCTTGAGCCCATACAATGCCTTTTTCAATTTACACACAGTATAAGTAGCTAAGTTATTCTTATAACCAGGCAGAACCTCCATGTATATCTCCTCCTCTAGATCTCCATGTAAGAACGCATTCTTCACATCGAATTGTTGCAAATTCCAACCAAAATTAGCTGCAAGTGACAACAACACTCTAACTATGTTCATCTTTGCAACAGGAGCAAAGGTCTCTAATCAATTCCATAAGTTTGTTTATACCCCTTGGCCACCAACCGTGCCTTTTATCTCTCAATCGACCCATCTGCTCTATACTTTACCATATACACCCAATTACAACCCACTGGTTTCTTTCCTACCAGTAACTTAACCAATCCCAAGTTTTGTTCTTCTCTAATGCCTCCATCTCTACATTCATAGCTTGTTTCCATTTTCTAATAGACAAAGCCTTGGATAGGGTGGTAGCAATGGTGATGGTATTCAGGCTTACAAGGAAAGCTCTATGAGATGATGAAAAATTCTTAAAGGACAAAAAATGTGCAAGAGGGTATAATGGTCTTTTTGTACACTCTCTGGTTCCTTTCTTGATGGCAATTGGAAGGTCCTGGTCATTGGTATTCTCATGAAATTCATCTTGTAATGGAGAGTTAGAAATTGTTACCTCATTCAAAGGATCGGAGTTGGACATCTGGACTTGCATAGGTTCTGGGATAGCCGTATTCCTTCTTGTGTATAGTTTACCTTTGCCAAATCTTACATCAAGTTTTTCTCGTGATTCATTGGATATTTTGGATGAACAAAGAGGTGCAGAAGAATCAGATGAACAAGGAGGTGCGGAAGCAGATGTAGGAGGATCAGATAGAGTTTTAGACAATGACAGATAAAGCAAAAAATCTTCCTTATTTTCTCTAGTTAAATCCTCCCCCTGAAGATAAGGATTGGTGAAATAAGGTTGTTGTTCATTGAATGTGACATCTACCAAGATATAGAATTTCTTTGATGGAAGATGGTAACATTTTTACCCTTTCTGAGTTGACGAATAACCCACGAAGACACTTTAGAGCCCTTGTATCTAATTTCCCCCTGTTTTGATTGTGGACATGGACAAAGGATGTGCACCCAAAGACTTTAAGGACAAGGTTATTTGTAGTGTTTAGGTTTGGGTAAAAAGTTGAAAGAATGTCCATAGGACTCTTAAAACCTTAGGTTCAAGAGGGCAAACGATTTATGAGATGAGTGGCAGTTAGAATAACTTCTCCCCAAAAAACTTTAGATATATGGTTTTGAAATAACTGGGCTCGGTTTTTCTCGAGGTGCCCATTTTTCCATTATGCTACCCCGTTTTGTTGTGGAGTTTTTACACAAGAAGACTCATGGATTATTCCCTCCTTCTGGAATAATAGGGTAAGAGTTTGATTGAAGTAGTCCTTAGCATTAGATAACCTAAATCTTTTGATATTGACCCCAAATTGATTCTTGATTATGGAACAGAAATTTGGGAGTACGGTACTAACATCAGACTTATGTTTAAGCAAAAAAATCCATGTAACACGTATACAATCATCAATGAAAGAAACAAACCATTTTGCCCCAGAAACATTAAAGACATTAGATGGACCCCAAATATCACTATGAATGAGATAGAAAGGCGCTGAACTTCTTTTATTACCACTTAGAACACGATTGTGTTTAGCAAATTTGCACACCTCACAATGAAATTTTCAACATCTAAACCTTTAAACAAAGAGGGAAACATAATCTGAACAATCCTAAATGATGAATGCCCAAGTCAACAATGATGAAGCAAAATTTTCTCTTTATTGAAAGAAACAAGTTCTGAAATGAAGGAATGTGATAACCTACTCTTGGTCATGTTTAGTTGGCTTGGTACTTCTAGATAGTAAAGGCCATCCCATTCCCTAGCACGTCCAATCATCCTCCTCGAATCCTTTTCCTGAAATACACAATAGTTACTGTAAAAAATTACATTACAAGACAAATCCTGGGTGAGTTTCTATATGGAAACAAGGTTTATGGACAATTTAGGAATATGATGGACATTTCGTAGAATTACTAATGGGCTTATTTTGACATCACCTATACCGGCTACAGTGGTTAAGGATCCATCAGCTGTGGTTATTTTCTTACAGCTTGGACATGGGGAGTAGGTTAAAAAGATATTGGATGAGTGGGTCATATGGTCGGTTGCTCCTGAGTCCATGACCCAAGAGTTAGTGAAGGTTGTACCCGAGGCATTTAATAAAAGAGAAAGAGGAAACTCACCTGAATATGCCAAAGAACAAGTAACTGAAGGCTTTTCAGTTTTCCTAAGGCTGCTAATAAGTGATCTAACCCTCTCAATTTCTTTTTTGTTAAGGCTACTCAGCTCTTGTGATATTGATTCGTCTTGTGATACAACAATAATGTGCACTTGTCGATTGTTTCGTGGCTGATCTCCCTTCTGACCCCACTCAAGGCTTGGAGGCTTTCCATTAATTTTCCAGCATTTCTCACGTGTATGTCGATGTTTCTTGCAATAAGTACACCATAATTCATCATGGTTTTGAGGCTTCGACTGATTATTCTTCCTTCCTTCAAACACTGCTCCTCTTTTTGTATTTGTGGTTGATTTGCTATTACCAACCACCATAGCTGAATTGTCAATGATTTGCGGTTCAAGCATCAACCCTCTCCTGCTTTCTTCACTTTGGATTAAAGCCACTACCTCATTAAAACATGGAACCTCCGACTTCCCAAGAATTTGTATCCTTACTTGATCAAATTCTGGATTCAGTCCAACCAAAAAATCATAAACCCTATCTTGTTCAATGAAAGCTTTTAGAACTGCGGCATCTTCATGACACTTCGTTTTTATCACCCGATAGTGGTCCAATTTCTGCCACAAGGATTTCAATTGATTTGCATATTCCGTGACTGTTTTGTTTCCTTGTTTTGCAGCAACAGTTTTCACCTTTACTTCATACACTTGTGCTGCATCTCTAGCCTTGGAATAAGTTTGTTGGATTGCACCCCATATGTCCTTGGTCGTGGCCAAAAACATACGTCTCACTAATTTCCGGGACCATAGAGCCCCACAGCTATGCCATAATCATAGCGACTTCTTCATCCCATGCTTCAAATTGCGGATCCCCTGGTTTAGGCCCTACACCCGTGAGATGACTAATCTTCCCCTTTACTTTCAACATAGTTCGGGTGAGTTGAGACCATTTGAGATAATTTTTTCCATCTAATCTGTAGGTAGCTGGAATACTCTTCAATTATCCAAGCTGTTGGGTTCAGATTACCTCTTCCGATTAGATTTTGGCAATCTCCCCACTCTTAATCGTAGACTCCTGGATTTCTAACATCTTGCTTGACAAGATTCTGGGCAATTAAAGCCAAATTGTGTGGGAGACAGAAGAAGAAGAAGAAGAGAACGTGTGGAAGGAAAAAATGTTAGTAATGAAGGCTGGAAAAATATGGCAATGATGGCCAGAATATGGTCAGGTTATCGAACCTAAAGCTTTGATACCATGTCAGAAATTAAGCAGAAAGTGTATTTCCTTATATGTATCTATTACAACACTACTAGGTATATATATATATATACAAAAACCTAGTATCCAAATCTGGTAGATACCCATAAATCATGGAGTATCTTATCATAATCTTGACCAATAATATCCTAATCATGGAGTATCTTATCATAATCTTGACCAATAATATCCTAATTTAAGGATACAATTTGTAACAATATATTTTCCTAAAATAGTCTCCTAACTATACGGTTTTTCCACATATAATAATTACCAAAAGGAAAATGTTCTAGTTACTACAAATGCAGGGAATAAAAGAATGTCTATTTAACAATTTCTAAGACATATGGACGCACAAAAGAGATATTTCATAATTTTCGAGATATTGAGAATTATATAGTGCATTAAACCACAAATTAGACTGCATTACCGGATTGAGTTCCTCCGCAAAGCAGACACGTTCCAAAGCATGCATACAACCTGGTACGCCAGGTTGAATGATGGGATCACAAGATCCTTCTTTGGGAGCCTTCATCCTTAGAAGAATATGCCAGCTAGAGAACAGCAATTGTCAGCTATCACAAGGAAACAAATGAAGTAAACTATGGGGGAATGAAGGCATTTTCCAAACGTCTAGCACAATTTTATTCAATCAGGAACAAGATGGAGAATGACTGATGATGCTCATCCCTCAAGTTAATTAGTGTTTCTTATGTAGGATGACTTTATAATCTTTAACCATATATAAGCTCAAAAAAATCACCTAATAAGAAAGAGACTCAGAGTGCTAGGACTAAACATCTTATCATGCCTGCATTAGGTAAAAGGCTACAAAACACTGAAATATGAAAAGTTGCATAAGAATAACATCAACTCATTAAACTCTATATAATCTGATTCCACAGACAACAAACTTCATGATGCCATTGCTTTAAATTGAGAAGTCTTAATTCAACAGCAGTGTCAACAATAACTAATTGATGAGAGTCTACAGCAACCAAGTTGGACTCACAAAGCATATACCTAAGAGAACAGATAAATGCTCCTTGTTGCATTTCTCCATCTAACCAAACATCATCATATAAAGATAACATGACCATCTCTTTGCAGATACACACTTGACTGAACTTTTTTCTAAATGACAAAGAAGCTATATTCTAATTGCTAGAACAAAAAAAAGTTGAATAAAATGGGACCTTTCCAATCCCAACAAATTATGGGTTACATGAAATAAGTTGCTTACTAACTTGTCTATCTTCATTTCCCTTGCTTTCATTATTCTATCCAGAATAGAGACCACAGAAACATGATCCACACTGGGATATTTCTTTCCCTGCGCAGTAGTAAAGAGTGATGTATGTCATCTCGGCTTTTCAGGTAAATGGTCTCATTGCTCAATCCCTACTCCATTCAGCAAAGCTAGTATTTGCAATACACATAGGCAATGCGTTAAAATTCTTATTTATGTTTAGTTTGAACACAGAATCGTAGGAAAAGAAGAAGTAGCTCAATACCAACAGTATCTTTGCCTGCTTCTCCCTAACAATGCCAAATGCAACAAATTCGATAGTCTTACAACATTTAGCAGCATTACTTACCACCTAAACAGTTGTATCAATTTTATCCATTCTCATTGCACCATCCCGAGGTCAAGAAGTTATGTTCTTTGTTTCCATAATTCTAGAAACCTTGATGTAATTAGAAGTTGGGTAGCTCGACAATTTTATTTATGTTCTGCATGCGGATTAAATTTGGAATATGCATGGCAAGTCATGGATTCCCTTGAAGGAAAACTTTTATTATCACAGATGAGACATTGTATAAGTGCACAAGAAACAGTAGCAACAATAAGCACCATTGGACAGTTGATGCTAAGCAAACCATAAACCAGGAAGGGAACTGGATTCTTTTCATCAGAGATGAGACTTCTGTGAGACATCAACTTGAAAATATCAATTGTAAAAGCAAAATTCTTCATATTGTACCAAAGTGTCGTGGCCACCGCTTTGCATAACGCCCAAAACTCAAGGAAAGATGAAATTTGCAAAATCCTTGACCTACCGACCAGTTTGCATTGAATTTAATCTAATACTAGTGAGAAGAGAGAGTGAAGAAAAGGAAAAATCAAAACCTAACAATGTATTTATTGTATGGCTTCCCAATCATTTCAAGTTTTCAACTTATGGACTTCCATGCCAGTATTTACGAAAAGGATTATATAATAGCACATTTTCTTCTCCCAATTTGCAGATAATAGATAATCCTCCATGTCTAACATGAAAAGTTCTCTTCTTCCTAATTTCTTTGAAGGAAAACACAAGAAGACTCACAATGCATTAGCCTAGGAAAACCAAATTGTTTAGAGGCATTACCCATCCCAATGAAAATCCAATGTTGTTGCTGGATCCAAATGTTAAAGGAGCAATTGCAGGCGGCGTTGGTAATTTGAGATCACAAATGGCTCCTACAACCTGATTAACTGAAATATCTCTCCCGACAACCTTAAAATTTGAAGTATGTTAGCTCAAGAAACGATGCTGAAAAGAATTAAGGGAAGACACTAACTCTGGAACTGAAAATATTATTTGGCAATGTGTGGACTAGTTTCCAAAAGATAATCTATAAACAAATTAGTATATTATTATAACCATAATATACAATACCATATAATGCATGTTGTTTCCCAACGTTTAAGCTAACTAGAATGGCAATGTTTAAGTCTAATAACACTGATGTACTAACAACTAACCTAAATTGAATATCTGGTTCTACCATAAATAAGATACCTCCTCCTCATTTAAAGCAAGCTTAACACTGAAATTCATATAGACATCTATGGACTTATTTCTTCTGAAACTACTCTTGTGGATAGAGTTTTAACTCGTAAATCCCCATTGGATCATCTCCAATCAATATAAGATCATTTTCATAGGCAATCATAAAGATAAGTCACTAGAACCACACTTGGAATTTAAATTTGACATAAGAAATTGGTAGTTTGATTTCAACTGCAAACTTCTTGACCTCTATAGTATCATGTCATGGAACCACTAAACTATAAAACTTATGCCATTAGGTTAGGCTCATGAATGGATCATATACTAACTGCAACAATCTAATTATTCCATTGAAATACTTGGCATGCTCAAGGAAATTGTTTCTACATCAAACATCAGTAAAACTTAATTTATCCAAAATTCAATTTGCAATGATAATACTTCACACTGAACTAATTGAATAAAGATAACAACCAAATTAAATCTTACTACTATTCTTAATCTCTGCAGAATTTCAACTGCAAATGTGTCACCATTGCGCTTTAGATTTTCTAAATTATGATAGACCCTCTGGAGCACGTTACCAGGGTCCTCTTCAAGCAAGTTCAAAACCTGCAATAGGAATATGCCTAAACGCAAAGTCTCACTTGAAGATAATTGCAGTTTGGAATTCTTCTGCAATAAATATCATGAAGGAAAAATGACCTGATTCCTGTTTAGGACGCTGGAAAACATATCAATCAAGTTCTCTCCTGGTTCAACTTTTGTATCAATAAAGACCAAAACTGGACATTTAGGCGTGTTGACAGCATTTTTGATGGCTGATTCCACCGAAAGTAAATAATCAGGGATGTAGAAGTTCTCCAGGAACTGGTTGGACCTAAAATTTCAAGCCTTGTTATGATTATGATGCAACAAATGCACCGTGAGATTTGAAAATGTGAATCATATTTGCACTAATACTAATTAAGGAAACTAAAATCAAAATGAGACGAAAGAAATACTCAGTCACTACAATTCTTCTGGGGATGATCTTTGCAAGTGTCTTAGCAGCTAATGGAAGTCCGCCGCATTGTTGTTTAATTTCATCCTTGACTGCATCCAAAGTTGGATGGTTTATCATATCTTTTACCTCCACAGACTCCTCAAAAATCTTCCAACAATTTGATTCATCCAAAGGTGAAACATGAAGTAAGTTCTCCTCACCCACAATCATCCTTGCTACCTCCTTCAACCTACTAATCACAATGACCACGCCACCACAATTCCTGGGCAATCCTTGTGAGAAATGACCCCCGATACTTCCCATGTCTTCACCTTCTTCTTCTCCAACTTCATTTTCTAGTCTAGACAATGATCTACTTCCCAGGTCTTTCAGCAAGCCATGAACTTTCCAGACGTCATCCAGCACAATCAAGTACCTCTCATCAGACAATAAGCTATTTAGAATACCCAAAATCTCCATAACTGGAGCTTCGACATCCAACTTGTCCAATTCATAATCCAACTCCTTGAGAACTAACTTCACAATTTTGTCCCCGGCAGTCAAATCTGACAGAGAGACCCAAACCCTGCGGGGAAACTCTTGTCTCACCCTTTCACAACTGAAAACCTCCCGCACAAGCGTCGTCTTCCCTGAGCCACCCATCCCATAAATTCCCAACACCCTGAACCCAATGTCAACATGGGATTTGTCATCAAAAAGTTTCGCTTCAACATCCGCAATATAGCCATCTAATCCAACAATCTGAGAACCATTTTCTAATAAAATACACACCAAATCTTCTGATACTTCCTGTTTTTGTTGCTTGTTTAAAATTCTCTGAAAGTCTTCTTGAATGGAGGCCAACTGAGCCTTCATCTTTCTAACGAAGCGAAATTCTGTAACAGGGTTGAGATGCATGAAAGTAGAGTGATTCTTGAGGGCCTTGATCTGTTGGCACTGCACAAAGATTCTGAACTCGGTAATGGCATCGTTGAGCTCGTAAAGCAATGGGGAAAGTTCTGGGGCAGTGTGTGAGTGAATCTTCTTGTGGATCCCTCGTTCCATCAATCTAATGGTGGGCTTCAAATGAGAATGGTGAAAGTTGGAAAGTAGAGGCGATGCTTTTGACAGCTCGGACTCTACTTCTTGTAAAGAAGTCAGAAACTTGTGCCATAGGAACTCTGCTACGTCCCCTGCCATGGCAGAAGCCGTCTTCCACTCCTCTGCTCGAGTCAACTATGGCTGCTTGATTTACTCTCCATGAATTATTTGTTATTCATAAGTGCAGTAAGTCAATATCCACGATACCAAGATACACATTATATTTAGAACATTAACTAAACAACAAATGTACATATCTCTAATATTGCGCACAATTTTTTGATTCATTTTCTCTAGTCAAAAGATCGTAACATATCAATATTCAACAATCATATGCAAGACAGAGCTTACAGTAGAAAACTCTTTGTTGAACTATCAACATACACATTCACGGCAGCATCACACATTCTCACCATTTGTTATATTTATAACATGTGCTACCTTCAAGGCTAGAATGAGACTAATTGTGTCATTTTATAATTATGATAAATTATGATTTAATAGGCTAACTTATAATTATTAGGGTACTACCATTTGCCTCAAATGCAATTAGTAAATCATTAATCATCTCATTATAGTTATTAACATACATTAAGCAATTCAATTAATGGTTGTGAATATGGAATTAATGTTGTGATTATATTAGTCCATATACTTTTAGCATTCTCCCACTTGGATAATATAATCAAACCACATACCAATTGCCATCATCCAAAGACAATCAAATAAATCATATGTAATATCATATCGACAAGATGTATTTACTACGTATGATTAGGCCCTAGAAATATTCAAAAACAACAATAACCATTAAAACAACATCCATACGGTACAACAACTGAGACTATACATTTGTTTCCTTTTGTACCACTAATTTCGTCAAACTATGTATATATACATCAAATGACTCCAAATATCATTATGCATGATACATACAGGTTATAAGCAATCTGTATAGAGTACTAACATATTCAATACAAAATAATAAACTCTCACTAATCTTATCAAGCTAGGCTCTTAACAATTACATGCGGGGGATGTATTCTGCAAACACATATATAGGTAAGCCTTTTGTAAGTGAATCTGCTAACATGCTAGTTGTAGGCATATACTCAACAGTAATGAGGGATTCAGCGACTTTCTCTTTAAGAAAATAGTACTTTATATCAATATGCTTTGAGCGAGAAGTACTTCTAGTATTCTTAAAGAAAGCTACAGCTGTGGAGTTATCATAATACAATTTCAATGGATTTGAAATAGAATCTACAATATCCAATGCTGCAATGAAATTCCACAGCTATATTGCTTGACAATCTGCCTCATAATACGTCATATTCTCTGCCTTCATTATAGAGGATAGTGTCTATTTGATACTTTTCCACGATACAGCTCATTCAACTATCATATAAATGTAGCCTGAAGTGGACTTTTCATCATCCACACATCCTGCATAATCAGAGTCATTGAACCCAACTATATCAAGAGTGTCAGTTCGTCGATAAGTTAACATATGATCCTTACTACGCTGAATATACTTTATGACTTTCTTAGCCACTTTCCAATGGCTAAGTCCAGGATCACTTAAGTATCTTCCCAACATACCTACAACAAAAGCAATATCAAGGCATATGCATACTTGAGCATACATCAGGTTGCGTACAATTGACACATAAGGAACGTCTTTCATTTCATCTCTCTCTTTATCATTTTGTGGACATTGGGCCTTTGAGAATTTGTCACCCTTTACTATTGGTGTCTTTCTAAGAGAACAAGAATGCATATTGAATTTTTTCAAGATCCGATCAATGTAAGTCTTTCGAGACAATCGAAGAATTCCATTAGCTCTATTTTGGAGAATCTGAATTCCAAGTACATAAAAGGTCTCACTAAGATTCTTTATATCAAAATGGCTAAATAATCGTTATTTTGTCTCCAATAATAAATCAGTATTATTAGAAGCAAGTAGAATATCATCAACATACAGTACTAGAAAAATGAAAATACTCCTACTAAACTTCATATATATACATTGTTCAACCATATTCTCCTTGAAGCCATTTGCAGTGAAAACTATATCAAACTTGAGATACATTTGCCTTGATGCTTGTTTTAACACATAGATAGACTTTTTGAGCTTGCAAACCATGTGTTCTTTACCAGTCATCTCAAAACCAACTAGTTGAGACATATAAACATCTTCATACAGATCTCCATTTAAGAAGTTTGTCCTCACATCCATTTGATTGAGTTTCAAATCAAAATGAGTACTATAGCCATGATAATTCGTAATGAATCTTTTATAGAAACTGGTGAGAAGGTTTCTTTGAAATCAATCCCTTCTCTTTGGCTGTAACCTTTAGTCATAAGTCTAGCCTTATACCTTTCTACTCGTATACTTGAGTCATGATTGATTTTGTAAACTCACTTGCACCCAATGGGTTTGCAACCTTTAAGTAGTTCAACCAACTCCCAAACTCCATTTTATGACATGGAACTCAACTCATCTTCCATTGCATTCTTCCACAACGCAAATTAAGGACTATTTATGGCTTCTTGATAATTGGTTGGTTCAGTATTGTCTCCCACATCAAACTCATGTTTTTGTAAATAGATAATATAGTCATCAGGAATGGTAGGTATGCGAGTTCTTTGTGATCTCCTCACAACAACTTCATCATCCCTAGTATCAATGACTTCATCCTGTGCTTGATTATGAGGTTTATCATAAGATTCTACTGGAATTTGTTCATTCATAAGGTCATTAGTAGGAGCAAAAGTGATGGGTACAGGGATCAGAGTACGTTCTTCCCTAAATATAATTTCTCTTGACCTTGACTTAAACCAAATTCATCTTCAAAATAGATAGCTATATCTAATTATATGATTGTGGTCGTGTGAAATGGCTAATAGAATCTAAAACCCCTTTATCCAACAGTGTAGCCTACAAAGAAGCCACTAATAGTTTTCAGATCAAGCTTATTAGATTGAGGATTATAGGGCCTTACTTCCGCTTTGCATCCCCAAACATGAAAATGGTGCAAGCTTGGTTTCTTGCTTGACTATAACTTATATGGAGTCTTTGGGACTGACTTGCTAGGTACTTGATTCAAGATATAGTGGTTGTCTTCAACTCCTCACCCTATAAAAATTCTGGTAAACTAAAATGAATCAACATACATCGTAACATATCAAGAAGTGTGTGGTTTCCTTTTTCAGCGATTCCATTTTGTTGAGGTGTTCTTGGCATTGTATATTTTGCTTCAATACCACATTCATACAAATATCTAGCAAAAGGCCCTGGATTCCTTCCACTCTCATCATAATGCCCTTAATACTCCACCTTTGTCAGAATTAACTACCTTAATTTTCTTCACCTTTTGAAGCTCAACATTTGTCTTAAAAATCTTAAACACATCCAAAGATTCAGATTTTTCACGAATGAGCTCCACATGACCATACTAGAAAAAATCATCAATAAAAGTGATGAAGTATTTATAATCACCCATAATAGGTGGAATAAATGGTCCACATATATCAGCTCGAATAAACTTCAACAATTCTGAGCACTTGCTTATTTTGCTTTTTCTAACCTTAACGGTCAACTTTCCTTTAATACAATCAACACAGGCAGTGAAATCTGAAAAATCAAGATCCTTAAGTACACCATCTTTTACCAACCTCTCATTCTGTCTCTAGAAATATGACTTAAACGTTTGTGCCATAAAATAGAAGATCTCAAATCCAACCTCATACATTTGGAACTAATAACAGTATTAAGAGAACAGGAAGAAACAAAAGTAACAACACCATTCAACTCAAGTTTGTATAAATTTTCACATAAAATTTCATTTCCTACCAAAAGAGAGTCACAATATAAAGTCAAATTTTTAGTTCCAAAAAGAATACTATAACTTAGTCTATCCAAAATAGATACAAAAATCAAATTCCTCCTAATATAGGGTAAAAAAGCGACATCATGTAACTCCAAAATATGTTCTGTATTCAACTGTAGTATAACCGTCCCAAAAAATTTAACTTGGACTTTGGTATCATCTCCCATGTACACATATTGCTTAGAATGAATCGGCCTTCTTCGACTTGTTAGTTTCTACAAGGAATTCGTAACTTGAATTGTTGCTCCAATATATAACCACCATGCATTTGAGGGATCTTTAATAATATTGGACTATAAACAAACCATCACAAGACAATTACCTTTCTTCTCTATATGAGCTTTGAGCTTAAGGTAATCAACTTTCTTATGCCCAAAGTTCTGACAAAAGTTGCATTTCCCTTTGAAAAGCTTATTCTTCTGACTAATAGAAGGTAAGCCCGCCTATCCACTTCCTTGAGAACTAACAACTTTCTTCTTGAAAAGGTTTTGTTCACTTGAGCTATTATAAGTGAACTTTCTCTTTTGAGAATTGTTCTGGTTTGTCATCATGGAGATGCTTCTTGCCCTTCCTTTTTTCATGTCATCCTCTTCCTTGGCAAAAATAGCAGTCATCTCCTCAACAGTCTATTGCTCTTTCTGAGCATTATAGCTTGATTTGATCGAATCAAATTTGGAAGGAAGAGTCCCCATCACAAACCATTCCATATAATCCTCACCAATGTCCATATCCATAACCTTAAGCTTATGGTAACAACCCATGAGCTTATCGAAGTGGGCCCTAATGTCACTTGTACCATCGGAAATGATGTGATGAAACATGTTTAAGTACTCATTCTTCTCATTCTTTGAGAACTTTTTGTACTTCTTCTTAATGGCAGCAAGAAACTCCTTTGCACTATCAGCCTCAGGAATATTATCACGAATGGATTCATCCATATGATTCCTCATAATCATCAAGCAGCATCGATTCAAGTATTCCCACTCCTTATAGGATTTCTTATCTTTCTCAGTAGCATCATCAGTGGGTCTAAGTGGTGCATCAATTCTTAAGGCAAAGTCCATTTGCACGATAGTCAAATTTGTCATCAGAGATTCAACACATTGCTTGTGGTTTGTTCCATTCAGCGTCAAGATGGCATAGACTCTCATATTGCTTAAAGCTGAATGAGAACCAAGAGTAATAACCATGATATGCATGTTAAAATAGAATCATGCAATTTGTTCTCTTTTTCTCAAATTAATTATATCATTCATGCTAGAGTTCCTTAAACAAATTTATAACTCACTCACAGGTAAGAACAAGTTATTAAATATTACAACCAAATCATCAATGTACTATTGAAAGGATAGAAAAATTGTGCAGTTTATAATATTTTAATAAAATTTCTTCACCATATTAAGCATCCTACCAAGTACTAATTATCATCAGGACAATTAATTACCCGTATAGATCTTAATGTTATTTTAGAGGAAAAACACAAAATTTAAACATATATTAATATTTAAAAGTTCCTCATCACAAATAGTTTTACATGCTTAATTTTACAATAGGTAAAAATAAGCATCCATTGTTGTTAATAAGTAATCATATTTATGCCACAATAAGATTTAAAACAATTAGAATGATAAGACAAAAATCACCGATTAGTCTTGTGCATAAACATATGAAAAGATAGAACAACAATGAAGCAAAATGATGAAAAAATGGTCCAAAATAACTTTTTTCGTGCCCCTACGTGCTTGTTCGTGAACCGTAAGTGCACGATTGTCGAAGTGAGTAATAAATCGGTAAGAACCGAGTCGTGTCTACAGGCATTATAAGAAAGTTCAAATCTATGCTAACTAACAGTGTTTGAAATCGGATTAGATGAAATTTTGGGAAATTAAAAAACAACGTAAAGATTAATTAAAAAATTAAAGGAATTTCTAAGCAACTTCCCAATTCAGTGCAACCAAAGTAACTATGAATATGACAAATCTATGCAATAACTAATTAAGAAAAGATTGAAACAATTAACTAATTAAAAGTATTAATGTCAATAGGGAATGACTTTATCTTAGAGAATGATATTTTTGCCAACCTTAATATTGAATTAGATATCCTCCACAAATGAACAATCCTAACCATGTATGTGAATTTTAAGAGTAATTAATCACCTTCTCCTAAAAGTGAATTAATTTATCCACTCCAGATATCACTTAATAATCTTTTACTTAAGTTCTTCCTAAAATTTCTTAAGTTCTAAACTCAAACCTTCTATTTTCACCTCCTAAGTTTCTTGGGTCTCCCAACTCATAAGAAAATCCTAGCCAAAATTTTCTTTAATTTTTTAGCAAAAAAACCCCTTTTTCCAAAGGTGAATTAATACCAAGCAAACTTTCAGTGATCTAAAGTAAGAACAATTAAACCTAAGGAAAATCAATAGGTATATGAATATTCAGTCATGGATCCTAGCAACATTTAATATTAAAAAATCATCAAAACATTAAATCCCTAAGAGAAATTAAAGTTCTAGCTACAAATCATCATGCCAAGTAATCAACAAGCATAAATCCTAGACAAACTCATGAAGGAATCAAATAAAAATGAAGAGCACGACTCCCAAACTGGTTGCATGAAAGTGGAGGCTATGTCTCTTGTGCGAAGGCTACGGTTTTGTGAGGGCAGGTTGCGTGTGTGGATGCTGGAAGAGACTACTGCGTGTGTGATGTGTGGAGGCTGCTGCAGTAAATGTGAAATGAAGGTTTTGTCGTTAGGCTGGCGTGAAGGCAGTGAGGGGTGAGTGAGTGGAGAGGTCCATGAGTGGGATGCGGTAGTAAAGGTGCTAAAGGAAGGCTACGTGTTTGATATGTGTAGAGGTTGTATTGTTTTAATGGGGCCTATAACTTTGGTGAGTGAGTGGAGATTGTTACTGGATGGGTGTGGCGGCTGTGAAGGTATGTGGAGGCTGCGTTGTTTTATCTGCTGCGTCCCTCCTCCAGTATACTTTGTTACCATTCTTTTTCTGTTTTTTTAAACACCCCGAACCCTTCTGCTACATTTTGCTTTTTTCTCATTTGCATTTTGTGGCTCCTTCTTTTGTTCTCCAAAACACGTTGAACCCTTTCCTTTTTCTTTATGGGTTGCACATCGTTTTGGTTAAAACGTTGAACCTCCTTTTGCTCTTTTTCCTCATGCTGCTTTGTTCTTTCATTTTTAAAACAACACTGAACTCTCTCCCTTTTTGCTTGGTTGGCTGTGTTGTTTTTCTTTATTTTCAAAACCAACATTGGACCCTCCTTTTGTACATTGCGTTTTCACCCAATGCATGATCTTCAATTTGATGTTGGTGTATGGTGTTTGTGCATTCCAAATTTGCTATCTTTTTGCTCTATTTTTTCAAAAACTCCTAACACTGAAAGATAATATAAAAATAGCAATTTAGCATAATATCTATCCCAAAATATTGCAAAATTCACCTAAATTAATACATCAAATAAAAGCCTATCAGTATCTCTATAAGTGTCATTGTACAAATTTTTTATTAATAATTTTTATTTATTATTATATCAGGGTTTGGGAAGATGTTGCATGGGTCGTCCCTAACCTTCAGTCGGACACGCAAGTAGATCCGTAGGCACGTGGGTCTGGTCCACTGAAACTCGACCTCCGGCTGCCCATTTCTGACGAGACTTGAGTGGTTTTCTTCTATTTTTCATGCTTTGTAGATTTCCAATACCCATTTTAGCAAAAAAATAGTCCAAAAGCTGAAAGCTTCTATCCTATTTCGACTATTAACGAACCCCCAAAAAGATTTCAAAAAATCTCAGCCAAATTAAGATTCATTTGCCTACAACAAAGTTAAAAGTCAATAATAATAGCTAACAACATTTTCTACATCTTCAATGCATCATTTCAAGATCATTCATGCCAAAAAAACATATTTGAAAAAAAGGGGTTTATACCCAAATACAAGCCCTAAAATCAAATGACCATGAAGCTCTGATACCGATTGTTATTCGTAAATGCAGTTAGCAATGACCACAATACCAAGATCCACATTCTATTTAGAACATTAACTAGACAATAAATATACATACCTTTAATGTTAGGCATAGTATCTTAATTC
>JAOQMP010000210.1:54083615-54093811 GCA_027563575.1 Erythroxylum pedicellare
CTCACAGACGTAAGTAAGATGTGTCGAATTGTATTACCAAAATTTGGTGTTGATATGTTTAATTTGTTTTTTTTTTGTTTGATACAGAAATATTAACAATTGCTGATATACTTACTTTATATTTAATAACCAACAGATACAATTACAAGTAACTGCGACAAAATTTTACAAGTAACTGTGATCAAATTGAAGAGTTTAGGAAACTACTACCTTCTACGATTTTTCAAGTTTTATAATGATATAATATTGATTGAATCTTTTAAACTTTAAATTTTTTGTCTTACTTGTTGAACTTCGGTTAATTATGTTAAAATGCAAATTTTAAAATAATTTAAGGAGGCGAATTCAAAATTTTACTCCCATTATTAAATTAACATATTTGCATTACTTCGGTAATTATTGAACCTACTTTATAAATAAGATAAACCAAGCTGTCTAATGTAACAAGAAGAGTATGCGACTCAATTAAAGAGAGCAGTTTAGTTTGAATCACTTAGAAGTTAACAAGGCAATTTAATTTAATTAAGTTCAAAATTAAATTCAATAATTTGTCAAGTTCAAAAATTATGATGAATTAGTCGATTTAACTTAAAATCAACAAACTATATTAAAGTTAATGGATTTTGATTATTCATATAAGTTTAGATTTATATATAACTTAACAATTTTTAAATACAAATTTATGATAAATCAATTGAATTTATAATAATTTAAATTTAAATTAATAAACTTAATTTAATTTAATTATGATTAAATATTTAAATTTGATCAAATATAAAGATAGAGGTCAAATCTTAAAAAGTTACCAAAATCATATTTGGAGTTTAATGGACTTAAATTCATCAAACTTATTGCGAGTTGTGTCTAAAAATTACAAGGTTAAATCGAGATTGGAATATGTAAATTATTTTATTGAAATTAAATTTGGTTAAACTAAAAAAATGTAATTTAAATTTAGTTTAAAATTTAATTAAACTCAAAAGAATATAACTCATTTTTGAATTTGCTCAAGTTTTAATAAACTCGAAAATAATGATTTATTAATATATAAAATAACGATCATTTTATTACATATATAAAACAATATTATTTTACAAATTTAGGTTCGAACTGGGAAACCCAAATTTGAATCGATCTAAAAAAAAGTTAAAAAATCAAACTTAATTCAAAACTTTTTAAAAAATTAATCTAATTTAAATTGGATGTATTACCTTAGAAGCCATCGTTGGGCTGTGCATTTACAGGTTAGACCTATAAATTTACTCCACTTAGGAGACTCGGTTAAGACTAATTACCAAGTACGATGTGAGCTTCAAAACGTGTCGACTTAATATGGGAAGATCGTGGCAACGCAAAAGATCGTAGCCTGGAATCTTCTAGTCCTAGTCCTAGCCCTAGTCCTTACCTAGCTAAAAAACCTAGAACATCCCGAACCTCTGGTTCGTCGAGTGGGTTAGGCAGGCACTGGTGGTCTTGAAGCTGACCACGTCACTCCTTTTCCCTATGTGTGGACAAAGTACCCCACGTGATCCAATCACTTCCCTGAATCAGATTTCCATGACGTGGATCCAAACCACCCGCTACTCCATTCCCCTTTTCTCGCCTATTTATACCCTACTTGCTTTTGCTGTATCATCGTCGCAAAGCAGAGAGATCTAAGGTAGCAAAAGCACTTCACTGCTCTGTTGTTTAAGTTTTCTTCTCCAGAGTCAGTAGATTACCGTATCTTGGTCATGGCTGCCTCAATGAATGCGATTCTGGGAAGTCCGTTCACACAGACAAGAGCGATTATCTTCCGTCCTGTAATGAATGTGCCAAGATCGTTAAGAAGAACTGTAGGAGCGCCGGTGAGGTGTATGGCAGGAGAGGTTTGTCTTGTCTTAACTTTTCACTTCCTCTCGCTAATATGTGGGTGATTTGTGAGCTAGTTTAGCTAAAGAAAAATGCTGTCTTTTCAGGAAGATCGTAAGGAGCAGAAAGTTTCTGAGCCTTACACTGCAACACCTCCTCCCCAGCCACAACCCACCCCTGCACGGAAGAAGGTAGGAAACGAGGATTCATGTCTCATGATCTTAGTACTTAGTTGTTGCACCATGTGAATGATAATACGTTTCGTTTGTTTTGGCAATTGACAGGTTAGTACAAAGTTTTCGGATGTGTTGGCCTTCAGTGGACCTGCACCAGAGAGGATCAATGGAAGACTGGCCATGATCGGGTTTGTAGCAGCCATGGCAGTGGAGCTGTCAAACGGTCAAGATGTGTTCTCTCAGATATCAAATGGAGGAATCCCGTGGTTTTTAGGAACAAGCGTGGTGCTCTCTCTTGCATCATTGATTCCTCTGTTCAAGGGGGTTAGTGCGGAGTCTAAATCGGAAGGGTTGATGACGTCTGATGCAGAGTTGTGGAATGGTAGATTTGCTATGGTAGGTTTGGTTGCTTTGGCCTTCACTGAATTTGTTAAAGGAGGAGCTCTTGTGTAGTAATATTATGCAATGTTTAAAATTATTTAGTACTTCTTTATAAACTTTTTCCAGGCAACGAGATGTCTGTTTCCCTAAATTGGTCATACAAGTCAGCGATACTGTTTAGCCCAAGAAACTTTAATCCTGAAAAGCTTACTGTATAAGTAAATCAACGCACATAATCACTGAAAGAATTCATTTCATATCCAAATATTTTGTTTTGGGCCTTTAAATTCTGTTGTTAATTTTTTTAAAAAGGAAATTGGAATTAAAAAATATTATGAAAATTGTACAGACCAGATGGGCAACTGAGGGGGTACCCCTGAGAAGGAGAGAGAACGTTACAGATTCAGTGAGGATTGAGATATAGTTTGGCTACAATTTTTTAACGACAACACAATTTTGCATTCTTGGCTTAATTATATCTCTATATGTTTGTAGTTACAGATAAATTGCCTCTCTACAAAAGAAATGCTCAAATGCATAACACTCCTACTACCAATTATTACTGTTTTATTGATTTAAGGAAATACGTAAATATTACAAGCAGCTTTTTCTGACAAGACATCAAAATTAAAGCGATGGAATCACGTGAAAAAGTTGCAGCAATCATAGCTATGGAATTTGGAATACTTATTGTCCTTGGGCAAAATTAAAAGGATGAAGGGAAAGGAATAACAACACGGTTATACTTACAAATATACTCTGGAAACCAGAATTTTCTTATTCATCACACTGTGTAACTTCTTATATATATATTAATCATAGTCTTCTACAATGATTTTAAGTATATTAACAACAAAGAATGAGAAGTATACACCGTTTTCGCGTATTTACATAACCACTAAGACAATATGAACATCTACGGTAGATTCTATGGGCTCCCTCCCACTAAACTTCAAGTAGAACATTATGGTAAGACAAATTCCCATTTTGATGCTTAGTGTGCTCCTCTTCATCTGAATTCACTTTCTGCAACAAGCAACCATTGTCTCGGTAAAAACAATTTAAGGAAAAAGCATTCACTTTCACTTAAATCAATCAAGGAATTCAACATGAATATATCATCCGGTGATACGTAAACACGTATGCACCTAGATGATTGTAACAAATATGCAAAACCTTCCCTACTTGCTGCATTCTACCTTTAGCTTTACCATTCCTGAATTCAGTGCAGTGCTAAGGACAGCCAAAGAAAATAAAATTTCGGGTGTCTTTTAATGTTTGATAGTGAAGTGATGCAGAAAACGAAGAGAAATTGCTTGACTTATGCCAAATTCTTGCCTAGAATTAATCATTTGAAGGCCTACGAGATTCTTACTGCATTTATTTTCTACACACTCGGATTAAGAACTTCAACTAAAATAATATACTGTTTATGTCCAATATTTTGAGGAAAAATGTAAATTTCTATGGATAACAAGGACTAGAGACTATTGACATGGTAGCCGAGTTGGATTTTAGTCCCCACAAAAAATAACGCACAAGTCTACTTCAAAAAAAGAAAAAAATAGAGAAATCTACTCAAAGAACAAGGCATTCAAAGCTTAATAAGCCCGCAGACACAGCAGATCCAACAAAATGAACTTAGCTTCATGTATTTTCACTTATTAAAAGATCAAAAAGTAGATCAGGTACTTACTTCAACTGGAAGATCAACAGGAAACAGGTTTATGGAACTGGGATCAAAGCTGAGTCCACTGGAAAAGGGCACGTGTTAATTATGTAGAATCCAAAATACACAGAAATATTGCAAAACAGTGTCAACGGAGATAGTTGCTAAGCCACTAATGATGCACGAAGGGAAATACCAGTGGGATAAAGCTAGTTGCCAAATGTATGGAGTAAAAAACTCCTCTGGATGGCTCTCTTGTTCGTATGAGAAATGTAACTGATTAAACATCTGCAAAGATTCAAGATAAATTCAGTTTTAATAACAAAGTTAATGATGATGATATAATTGAGTTCGCCGATGTTCCAAACATAAAGAATTATACCTTCATTCCTTCACCTCGCCATGACCGACAGTTATAAATAATCAGTTGAAGGACTTTCTCTACAGACCATTCACCATCTTGTGTTTGAGCATCCATACGACTATTAAAGAAATCCAAAACCTGCGGAAGTCCAGTTCTATAAATCATGCACAAAGAAACATGACATCTCCTACTACTCAGAAAAATGACAAGAAGTTAATACATCTATCCAAATTGTCATGTAAATATATTAACACTATAAGATCTTACCATGAATATATTCTCAATCAATTCATTAAAACGTGGATGGTTTTTGAATGGCTGGAAAACCTCCTGGCGGTGCATTATTGCATACACAACCTATGGCAACACACAAACATGGGACGTAAGAAGACAGACAATCTGCATATAAACAGCTTTTTTAGATAAAATGCAGGACTCTACGTGCAAAGGATTTAATACCTCAGGATTGCGTGGTAGGGCATAGGTCAAAATTGCATTTAATATTTCAAGGACAATTCTCAAGAAGTCAGTATAAATATGTAGCTCCGCTGACTGCAACAGAAATAATCCAATCAGCAGAAAAGATAAGAAGAATATAGTTAAATGCATATCAAATAGCTTATAATCATAGTTGAGAGCTGCATAATGTAAGTTAAATTTACTACCACATCTTCTGCAAGGCTATCTTGTTCTATTGAGCCACCCTTCCAGATCTTGTCATCTATCCTCTCTGCAAGCTTGTTGTACCTGAAGTATGTCATAACATCAAGGAACTTGGGTGAAAATGAAACTGTATTGGAAAATTAGGATATACATTGGAGTAACCTAGCAATAGGGATAATAACAAAAGAGGTGCAAAAAGAGAGACTGATATGAATGACTTCGAATGACTTACTTGCGTGAGAGCATATAGAAAAGGCTAACCAGCCTTTGTGATGCATATGCGCTCAACCGGTGGACATGAGGAGCCATGTTTGCGAGAGTTGCTAAACAAGTTGTGTGAAGATAGAGATCCTGTTACA
This sequence comes from Erythroxylum pedicellare, assembly GCA_027563575.1. NCBI lineage: Eukaryota > Viridiplantae > Streptophyta > Magnoliopsida > Malpighiales > Erythroxylaceae > Erythroxylum > Erythroxylum pedicellare. The sequence goes on from JAOQMP010000210.1 coordinate 54,089,079, forward strand.
AACTTGGAATATTTTAGATTGGGGCAGCGAATGAAGAGAAGACTTATCTATGATCATATATAGTCAAAGTAAGATCTAAATGGCCCTCATGCCTTCAATCAGATTACCATCACCAGTTATGAGTCAAGATCTAAGAAGCGCAATTTCAGAGCCTATTTACTCCAAGTTAAAAAGCAGTAAGCAACCATCACTAAAGGCAGTCTCAATAAGACAACTGATATAAATTCACATGAACAAACTTAAGAGAGATAGCTCACTTTAAATGTAGTTAATTAAGCTAGGACTGAAACTTGAAGTCATACCCGCAACTTGGAAAGGTTGTACTTCACAGTCCTTATCAAAATTATGACCATTAGTGAACCAAGAGATGTTTGATGGAGTCGGTGTTCTTGATACCATGGAACACTAGGCAGTATCTGTAGGAGTAATGGGTTAATACAACAGATTAATATAAGAATCTTAACAAAAATTGGAAAAAGTAAATCAATTACCCAACAGAGGAGAGCCTCACCATCTTGTGGACGCTTGCATTAAAAGAGGAATCTTGACTAAGAATAAGAAGTATGATCAGTAAGATGTATATATGGTTTGAAGTCCTCTTGGAAGCATTATATAGAGTCTCCAGAATAGGCATCAGCTGTAGATTTCATGGGAAGAAAGAGAATAATTAGAGGCTCAACAAAACAGTACAACTTCACTCATCCATGCCAACACATCAGAAAAAGGAAAGTCGAAATTTATCTTATATAACAATCACATATCATTTGACCCTATGTTTTACAATGCAAGAGATAACACACAGCCCAATGCTGAAGAAGTTTAAACATGTAAATGATTTACTACCTTCAGTGCTCAAGAAGTTGCAACATATATAAGATTCATCCAGAAATAAATACAAGATTAAGGAATCAAATACATTAATCTGCCTGTAAAATTCATCTACAAAATAACTCCCTCCTGTAGAACATGTTAGGAGATGCCTCCTTCAAGTGGAGCTTAGTTATTCCACTAGTCAAATGTAGGAGGAACCTTCTCAAAACTCAGCCTAAGCAAAACCTCTCTAAACATCAAAATCTCAGTTTGATTCTATGGGAACAAAAATTGGCTAGCATGGAAAATGCTTACCAATGTGTCTAAATCTGTTCGCACCAACACATATTCCAAAAAATCAGAGTTTCCATGCACCAATGTGTAAAGTAATAGTGCAGCAGTCTCATCAGCCAAGAACCTGCAGAGGCGAACCCTGTTATGGGGTACTCTGAAAGATGGTGAAAATGGTGCAATTATTCTTAAAAATTCAATTTGCAAAAGAGTTCAAGACATTAATTAACCTTCATTTTCAGGGACAAAGGAAAAACTGAAAGTATTGAAAGGAGATTATTTTAATTGTCAAAATACTTCCTCTGTCACTCCTTTTTTTTCTTCCTTTTCTTTTCAAGGCCGGGGAATATACTTCCCACCCTTGCAGACAATCAATTGAATTTCAGATAACCTATATATGTACATGTAGCACAAATTGAGCATAAAAATACTTTCCCTCAAAAAAGATAACACACTTACATGCCAAGAGTATCAAAAAGGGACGCAAATGGTAATCTCACAAGTGATCCGTTGTGCACATTCCCCTCAATATCAACACGATCAACTGCAATTAGGGTACTCGTCCTTAGGATAGGAGTAAACAACATATGGTTGAAACTTAGGACAAACAAAGAACAAAAGAATAAGATCTCACGTTCAATATCCCTCGCATTTTCTAAGGCTTTGCAGTAAGGATTGTCAGAGAAGTATGTATTTACTTTGGGAAGGGAATCTGAAACAGCATTGTCTTCACTTCTGTCGGTTATTGTCTCATCACCAACAACGCATTTATGGTAATAATTATGTATAAGCAACACATGAAGACTGCTGCCTGCCAGAGGGTTTCTTAAGCCTTCACCACTTGAACCGACCAAGTAACTGAATGGCAGTAAAACAATAGAAGCTGCAAATGGAAACTAATATCAAAAAGATGCATAAATAACAAGTATAATTAAATAAAGTCTGGCAAAAATGAATAAGACTTAGTTAGCAATCATGAAAAGTCAGAAAGAAATACAATTTCGAGGAAAAGTATTTTTAACTTTAATCAAAGGAAGAATAAATTTTCATATAGATAATACAGCTTCAATATTGCAATTGCATTAGCACCCAAATCCAAAAGTATCAACTGTCTAGTGAAATTTTCAATGAAATAAAATTCAGAATAGCGACTAGAAATTCATATTTTTAATATGGTCAGCATCAATGCAAACAAACAGTTTCCAGTAGCACAGTTAAACTTTAGGAGCTTTACATAGTGGGCAAGAATAGGATATTATGAGCAACAATCAAGAAACTGTACCAGCTGCAGAACCCACTCTTTGCAAGACTCCAGGCTGGGCCCTCTCAGAAAATAGATGATAAGCTCCATCATTCAACAGTGTGGTAGGTCGCATTATATAATTAAGTAACAGTCTGCGAACAATCAAACTAACCAAAGAGCTGTCCTGCAGATGTTAAAGGACTGACTTTAAGATTGTAAGAGCACTCGAAGACATTAAGTACAGCCATAATTAGCTACTAACCTGAGCCATTGCCGCATCAATAAAAGGGTTCATATCTGTTGGTCCTGGAGCTGGACCATAATGAAGTTGAGTAGACATCGCAACAAGCATGAAGTTTAGCAACTCCTGATGTAGGATGTATGTGTTTGAACTTGAGATGAAAAGAATAATGCAGTTTAGGAGAGTAGAAGGCATAAACAGTATTTGAAGAGCATGATAAAAACACTTTGATGTACCTTACATCTACTGTGCCAATAAAGCTAAGCACACTGTGCATCACAAGATTCTCAATGTTCTGATCTGCAGATACAAACTCAAATTTCAGGTACTGCTATGAAAGCCTAAAATCAACTACCCAATTACAAAGAATATGCCAGCTACATATAAATAGCCTATCTTAGGAACCTCCATTTGACAAAAACAGATCGGATTATGGCCTTGGGCTTCCTTTCTCACCATCAAAAAAGGCCAAACATAAGAAAAGAAATAAATAAATTTTAAAAAGAGGCAAATTACCTATTCTGCAATCCTTTGGCACTGGTTCATTTTTGTCCAAGGACAGATAGAACTCCTCAATGTTATTGCTTTGGGCATTTTCAATCAAATACTTTAGAAAAACAGATGAAATGTACAAAGCATTTATTGCCTTCATATATGCAGTGGTTGGCGAACCAGAAGAATTAATAGACTCTTGCAAACACCATACTAGGTGGATCAAAATCTTTGCCAGATGCCTTGTGCAACAGTTGTTTTGTGCTGCAGAACAATTATAAAAAGGTGAAACAGAAATTGTAAACAAAGAACAAGAGAAATCTATATTATCAAGATTAAATAAGGATATGTATGAAGAACAAAAAGTCATGAGCACGAAGACAAAAAATTACATCATCTGTAGAATGATAGTAACATTCGATGCGTAGTACACCGTGGTACATTAAAACAGCCAGAAATCACCACGATGGAAGCATATAAAACCTAATGTACTGTTCAAAGTTCAATCTCATGGCATACTTGGATTAAGCAACGAAGAAATTAAGTTAAAAAACCGATTTCTTAACATTGAGCCGAGAAACTTAAATAGCAGATTTTGAAAACCATCAGAACTACATGGACAGATCACTAAATAAATTTCCTAGATAGAACATCAAAATTGAACAGACTACTAGCTTATACAAATATTACGCCTTACAGACTAATATCACAACGCACCAACTAAAACCTCAAACATCACATATATATTCATTTCAAATCGAAGGAAATGTCGAACAGCTGAATAAGCCAAGGAGTAAGTAACCGACCGAAGAGCTGGCAAGCCTCGCGGACGCGGTGGTCAGGCCAAAGAAGATTGGGAGGGAGTTCGAGAAGCTTCTGCCAGAAATCGGAGGCCAAGGGGAAGGATTTCTCGCCAATGAAAGAAGCGATCAGGTAGTCCGCCGTGTCCTGCGGCCGGGGAGTAGAAGGCACTGCACCCATTGTGAAGTTGAGAGGGTCGACGGTTCAGTCTAAGTCCAAATTAGCGATCTCAAATTGCATTTAGAGAAAGACAGAGAAGATGACCGTTTCACAGATCTGGAGATTTCTAGAGAGAGATGAAAAATGAGAAAGTGAAAATTAGGAGGTGTTGTGTGCCTGGTGAGATTAGAAGGGAACAAGAAAGCCGAGAGGGACAGAGAGCTTATTAACCAAGATTTTCATTTCTCTTGTTTTTTTAATTTTTTCTTTTTATTTTCTGCGAATGGACACGCCTACCCTTTTACAACTTGTTCTTCTAATTCTCGCATATACTGTTACCTCGAAAAAAAAAATTGTGTTTTTTAATTTAATAAAATAAAGATAAATGATTAATGTTTTAGTATCATCAACCTGATTAAAACTAAGGCATAATATTTCGTATAAACATATATATATATATATGACTTTTATCAATTTATCAACTATATTTCAGTGTTTATTAATTTAATACTGTTAGGGATATAATTTAATAATATTTATAACAATTATTTGAAATTTTTATTAAATTTGATTATATTAAATATAGTTTCAAATTTTATGATTTTTAATAATTTCAATTTTAAAAAATATATAAATATCGTTTTTTCTTTTTTCTAAATTTTAGTGAATGCTTATAAAATTTTTAAAAATATTAAA
>JAOQMP010000210.1:54095865-54113179 GCA_027563575.1 Erythroxylum pedicellare
GAAATTGGCTTGAGTACTTACATTAAAATAGTTAAAGATATATTTAGGACATAATTATTTATAGAATATATATAAGTATATAAAGAATATATTTATTATTAATCATAGTAATCTAATACATTACGTTATATTTATTTATTTTATTTTGGATTTCAATGCTTACATATTAACGTTATTGTTTTGTTAATGTGATAGTCATATTCATTATTTAGTTGTAAAAAATATGAAACAATGTTAATAATTTATTTAATTGATACAAAGTTAATTTCGTTATAAATAATTAGGCTCAAAATGTATTTTAAAGCTAAATCTTGTTTAACCCTCGTTCTTTTGAGGTGAATAATTAGTTTATGTTTTCTTTTAGTGTGAAGTCCACATCAAAATGGCTTAACTAAGAGGACCTAATGTTCCTTTAAGTTGACTAAACATTGGAGAAAGAACAAATCCGACCAACCTCGGTGAAGGTGACGCTTGGCAAGTTTACCCTAAGAATCGTTTGAAAGAATCGTCGTGTGAGCACTAATATCCAGAGGAAAAGAACAAATTAGACTATGACATATTTCCATTTTATAGGTAGGAGTAGGACAATTTTCATATTCAATTTAAGGGGTTTCATTCTCATATTCCAAATAAAATTTTAATTGGGTAAAAAGCATAGACATTCCTATAATTTATAAAAATTTTAAAAAACCTCTTAATTTTTAAAATTATCTAATTTTTAAAGTTCTTAATTTTCTAAAATAACTCTTTTTGTTAAACTTTGAGCAAAAATAATAATAAAACACACACATTATAAACGTCACAATTGTTCTAATCAAATACTACTTACACGACAATTCAAACTAATTAAATTCGACTTAAACTAATAATTTATTATAATTATTTTAAATTATTAATCTAAATCAAATTTAATTGATTTTGGTCGAATTTAAAAGTTATGTTATCGTATTAGTAAATTAGTCCATGTCTAACATTGAGACGTTAATTGTCTTACACTTAACCCCAAAATGCCTTACATTTATGTAAAAATTTCATGACTCTCCTAATTCATAAAGTAACACTGAAAAAAACAAACTCAAAGTGCACATTCATAATTTGCTATTTAGACGTGTAATAAACTGCACTTTACTTTTTCAAATTTTTGTAACTTGTAAGAAAGAAGAAAGATAATATGATGTGCAACAAGCCTTTTAGGAAACACTTTCAATTCACTTCAGGTTTTCAAATTTTTAACAAAGGTTTTCAAGATTTCACCACGTATTCCTTCTTTTCTTTGTCCTTTTTAACTCTTTCTTAGCAGAAGAGAGGAAAAGTGAGAAGGAAAGAAGTTTGCAAGTTTCTCCTTCCAATTCAACGCATTGCTGAAAACTTGAAAGCTCCAAAATTGAGTATAGACAAAAAATTGTCAGTCGAAAGCAATTTTTTAAAATAGAAACAAAAGTCAAAGACAATATTGCTCACCTGTTTATAAGAGAGCAAAATAATAATGAAGTAGCCATCACTACTGATAAAAATGGTAGATAGTTTCTTATTATACAGAATATTGTATTTATAGGACCTTATTTATGCTCGCCTAATCCTATTTCTATTGGCTGCTTCCCCTGGAATCAAGGAAAGCTCTAACTAACAATACTACCATATGCTAGTTGTAAAATACCGAAAACTATTTAGCTAATACCATGTACAAAACCGCTTGTATGAAAATGAAGAAAAGAAATGACAAAATATGAACATGTAAAAAAAACAAAAAGAAAGCCTGAAGTTGTGGCCTGTAGTTGCTTGCCCCCTTAGCCCAGCATGCTCATGCCTATTATTGTGTTTTCGGGTATTTTATCATCCATTTTTCAAGTCGAAGCTTCGGTTGAAAACAAATAGCTTTGAACTTGTTAATTAGAAATGAAAAAATGTGTGCAGATAGCGCTTTTGTAAACAGATTGGCAAGCTGGTCTTTTGTATTCACGTGTTTTAACTCCAAGAATCCTAAATTCACATAATCTTGAACCAGATGGAGATCAGTCTCAAGATGTTTCGTCCTCTCATGAAAGACTGGGTTCTTCAAGATATAGATGGCGACTCGATTATCACAATATAAAGGTATGAGTTCTTGAACTTTAAATTGAAATGTTTGGAGCAATTATGTTGTCCACTTCAATTCGCAAGTGGTTAAGGCTAAACTTCTATACTCCAATTTAGCTGATGAGCAATTTATCATTGTTTATTTCTTCGTTTTCCATAAAATTGGTGACTTCTCAAGGAACACATAGGAGCCCGTTAAGGATCATCTGGAGAAGACACAACTTCCCTAATCTGAGTCAGAATAAGCTATAAGGTCAGGGTTTTCTTCTGTTGTGTAAAAATTCCTAGATTTTGGGTTCGCTTAAGATATTTCAACACCTGTTTAACAACTTCCCAATGTGGTAGTCTAGGGTTGCTCATAAATTGGCTAAGTTGTTGTGTCACATTTGTAATATCAGGCTTAGTGAAGCCTAAATATTGTAATCTTCCCACTAATCTTCTACACATTTCTGGTTTGTCTAGTAATTCACCTTCTTCAATGGTTAACTTGTTTTTAGGGATTATGGGAGTTACACAGGGTATGCAATCCAACAAATTGGTTTCTTACAAGATATCTCAGATGTATTTGCCTTGTGTAAGTATCATCTCATCTTTTGCTCTTGCTATTTCAATTCCCAGGAAGAGTTTAGCATATCTCAGGTCCTTGATAGTGAATTTTGCATTCAATGCCTTCGTAATTGATTCTATTTGTTCTTCATTGACATCTGTCATCAAAATATCATCCACATAGATGATTACTACCACGAAATCATCCCCTATTCCCTTAATGTATAGACAGTGACTTGCTTGTGATCTTGTGAACCCTATAAAGTATAGTTTTATGGATAATTCTTTGCTCTACTGCCTACCAACTTGTTTTAAGCCATGAATGGATTTAATTAGCCTACATACCTGCCCTTTCTTAGCTTTAATGTAACCTTGTGAGGGTAACATATATAGCTCTTCTTCTAAATAGCCATGAAGAAAAGCATCATTGATATCACATTGCTGGATTGGTCACTACCTAGAGGCAACAATGGCCAAGAACATCCTTATAATAACAACCTTGTCACTGGAGAGAAAACCTCAAAGTAATCAACTCCCTCTCTTTGGCTAAAGCCTTTGGCTACAAGCCTAGATTTCAGTTTATCTACTATGCCATCTGGATTGTACTTCACTTTATACATTCATTTTGAGCCTATAGCCTTCTTCCCTTTAAGTAGCTCAATAAGTTCTTAAGTTCCATTATTCTCTAAGGCAGTTAGTTGCATATTCATAGACTTTACCCGCCTTTCATCTCTACTAACAGTAATATAGGATAAAGGTTTAAAAACTGCAGAGACATTACCTATAAAGTTGTTGTAGATATTGCTATGTTTGATGCTCAACATCTTTAAACCTTCTTCATTTGTTCCTGCAAGACAATAGGCTTGCAATGACACATTGTCATCATCAAGAGAGTGAATGGATTGATGTGTTGTGGTCTGATGGAGACACTCTTGCAAATATTTAGCTGTGGCGTGTGTTCTGTTGCTTTTTCTTTGTGTGGAAACAATAGGTAGTGTGTTTTGGTCTGGTAGGTTATCAGTTAAGGGATAGTCAGGTGGCTGGGAACTTTGTTGATTACATAGTACTTGTTATGAATCATTGTCACGGTGCACAGTGGGTTGTGTAGTTGTCATGGTTAATTTTTGTGTAGGATATTCTATGTTTGCATCAGTAAAGTTACTTGCAAACAAAAGTTATAGGTTTTGTATAGTTTTAGTATCATTCTCTACTAAAGGGAAGTCATTTTTATAGAACATAACATCCCTTGACACAAACATTGCTTTAGTTTCCAAATCCATAACTCTATAGGCCTTATAATCTAGCATATATCTAAGAAAAATGCACCTTTTTGACCTAAGACCTAATGTTGTTCTGTTTGGTGTTTTATCTCAGGCAAAGCAAAGATAACCAAAGACCTTTAGGTGTTCATAATTTGGTTTCATCTATGAAGTTTCTCAAAAGGGCTTATCCAACTCAGGACTTTGGTTGAGATTCTGTTTATCAGATATGTAGCTATTAATAATGCCTCTCCCCAATAACCTCTAAGTAATTTAGCTTTGAACAGTAAGGCTTTAGTGATCTGTAGTAAATGTTTGCATTTAACTTTCACACACCATTCTGTTGTGGTGTATAGGAGCTACTCTTTTGGTGTTGAATTCTCATCTCTGTGAAAGTTTTGTTACATTCCTGATTAATGAATTCCCTTCCATTATCAGTATGTATTTTCAATATTCTAGTGCCAAACTGTATCTTAGTGTTTTGAAGAAACTGTACAATGGTTTGTTGAGTATGGTATTTGTGTCTTAGTATAAAGGTCCAGGTGGCCCTGATGAAATCATCCACAATGGTAAGGAAGCAGTGTGAAGAACCTATAGTAGAAACAATGTAAGGTCCCTATAAGTCCATGTGGATGATTTCAAAAGCCTATGTGTATGTATTTCATGCTTAGGGAAAGGTTTTCTATGTTGTTTAGCCAAAGGGCAAACATGAAATTCATGTTTGATAGGAACATAAACATTTATTTCATTAATGTGCTACAGTTTTTCTTCAGATACATGCCCTAGTCTAGAATGTCACATATCAAAAGTCACAGAAACATTAAAAGCAACATTCTTAGTCTTATAAAACTCTAAAGAGGGACCTTTTAGGCTATCAGTGGGTAGGAGAGTCTCTATGTCTAACTCATATAATCCATTTACTACCTAGGCAATAGCCATAACATCATTAGTTTGAAGGTCCTGCAAAAACAACTTTTTAGAAAGGAAAACAGCAACAATTTCATTCTAAGTAGTGAGTTTATTGACAGACAACATAATCTTAAAGAAATTAGGTACATGTAAGATTTCATTGAGAGAAATTCTATCCCCTATATGTGTCTGGACAATATGAGCAACCTCCTGCTTAGTCCTACCAGGTAGAGTTACAGGATCATAGGCATTATTAACCACATGTTTAATGCAAAGACTAAGGTCTGTTGTCATGTGTGTAGATGCACCAGAATCAGCGAAATTAAATGTTGTGTTCACAGAATGTGTAACATTACCTGCATAGTTTTGATACCCTGAATATTTTACCCCCTTATTAGTATTGCCTTTGATAGCCTTACTTGTCTCTTGTTGAATGAAATTAGCAAGACTATAAGCTATCTGTCCATTCCATGGATTTTCCTCATTTTGCTCTTGTATGGTATCTACAGGACTATCAGCTATTTGGGCCATGTTTGTCTTCCCTTTCTCCGTCTGTGCAACAAGCTCTTTATACCAATCAGGGACTCCATGAATTTTGAAGCAAGCCTCCAAGGTATGCCATTCTTCTTGCATTTTTCACAGTACTTATCCTCCTTCTTGAGTTAAGGCCCTTTGCTAGAATTGTTATTATTTCTCCCACCTTTCTTCATGTTATTAGACTATTTAGCTAGCATTTCCATGTTAGGAGTACTAGCCATAGTAGAATTCACTACTTTTTGTCTTTCAATAGTTTGTAACATAGAAAAAGCTTTATTCACTGTAGGTAGTGGCTCCATTAACATAATTTGGTTAACAATATGCTCAAACTCATCATTAAGACCCATTAAAAATTGCACAAGTCTGTGAGCATTTTCCTTAGCAGTGATAACCCTTGAAGCATCACAAGTACACATAGGAATAGGACTTAAACTAGACAAATCATCCCACAATTTTTTAAGTTTGGTGTAATAAGCAGAAATTGTTAAGGTGCCTTGTTTAATTGAACTTATGTCCCTCTCTATTCGATATGACAATGGCCCATTAGCTTCACCAAACCTCTCTTGTATTTCTACCCAAAGTTCTCTGGCAGTAGTAAAAGGTAGAAAGGCATCACCTAGTTCTTTAATCATGGCATTAAGAATCCATGATTTTACCATGCTGTCTGCTCTCTTCCATTTTGCTAATAAAGCTAGATCTTCTATAGGCATGATGCAGGTTCCATCTATAAAGGATAGCTTGTCCTTAGCACATGAAGCTATAATCATGGACTTACTCTAGGTGATGTAGTTGTTGTCATTAAAGGGTGTGGTGATAAGCATAGCATTAGGGTTTTTAGTGTTGGTAATATAGTAGGACTCGTATTCATTTGTTGTTAGCATGTTTGCGGCACTAAAGCCATTATTGTTTACTGTATTAGGCATTGTAGGTTAAGGAAAAGGAATCAGATCTATAAACCTAATACCATGATAAAAATGGTAGATATTTTCTTATTACACATAATATTGTATTTACAGGACCTTATTTATACTCACCCAACCCTATTTCTATTGGTTGCTTCTCCTGGAATCAAAGAAAGCTCTAACTAACAATACTACCATATGCTACATGTACAATACAGAAAACTTTTTAGCCAATACCATGTACAAAACCACTTGTATGAAAATGAAGAAAAGAAATAACAAAATGTGAACATGTAAAAAAAATGAAAAGAAAGCCTGAAGTTGTGGCCTGTAGTTGCTTGCCCACTTAGCCCAGCATGCCCAAGCCCATTACTATGTTTTCGGGTATTTTACTAACTACAATTTTGGTTCAGTGCTTCCTCTATTATTTTCTTTGAGGATGCAACATGTTCAGGTTCATAATGTCTTCCAACAGGCGCAAGATATTATATCATCGTATTTTTAATATGAATTTGTGCAAAAGCGCTTTGTCTAATATCAAAAGCGGGTTCCTTGAATTACTTTTTGAAACCCGTACGAGAGAACAACAATAAGAAATTTCTATCGAAGCAAATTCCAATTACAGCACTTCTGAAAGACCCAAACTACCATAAGAAGTGTAAGTCCTCAATCATATGTAAACTCTTCATGCATGCATTGCATTAGCGTGAAGCAGAATAGTCATGAGAATTATGGTTGCTGCAAAACCTATTCATCTAGAGAGGACCAAATTGTTAGATATTTTGCCATTTGGTTGATAATAATTAATTGTATTTTAACAGTTTTAATAACTTATTATTTAAGTTACGTAAATTTGATCAGGATAAAGATAATAATGTGGCCCAACAAAATATTTAAATTAATGGATTGAAGTTCGAAAAAAATGGATCCTGATCAGTGTAGATTAGACTCATTTTAAACCTATGATGGGAAGACTCGATATGAATGTTATATATAAAAGATTAAGGTCTCCTGTAACTACTGTAGCAAATTGTAAACGTACGGATACTCTGGCTCATTCATAGGTTCACGTATTTAGAGCTCTTACAAAAATTATGGAACCGAAATCAGATATTTTTACATTTCTTCATTATTTCCCTTCACATTTGATCCGAGATACGTAACTAAAACTTCCATTACGTGTTACACAAATAACCAATATCATATGTGATATAATTTCCAAGATTGGTGCCAACTTTTCAGCAACCTCCTGAAAATATACATCAACCTTAAGATAAATTAGGCAATTTGAACCAGTAAGAAAAAATAATGATTGAAACAGTTAAACCATTTTCTGCACGAACCTTTACAAGTGTTGCAGAGGCAGCACAAGTAGCGTCTTGTACCCGTTTATATGTTTTACAATAGTCTCACTAAAAGGCCCATAAGTGGAAAACGGTCTCCTAGTGAGAGAAGCTCCAACTTCTCTCTAGCTTTTTTCACAAAAGTTTTTCTTACGCAGGTTTTTTGTTTGATGTCCATGATCTCTTCTTCATCTTCTTCATCTTGCCTTCGCCAAATTCAACAAAGGGGAACCACTTCCACTTGGCTAGTCTGTGCATCTGTGGTTACTGTGCAAGCCTAATTTCACAGAACGAACGATTGCTTGCTTGCTGCTTGAGGAACTGCTGATATTGATACGGGGAGTTTGTATGGTCTAGGAAGGAAGGCAAATACAGCGCACCAGTGGAGGTTCGTGAGTGGGAGAGTTAGATCTACGATATTTGGGTTCCAAAAAGGGAAGACGCTTTTCTCTCTTTAGATTATCTCTTTTAAATACATAATATTACTGTCCTTTTTCTTTAAGCGATTTTGACCTTTCCTAACAGCACGTTGGGCCCCACATGGAGTCCCTCGACCAAGGGGGCATCTATCCAAACGAGGGTGCACGAGAAAGCGGGAGGAAGAACCACCGTTAAGTTCGAAGCCGTCCTATAGCGCCACAGTAACAGGGAATCTGATAGATGCCATAGTAGTTAAAGATAAAGCCTGGCCTGCCAAGGAACCAATAGAACTTGAGGAAGGAGATATACTACCACTGTCTGGCGACCTAGGGGAGGGAATTAAGTTGTCTCAAAATTTTAAGGACAAGTTAGATAATCTATGGATAAAAGCTATAGTAATGAAACTCCTGGGCCGCTGGATAGGTTATCAAATGCTTAGATCCTACCTGAACAGCTTATGGAAACCACGAGGACCTATGAAAATAGTGGACCTAGAACACGACTTCTTCCTTGTGCGGTTTTTGGATGCTGAAGATTACCTTCATGCCTTTACTGATGGCCCGTGGCTCATCTTTGGGCAAATGTTATCTGTGCAAAGGTGGCTGCCAACATTCCGATCTACTTAAGGTTAGATCAATCGAGCGGTAGCATGGATTCGAATCCTGGACCTCTCAAGCGCACGTTATCATCCAGGCATCCTAACAGCTTTGGGTAATCTGGTCAGAAATACGGTAAAAATTGATGAATCTACCATGCAAGCTCAACGGGGTAAATACGCAAGAATCACCGTCGACATTGACTTAAGCTCTCCATTGAGGACCAGCATGGAACTTGATGGTAAGACGCTTCTAGTGACTTACGAGGACTGTCACAACTATGTTAAATGTGCGAAAAGATCGGCCATGATACCTCCGTTTGTCCACATCAACAACGAGCCTCTAATGAGCGACCCAATACAAATGAAAGTTCAACAGGGATGGAGATGACGGTGGACATAGTAACCGGAGGCCCAACGGGAGGAAGAGCAGCAATTGGGCAGCCAATTATCAGACCCTCCAACGGATATGGTCCTTGGATGTAAGTACAACGTAAATCTCGCAACTCTTCGCACCACCTACTGTCGCAGGGACGTAACTCCATGCAACATCAAGATTAAATGGGCAGCAACAAGGAGTCTACTCATAGGCGAGGCTCGACATTCGCAGTACTGACTGACAAAGAGCAGCTGGAGACAGTAGCTATGACACAAACGGAGGACCCACACAATAGTATTATGATGGGATTCAGCCAAAGACTAAATCTAATCGATTTTATAGGAACTAGAAAGCAAACTAAAAAAGGCCCGATCTTTATGGCTACTGAACCCAAACAACATTCAAGAAAGGGGCCCAAAGGACAGAAAGTAGTCCAAACACAGCAAACCCAGGGGGAAAGTTCTTAAGCCAGTGATATCCAGGAACGGAGATCGGCTACAGTACCTCAAATTCAAATACAACCCACCACTCTGGACAAAAGTATAGCGATTGAAATATCTTCTCATACAGAAATGGTATGTGATAGCCAGGTTTTTTAGCACAGAGAGCTAGATGTTAAGGAGCGACTCCAGCTGATGGAAGGAGTTGAGGACCAGGAGGCAATTGGTAACCTTGGGGAGGGTATCGTACTTCCTCACACCGATCCTCCAGATATAGCGGCCGTGATGGATATTCCGAGCGACATTACTCAAATAAGATATGACAAGGTGTAGGTAACGCAGCTTCTAGGCGATGAAACCAAGACAACTTCCCTAAGGGATACAAGTTCTAGTTAGTTATTTTATTTAGATATTTCAATTCTAATTTGGAATTGTCAAGGGGCAGAGGGGACTAGATTCTAGGTCATTCTGTGTAATTACACTCGTCATTATAATCCTAGTATCCTCGTTTTAATGGAAACCCGAATTAGTGGAGCTAGGGCGCAAGTAGTAGTCCGTATATTAGGATTTGACTACTCGTTTAGAGTAGAAGCTGAAGGAAGGATGTTTTAAATATCTCAATAGTAATAGTGCACCGTCAATTTATTCATACCAAAAAGTATGCTTCATACTCTTTCGATTTTACTACTGTTTATGTAAGCCCACAAGTCTCTTCTCAAAACTACCTCTGGCCTATGTTAAAATGGGTTGGTAGATCATTACATAGAACTTGGCTTATAGGAGGGGACTTTAATGCAAAACGGGAGATAGAGAATAAACAGGGTAGAGCCAAGGCAGCGCAGGTGGTGAACAAACATTTTCAAGATTGGGTGCATGAGAGTAGCCTTTATGATTTGAGCTTTATCGATTCTAAGTTTACGTGGCATCGAGGTGTGGTATAGGCTAGGTTGGATAGAGTCTTTGGTTCGACGGCTTAACTACAAGCTTTCCCGCAAACGGTGAATTATCATTTACCCTTTCTTGGGTTAGATCATAGACCTCTGTTGATTCAGCTTTAACGGCTGATCCCTAGATTATTAGGCTCCCCGGTGTTTAGATTCCAAAATGCTTGGCTAACATATCCAGGGTTTGATGAGGTAGTAACGGAGTATTGGTTACTAGACAAAGAGACGATGAGTAAATCATTAGCCCAATTCTCAAACCACCTAACGCGATGGAATAGATCAAATTTTGGAAATATATTCCATCGGAAAAGAAAAAAACTGTTAGCACTGTTGCAGGGTATCCAGAGGGCCATAACTATGGGCAATTTGGATTCCCTCTTAGATTTGAAGGAACAAACAAGTGGAGAACTGATGCAGGTTCTGTGTGAGGAGGAAATCTTTTGGCATCAGAAAGCCCGATGGGAGTGGATTTCGAAGGGTGATAGGAATACTAAATATTACCACACTCTCACCCTTTTCAAAAGAAAGAAAATGAAAATAGAGAGTCTCACTGACTCCCATGGGTCACAGGTTTTTGACCCAGTGCATCTGAGCTGTTTAGCCAGGGATTTCTTTGTCCTCCTGTATACATAAGAAGATGGACCTATCCATTGGTTCCCGATCTCCAGAGCTTTTCCCCCCTATCAGCGGACAATATTCGTGACTTAGCTCGGCCAATCCATGTCATCGAAATCCAGACTACGGTTTTTGACATAAATTTAAATAAAGCCCCAAGGATAGATGGATTCAATGCATTGTTTTTTCAGAAGCAATGGGGGCAGGTCGACCTAAAAGTGATAGAGTACATAAAGGAAATTTCCAGGTAGGAACGTTGGGAAAAGGATTTAAATCAATTCATCCAGGTCTTGATCCCCAAAAATCCCTCCCCGACTAATATCGCGTAGTTTCGACCGATTAGCCTCTGCAATGTGATTTATAAGATCATCTCCAAAGTCGTTGTGAATTGTTTGAAAAATCATCTGGCGCATCCCGTGTAGGCGAATTAATGTAGTTTTATTCCTGGCCGAGAAATAACTAATAATATCATCATCGCCCAGGAAGTCATTCACTCGATGTGAAAGAAGAAGGGAAGGACAAGGTTTTTTACTATCACAGTGGATCTGGAAAAAGCTTATGACCGGATTCAATAGGACTTTGTACAAAGCACTTTAACAGACATTGGGATACCAAAAAATATAATATGGGTCATTATGAAGTGTGTGACGATGATTACTATGCAGGTGGCTTGGCAAGGCACAGTTATTGATCCTTTTAGTCCTTGAAGAGGGATTAGATAAGGTGATATGCTCTCACCTTACCTTTTTGTCCTGTGCATGGAACGTCTAGGCTACCTTATTTCGAGTGAAGTGGGACAAGGTCTATGGCGACCAATAAAACTGAGCCTTACTGGGCTTCCCATATCCCACGTTTTCTTTGCTGACAACCTGGTTCTTTTTTATGAAGCCACGGATTCTCAGACGCAAGTAATCACAAGGACTCTGGAGGAGTTTTGTAAAGCATCTGGGCAGAAAGTAAACATTGATAAAACTAGGATTTTCTTCTCAAAGAACGTCTCTCCGGCAATCGCGCACTGACTCAGTCAAGCCCTGCGCATTACAAGTACGAACAATCTGGGAAAGTATCTAGGAGTTTCATTGATACATGAGCGTACAACGAGACACACTTATCAACATATCCTAGATAATGCTCAAAAGAAACTTGCAGGGTGGTGTGCAAGGCAGTTGTCTCTAGCAGGACGAGTCACCCTAACCCAGTTTGTGATTTTGGCCCTCCCTATTTTTACGATGCAAACAGTGCAACTTCCGAGGCAAATCTATGATGACCACGCTCCTTTCCTTTCTCCGATCATAAAGTCCCCTGATCTCTTTCTTTTTCTTTCATCCCTGAGCAAATCATATGAAATTTTATTTGGGGTTTTACGGGAGAGCAGAAGAGAATGCACCTAGTAAATTGGGATATAGTGTGTCAGCCCAAAAAGGCGAAAGGCCTAGGCATTAAGCGCATTCGGTCTTCCAACGATGCTTTATTAACAAAGTTGGGTTGGGCTTTGATTACACAACCCACAGCTTTATAAGTCAAGATCTTAAGGGTAAATATAAAATGGACCTACACCATATCCCTCATACAATAACTAGGCCAGGGGCTTCGAGCATTTAGCGGGGAATCTTTGCAACTTGGCAATTTGTACGCCAAGGTATAAAATGGAAGCTGGGCAATGGGAAGTGCATTTTCTTTTGGTTGGATAATTGGGCGAAGGATTAGGGACCTCTAATCTACGTGGCGACCTCTCCACTTCCAGATAACGTTCTTTACGCTATAGTAGCGAATTTTACGAATGAAGCCGGCAACTGGAAGTAAAATTTGTTCCAACAATACCTCCCTTCCACAGTCTATATGGATATTGCAGAGATCCCCCTAATGCAGATAGTATAGCGGAAGATACAATGAGATGGGGACTAACAGAGCATGGGAGGTTTACAGCGGTGTCAGTTTACGTTTTAATTGAAGGGAGTATCACGGATGTTAATAATAGCCTATAGGAATTAATTTAGAAATGAGCAGGACTCCAGCGGATTAGGGCTTTCCTTTGGTTATTGACTAAGAAAAAACTTCTGACCAATCAGCAAAGAGTGGCACACTATCTATCAAGGATAGCAATTATCAAATTTGTGGACAAAAAGAGTCCACACTACATATCATCCGGGGCTGTCAAAGCGTGAAAGCATTCTGGAGTAAATTTCCATTTAAGGTGGTTGATCCGGAGTTCTTTCACCAAGACGAGGAGTTGTGGGTGAAATCTAATCTAATGAAGCATTCAAATATGATGCAAGTTAACTGAGTTGCTATTTTTGGAGTAGCCTGTTGGTTTTTATGGCATTAGAGAAACAAAAGTCTTTTTGAAGCTAACTTTGTTTGGCCGAAAGAAGGTACAAGGGTCGATATGGAGTATGCGGAATGGATAGTAAGGGCAAGGGCAATGAAAAACTGTGTGTTTCAGACACAGGGATTACCTGTGGGTAGGTTGGTTAGGTGGACCAAACCGTCGGAGAATTGGGTTAAGTTAAACACAGATAAAGCGGTTAAAAAAGGGTCTACATTCGCTACTGCTGAAGGTTTAATAAGAGACTGGCACGGTCATTAATGCGGTGGTTTTATACAGCACATTGGGAGGGGCTCGCAGCTAGCTACTGAACTCTAGAGAGTCCAATTCGGCCTTACTTTGGGTTGGTCGCTTAGATATCATCGAGTCATAATTGAAGTGGATTCCTTAGAAGTCATTAATATCTTGTCCTCTTCCATTACAATGTTAGATGAGATTAATTTTTTGGTGACAGGTACTCGTGAGTTAATCCAACGAGATTGGGAAGTGCAAATTCAGCATGTATATCGCGAAGAGAACCAATGTGCCGATAACCTGGCCGCTCTCGCAGTCTTAGCCAGCCCAGGAATGCATATTCTCCAATAGCCTCCGATTCCAGTCGTGGAACTTATCCACCGAGACAAGACAAGTGTTTTGTATCGCAGAGCAGTGCACTAGTTACATAGTATTTTGTTTTTTTTTTCCTTTGTACGCAAAAAAAAGGCCCATAAGTACCTTGGCAAATTGCTAGTAGCCTCTTTCATAGCCACTTTCCTGAAAAGTTTTGAAAAAGATTAACTACAAGATCAATATGTTTAAAGCAAACTAGAAGGACATTCAACAACAAACGGACATTTGTGGTTTATTCTATTAGCATTAACAATTTGCAAGAGAGCTACAATTTATCAAACTGGATATTCAGAATTAGCTGCAACAAAGACACTCGAAATTGAATAGTCTTGCTAATAGAGTTTGTTTTTTGCCAGCTGGTTGATATAAGGTTAAAGTTGAAACTTATTTTCCCAATAGATAAATATTACGAACCAATTTATCAAATCCCTAGCTTTGATCAAATCTGTGATGCCCAATCGCTTTTTTCTTTATTCATATCTTTGATTATTTCTTCGTGCTTGTTTCTTTATTAAATTCTACCATACTTGTCAAGTTAGAGGCATTTGAACGTAACTTTACGTCATATTACAATTTTGAGAGAAACAAATCTTTTCTTTTCTCTATCCTGTTCCTTCTATTCTATTCCACCATGTGTTCTAACTATCTCATTTATCCAATTCGACTTAAACGCTTAAAACAGAGTTTGATTAAGACAATAAGGACTATTTGTTCCACTTTTGGAAGTTTGATTAAGACGGTAAGAACGAATTGTTCTACTTTTTAGTGTTTAAAGATGCATACGATGAGTTAATCACATTGCAACCGGTTTTAATTTTAAATTTTAAAGATTGTATAACTCTTTGATGTCTTTAATTTAGTTGCTACTTTTTCGTCCTTGAGTGTATAATTGAAGGCCTTCAAACAAGAAAGTTCTCTAATGCTGTTTCTTATTTATTATTCAATAAGAAATCCGTTTTAATAAATAATATTTTATTATTTATAATTATTGTGCAGGCTGATAAGGAGAGCAGACACTAGGCTCAGCAGCTATTCTCCAAGCTAGGTCCAAATTCAACAGGCTTTCTGGGCCAGCCAGTTCACTTCATACCAATGGCCTTCCTCCAGAGAATCATACTATTGCATGGCAATGGTTATCAGTTAGGCTGCTGCGATGCAGGAACTGCGTAAAACGCAGATATCTATCCGTATTCCGTCATGAAGGAGATGGAAATTGGATATATAATTAATCAAGAGCCACTTATACGTTTGATGAGTTAGTGAGGTCGTTACATAATGACCTCATGGTTCATATATACTGCAAAACCAGAAATACTAAACTCGAAAATGCACATACAAGATTTGGACGTGAAAAAAGATACGTTCTGCAGATATGATGCATGTTTTTGTCAGGGAAGCATGGAGGTGTTAACTTTATCTCGGGATGGAATGAGACAACGCCTGGAAACTTCCCATCCCTCGTGTTATGATGAATAAGATCATCACTTTTCTTTTTTTCTTATTTAGATATATATGCGGAAAGTAAGATTTGAACTGTGGTTGGCACTTGTCAGGATATGGCCTGAGCCTGACTGAGCACTTTGGCAACTCGTGATTTCTGACA
The DNA here is from genome assembly GCA_027563575.1 of Erythroxylum pedicellare. Taxonomy (NCBI): domain Eukaryota; kingdom Viridiplantae; phylum Streptophyta; class Magnoliopsida; order Malpighiales; family Erythroxylaceae; genus Erythroxylum; species Erythroxylum pedicellare. The sequence continues at coordinate 54,111,369 of JAOQMP010000210.1, forward strand.
GACATATGCTACGATTGGCTACTCGGGATTATTCTCGTTTATTCTGACTTTTAAATTTTCCAGATCAAACTCATATCCAACCGAAGTTAGAACGTCGTATGCTCCGATTTTGGTAGTGAAATTGTAAAATATTAATTTTATATAATTAAATATCAATTTTTATTATAGTTAAATTTTAAAAGATATTTCAAATTTTGGCTTAATAAATTAATTTATTAAATTTATTTTAAAATAATTTATTTTAAATATAATAACTATTAATTAATAATATTTTTCTATTTTTTTTTCAATTTAACCTTTCAAAATTTTCCTAATTTATATTTTTACTTTAAAATATTTTTTATACCTCAACTTCTATTTTTGTACCTACGGTAGTACATGCCAAATGTTTTCAATATATTTCGGTATTTATATCTAGTACAATATAGCTCATTATAATACCCTTTTTCATACTATATGGTAGGAATAGGATACACATAATACTATTGTTAATACTCTCTAATTGTTATTGTTGGATGATCAGTCACCTATTGAAATCTAAAGTGACTTTTTGATATGTTTCTTAGTACACTATTAAGAACTCAAAATTGGTGAAATATTCAAACCATTATCAATTTGTTGAAAATAATAAACTTAAATCTTAAGAATAAAGATTAATGTATTAAAATTAAGTTAAGTATATCTTAGAGTATCTTATATCGACTAAACATGAAGATGTTAAATATTTATAAGTCGTAAGGGTCAATTATCTAAATAACTAACTCAAATTATTTTGACAATAGTTGACCAAAGTTCAATTATTGTTAATGAGCTCTACACTCTATCCATATTAAAAATTCTAATATGGTATCAGAGCAAGTTTAGTTCGAATTATTAAATTTTCAATTGTTTGTCTGGATGTCCAGTCCCAGCAACTCCGGTCCAATTACTGCTACGTTTATTTTAAGTGACAACTGGATGTCCAGTCTGAGTTACACTTGAGGAAGTATTAGTGTATCTCATATCGACTAAACATGAAAATGTTAAATGGTTTATAAGTGGTAAGAGTCAACTATCCAAATGACTAGTTATAGTTATTTTGACAATAGTTGACTTAAGCTCACTTCTTATTAATAAACTCTACACTCTATCTATATTAAAAATTATAATAGTATATAAATAATTATTATTTTTTAAATTTGAAAATTTGTTAAATCATGCATTAATATGTAGATATGATCAGGATATTGGACTGTCAAAAGTAAGCTTGGGGTATTTTATGCAGAGTATAATATTATTATAATAAAATTGTATTTTAATTTGTTAAAATCTTTATCTCTCTGTAAAAGATGTTCCATCGAAAATGATTGTCCCTAAGTTCAAGAAGAGAAAAGACAATACTGTACAAAAGTTAAAGAAAAAAAAATCCTAAAAAAGGTAAAGTGATGTCACACATCAACAACTAAAGTTTGAAATTATGAGGATTAAATTGTCACTTTCTTCAACATTCTCGTTAAAGCAAAAGTCCAATTTGTCATTCATAATTTATTCAAGACAAATGATAGAAGAAAGCATATTTAATTTAAATATACAATAAAATAAGTAGAAAATTAAATAAGTTCGAGGTTGATAAACATTTGAAATATCATGAGATTTGCATAAAATTGAAATTGAAACATCGGATTGGTCAATCGTATAAGGTTTTTAAAGAAAAGTATTAATCCGAAGAATTAGATGAATAATAAAAAATTTACAGATAAATTTTGATAAAGTCTTTAATAAGTTAATGAATTAAAAGATAGGAAAGAAAAGAAACAATTCTTAATTGTAAT
>JAOQMP010000210.1:54127985-54140877 GCA_027563575.1 Erythroxylum pedicellare
ATGTATTGAAGAAGAAAAAACGCAAGGTACCATGGATATGTTAGAAGGTTCCATTCAAAGTTATTCCAAATAATTTGATAATCATACAATTAATCCCTTTTTAGTACTAATTATAAGTATGTAATTAAGACCATGAATAAGGAGAAATAGTTGATATTTCTTTATTTTTATTATTTTTTATGTTTTCATAAAATTATTTTAAAAAATGTTGTTTATGCATTTTTATTTTTTAATTTTTTAAAGATTCTACAAAATTAATTTCTTTTAACACTCGTTGAAAATATACATATTATTGGGTAAACAAATTATAACCTAACCTCACAAGCCCTACCCTAGTTGAATGCGTAGAAGACATCAACGCACAAGATCTTGCCACTGGGTAGGCACTAAACGTTATTCAACGTCATCAATCAAGTTGAGAATGGATTGCCCCACCAGGACCAGGTGGGCCTATAGGTAAGGATATTTATATTAAATAAAAATATTAAAAACTGACAGGTGGCACACTCTTCGAGGTAACACGTTAAGGGAAAAGGGCAGGGACAGGACAGGGACGATGCTAGAACTATGGAGAAGGCGTAATATAAATTAATACAAAGTGAAGGGAGGGAAGGGAGAGAGAGAGAGAGAGGATGTGTGTAGAAATTAGAACGCAATCAAGACACGACAAAGACCAAATCTAATGCAAGAATGATTATTAAGACGACGAAAAAGGTTTTGATGTTGTTGTTAATTGACATAAAGAAATTTATATATTTATATTTATAATACAAATAAATAAACTAAAAGTAGATTATTAATATGTTTTGTATTTTGTGGTTACAATATACAATTATGTTATAATCCAATATAAAGTTTAATTAAATTATGACATAATTTCATTTATATTATAAGAAAGTTATCATACTATTAAATATATGTAATTATCATATAATTATTTATTATATATATATATATCTACGGTATAAAATATATTAGTAAAATATTAAAATTTTTAAAAGTGTAATTCAATAAAATATTCTAGAATGAAACATTTTAATATTTATTTTAATTATTCTTATACTAGGTTCTGCAAAGAGTATTACTGTTTTATATTTTACAATATATTATCTTTTAAAATATATTATCAATTTTTGTATATTTCAGTTAATAGTTAATTTTTTTAAAGAACTTCTTTTCTTACATTTCAAATACCATTCATGTCTTTATAATTGAAAAAACTCTGAAAATTTATACTTTCATGTAAAATAAGGAAATTTTGAATTATCATTAAAATAAAATCACATATGACATAATTATTAATAATATTATTTAAATAAAATATAAAATATTTAACTAACATGAAAACAAACACTACCATTACAATATATTACATGATATAATTATTAATATTATATTTAAATTCAGTATAGAAAATTTAACCAACATTAGAACAAACACCACACTAGTTAGAGTCTTAATACAAAGATATAGAACATCCGAGGGAACAAAATCCCCATCATTATCAAATATGAAAATCCAAATTCGATTGGCACGGAAAATTTTGAGATGTGCCGCTACGGAAGTTAAATGAAACTCTCTTATTTAGATGCCAAAGGATAAGATAGCATATCAAGTTATTGCATAAGTTGCAGGTAAAAGATACACTAAACATACAAGCCAAATGGACACGCAGTCGCCATAAAGCATAGTATGCGGTACAAACATGGGCATTAGTACTGAAGCCAACTAAGTTCTTTAGATCAGAGAAGAGAAAGCCAAGGTAAGACTTCATGCCGTGGCACCAACAGCATGGCCAGCAGTCTCCTTCTGCACAAAAGACTGGACATACTCCTTCCTGCACAATTAGATCGCTTCCTAAGACTCCAAGCCTCACCTGGAATTCCTATTGCCTGGAAATTGGACAAGAAAAGACCAAGACCATACCTTGCAGGCAAGTGATCATGTGGACGATTGTATGGAGTCCATACTGGGTCACCAACAAATAGACGCATGGCCTGCATGACGTCTTCTTGTCAGAAACTATTTTAAATGAGATACATAGAAGCTATAAAAATATGCAAGGGTTCATTATCAGTTTGCAGTTTACGGAAAGACTTGGCACATGAACACAATTACTTTGGAATAAATCCAAAAGAAGCATATAGATTCATAGACACTTGAAAAATCAATGGCAATAAAGTTTTAACAGATCTTCCAGTATACAGAATCTAAGTAAATGTGTAATTTTTAAGTCCTGTTTTTGGAATTGACTTAGGTTCTGTATATCTCATATAAGATAGTAAATGTATACTGCTAGAATACCAAAAACTTGTTCAAAGTGCATCTACAACCACAAATTCCATATGCAGGGTGCCGGTAGGATTGACCAACACTACCATTGTTGATGTGATAATAACAGCAGTAGTAACAATTTTTCATTAATAAATTGCCCACACCCAGCTACATATGACCTCTTAATATCCTATTCATCTTCATTTTCTACATGAATCAAACAATGATTCACAATAAAATACAAGTCTCTCACATACAGTGTATAACATATACCTTGATGTAGTTATCTGTATCCAGCGTAAAACGATGGTAAATTCCGGCAGGTAAGACTATCATTGCACCCTTCTTCACTTCTATGCGAATCCAGCGGTCATTACGGTCCCTAACATCAAAATAACCTTTCTCGCAAGCACATAAATGCAATATTAAGACGCATAAATGGATAAGTACACTCAAGGGAATAACAAGAAAACCAAACCATCCGTACCACTTCCAGCCACACAGTAACGGATCTCTTCATCAGTGTGAAGATGTTCTTCAAAAAAGTTTTTTATCTTCTCTTCATAGTTTGGTAGTTTTTCAGGGCAAACCTCACAGAAGTCCTACAGAAAAGAATTACTTAATTGTTCCTTTTAGTTCTGCTGGGATATGAATGTAAGAATCAGAAAGAATCAACTCAGAAAGATCAATAAAAACTGAGGTAAAAAATCAGCACCAAAAGATCATCCCAACTACAGGTTTCAGCATTCACTAAATTTTCACAATAACTATTAGCAGAATAGATAAACAAACAAAGTACTAAAGTTTCACCAACCATGTAGGAGTATCCACGATCCTGACGAATCTTCTTCAATTCTTCATCATTTTCATAATTGTCAGCATCCAATCTCCAACTAATAACACCAAGATCTGCAAGATACAAGGAGCATTTCATGAAAACTATCTAGCACACCTGTTGCAATTTGCAAAAATATGTTACATTGGTTTTTCTCTTGGAAAAACTTGCCTTCTAGCTGTTCCAGAGTCACAAATTCTTTGGGATCCTTGTGATGGGGCAGTCTCTGATCATCCTGACTATCGTCCATGTACCATGCCTGAATCACTTCTTCTCTAGGATCCTGTTGTAACCAAATCAATAAATTGTTATTAGTCCAGGGTCCACAGACAAACAGTGGTCTACAAACAATAAAATGAGGATATAAAAATCCGCAATTCCAATTCAAACACAGCCTTGTAAACTTGGTAGCATTTTCTTCGGTTGAATATTCTGCAACTCCTCAAGACCATGACCATAATACTGATTCTTATAAGCCAATCTAACTCTTTGCACTAGAGATTCAAGGTTCATGCTTTGACTAAACCACATAAGTATATCATCTATGCTACACCAAAATGGACCCCTGAAACTACTAAATAGATATCCAAATGAAATTAAAAAAAACAACAATTAACCGATATCATAGGCAAAAACAAAATCCAGGGGATGTAGGAAACTTTGTTACGTGATGTTCTCCAGGCTGCCATATGAACCGGGAACAGCCTAGAGAAAGTGTTTGGTAGTGAAGACGACAGCTAAAATGGAAAAAGAATGATGGCGACTCAGAAAAACAGCCCAGGTATCCAAAAAAATTATTCAAGAGAGTTCAATGTGACAACAACAGCATCAAGAACTCACCATCTAAAATTTTACACATTAAAAGGTTCACAGAATGTTGCATGAAAGAGCCCAAAATTTGCAGAGCAACCAAATGAATAGCCAACAAAAGCTGGCGTTAAATTACAAAGTAAACAAAACCAAGATTAAATATCATAAAATAGTTCGCTGATTCAGAAACCAACGAGGGCAGAGCTCAATTATCATCAAACAAGGTTTAGTCTCAATCCCATCCAACAACTAAAGTATAAGACGTCAAAAACAAAATTTAAAAAAAAACTAGAAATCTAAGATCAAGAAAAAGCCAATAATTAATCTCTATAAAAGAGAAGAGAACTTGCATCGCACCAAAAATCGAAAGGAAATTACCTTGACTGGAGCAACCATTTTCTCTCTCTCTTATCTCTCTGTTTCTTCGTTCTCTGCTTTGTGGCAACGCAAGGAAGGCAAGAGTTAAGACTGGTGGTGTTTAAAACGGGAAGGGGAAGCGAGCTTAATGACGAAAAAACCCTTGTCTGTTTCTGACCACTTTGACCGTTCTGGTTATAACGAACAGAGCGGAGTTTTCCGCCAGATTAATTGCTTGGGGTGGAGCGTAGATAGAAGGATATTATTGTCCTTTCACAAGAGATGAGGCTGTGACCTGTGTGGGCCAAAGCTCATGTGGTGAGAGAGGTTGGGGGTGTGACACAAAGACCAAGGGAAATGAATATCTGACTATTTGCTACCCAGTCCCTAAATTATTAGCTTATTATGATTGGAGGATTATAAAATAAACTTGATAAAGAATTAAATTCGAATTGATCAGTGTAAACAACTGAATTCTCTTAAAGCCGTAATTCTTGTTTATTTTTTTTTAAATGAGATTATTTATATTCTTAAATTTAAAATTTTCATAATTAAAATAATGTTATATTGAAAACAATAAAATAAGAAATTTCCGTTTTTTCTGTTAAAATAGTTTCTTATGTATTAGGAAAAGATGATATAATTAAATCTTTTTCCAGAATTTTCTTTTTTCCTTGTTCAGAAACGATTTTCAAAGATTGAATTTGGACGAGGTTAACAAGTTGATGATGGCTTTGAATTTACGTCTTTTGAATTGAAAAATAGGAATGTGAGTCACCTTTTTTCTATTTTCATTCAAAGGAAATCAAGGACCACAAGTTAAACATGACTCAAGGATCATTTCTGTGTTCGGATTACATGACAAGGATGTAAACGGAACACAGAAATGATTTAAAGCTTCACTAGGTTTTGAGCAAGTCAAGCTCGGACTTGCCAGCATGTTTCAAGGTTGCACCTTCCACACAGTCTCTGCAAGAGTGATAAATATGTAGATATATGCTATTGGTTGGTTTGTACCCATTGTTTTATTACAGGAGTTCGACCACGTTTTGCATCCTTGCATGATTTTCCCCAACTAAACATATACATTACAGATGTCACGATGAGTGTTTTCTTTTCAGAGTTCAAGTTTTCAGTACATATCATACATCAAAATAAACCAGATATCGGTCCACAAACTTAATGAGCTTCAAGTGCCAATCCAACCTTCTCAGTCAAACTCTTAATGTACTCCTTCCTTGCTGGATGTTCTTCCTGTGGGCGATTATGCGCAGTCCACACTGGCTCTCCCACGAACAATCTCATTAACTGTTTGCATTACAAAGCAAACAAAAAACCATCAATCAACAGCTCAAATTAACCTGCTAATATCAAGAGTAATGTCATAAATTACCTTAACATAGTTACCGGTATCAAGAGTGAACCGGTGGTAGATTCCTGCTGGCAAAACGATAAGATCACCAGCCTTAATCCAGATTCGGATCCACCTATCATTCTTGTCTCGGACATCAAAGTATCCACTCCCTTCTAGGCAATAGCGAATCTCTTCATCAGCATGAATGTGTTCTGTGTAGAAATTCCTCAACTTCTCGTCATAGTTAGGAACATTCTCTGGACATAGATCAAGCAAATCCTGCAAGATTCAAATATTTGATGTAACATTGAATCGATCATTGGCAGTATCTATTACTACTTAAATGAAGGTATCGTAGAGATCGAGAACAAGCCAAACAGCTATAAACAAGAATTTATGCAGATCATTAGCACATTACAGATTTTTCCAAAATCTGGAATAAGGCTTTGTGCCCTGTTTCCAATCAGTCATAAAAAGTAGATTCGGTACAAAAGATGAAAGAAAAATCCAGACTTTTCAGATGGGTTGATATGGATGCATTGTGGGAAGAACCTACTGCTTGCAAAGAGAAGTATTTTATCAGGAGTCTATTAGAGGAGTGTTTTATTAGGCGTAGGAGTCTATTATTTCTGTACTAGTTTCTGTTATAGTTATGTAAATAAAAACAGCTTGAATAGGAGTCCTAAACAGCTTGAATAAGAGTCTTTCTAGAAGTCCTAGTTTAAGAGGAACTTTTATGTTTTCTTTGCCTATATAAGGCTATTATGTTATGCAATAAAGTAAGGAAGAAGTTATCATAAAAATTAGCTAATTAGGAGTAGAGTAATTTAGCCTAACCTCAGCAGACCTTGTCTTTGACAAGTGCTGCCAGTTTTTCATCACCAAAAATAGGTTCTGCAGGGAAGGGAACCAGCGTCAATAAGGAGAAAGGGATTAACTTTCCTGAGAATCATCCTTGGACTCGATCCCAAGCACGAGCCCATAATAATTTGGTATCAGAGCAGGAGTTCATAGACAAAACAGGCCATTCAGCTGTAGAACAATCTTTGGTAGATTGGCAGATGGATCAAAGGATACGGGCATTAGAGATGGGGCAGCAAGAATTGAAGGCTCAATATGAAGAGATTATCCGCATGCTTGCAAGTTTGAAAGATGCAAAAGCAAGCGAGTATCAAGCACCATCACCACCACCACAGGAGGAGAGGACCAATGGGGGCAGCGGGGCAGGAATGTTGCCTAAATATACTAAGATGGAATTTCCAACATTCGTTGGTTTGGCTTCACAGGTGTGAGCAATTTTTCCTAAGGCAACAAATAACGGAGGAGGAGGAGAAGGTAAGATTTGCTGCCTTTCATTTAATGGGGGAGGGCCAACTGTCAATATTTCAACTTGAAAAAGAAGAACCATGGAGCATTGGTACTCTTTCTAAAGTCATTGCAATATGAGATTTGGCCCTCACCTTAGTAACAACCCTATAGGCGAATTGGCAGACCTCAAACAGACAGGAAGCGTAGAAGAATATCAACGCCAATTCAAAACACTGCTGGCTCAAACCATAGGGCTTCCACGAGACCTACAAGTAAATCTATTCACGGCTAGGTTGGTAGAAGGGTTGCAAATCGAGGTGGAGATGCAATATCCTGTTAATCTTAGGGTTGCAATGAACTAAGCAAGAGCATGTGAAAGAAAATTGCAATGTATGCAGATGCAATATACCCAAGTGGTAAGAGACAGCTGAAACGCCACCTATGGCTATCTTCACAACTGGACAGTAGTAGTAACAGCACCAGCGCGAGTGCAGCCACACCTTTAGGAAGTAAGGTAAACTCGAGGGCTAAAACAACAACCTCCAGTATAGCAAGTACTCCGACCCCAATGGGAAGGCGCTTAATCATAGAGGAAATGGCTTAAAGAAGAGAGAAGGGGTTGTGCTACAATTGTGACGAGATTTATTTAGTGGAGCACAAATGTAAGCGACTATTTTGGATTGAGATAGCAAATTCTGAGGAAGAAGCGGAGGAACCAGTGGAGAGAGAATTTGAGATATCTTTGCATACCATCACTGGCATAACCTGAGTTCAAGCTTGAGGGCAAGCTCGATGTCGAAGAGGGGAGTGATGATATGGATGCATTGTGGGAAGAACCTACTACTTGCAAAGACGAGTGTTTTATTAGGAGTCTATTAGAGGAGTGTTTTATTAGGAGTAGGAGTCTATTATTTTTGCACTAGTTTCTGTTATAGTTATGTTAATAAAAACAACTTGAATAGGAGTCATTCTAAGCGTCCTAAAACAACTTGAATAAGAGTCTTTCTAGAAGTCCTAGTTTAGGTGAAACTTTTATGTTTTTTTTTACCTATATAAGGTTGTTATGTTATGTTATAAAGTAAGGAAGAAGTTATCATAAAAATTAGCTAATTAGAAGTTGAGCAATTTAGCCTAATCTCAGCAGACCTTGTCCTTGACAAGTGCTGCCAGTTTTTCATAACCAAAAATAGGTTCTGCAAGGAAGGGAACCAACGTAAATAAGGGGAAAGAGATTAACTTACTTAAGAATCGTCCTTGGACTCGATCCTAAGCATGGGCCCATAACATGGGTCATCCAAAGTATGATAATAATTAAGGCAATTGTCCAATTTTGTAACAAATTCATTTAAATTTTGATGGCAAGGAGCAATATCTGACAAATATATGGAAGGTTATGCATGTAGGCCCCCCAAATCCCATAACATTGAGGCTGTGCTTGGTGATAGAAAGGAATTCATATCAAGTAGACTATATACCTATCCTTTTGTCCAACACAAAAACTCAAATAAACCTATTTGATCACATTTCTGTTTCAATAAGCTAGAGAAAAAAATGTTTGGCATTACAATACTAGAAACCTCTTTTCTAATTGAAAAGATTGAAACTTGAAGAAAAGAAAATAGGTTTTCATTATTTTTAAAAACGCCAACAATGAGCTATTCTCAAGGGTTCAATTGCAATCAACCCAAATTTGTGGAACAAACAAACCCTCAAGAATGGCTTTACATCAATGGAATAAATGTTGGAGTTGGAAAGAGCTAAGAACGTGGAAGTGGGAAGTGTGGACGCTGAAAAGTTTGCTGACTGCCTAATTGCATGAAAACTCAAAATTGGTGTACTAGAATACCAAAAGGAAATTTGTTTTAGGGTTTTTTTTGACCCATGTATTGAAAAGCTAATGGCACCAATTTTAATTTCTCACAATCTAGTAGGCAACTTCAGCAAGACTAGCTCATCGGCAAATGCAGTAAATTTTTATCCCATATGAACAAAGTAATCTAGCAGATTCTGAGTATTGCAAGAAGCAAGCTTTTCATATAAAAATCCCTCTGCTTATTCTCAATTCTATTGCATATGTAATGACAATAAAGAAGAAGTAAAATAATTAGTCAGACAGCAAACTTCAATACCATGTAACTGTATCCCCTGGCTTCTCTAATCTTGTTCAACTCTTCATCATTCTTGTAGTTCTCGGGGTTCAATTGCCAATACAAGACTCCCAACCCTGTATGATTCTTAGGTTTTCAGAAACACTTTGGAACATCAAAATTAACGAAAACCCAGATAGGTAAACAACGAGATTGTACCAGCCAATTGATCCAACGAAACATTCTCGTTTGGTTTTCGGTGAGGAAGCCTCTGATCTTCGTTGCTATCGTCCATGTACCAAGCCTGCCAACATAATAAAACCCCATCAATAACCCAACGACGAGATTTTAAAATGATTAGAGAATCGGGGAGCCATGTGAGGGTTGTGGGTGAAACTGAAAGAGCTCACCTGGATAGCCATGATAGGAGCTATTGACCGAGCCTCCAACTTCTAGCGAGGATCAGTAGATTCCTTATGTTTTATTAAACAGAGGATTGTTCAGAGTTCGAGAAGTTTGTACTCCGCCACGTGGAGTTTTCGAACTCCCCTTGTGAATTTGTGGTATTGGCAATGCCATCCGCACCTAAATAATATCACTTTTGTCATCTTCGGTTGGTCGGAGAAGAAGACAGTTTTATTACATTTGACGGCTGTTAGACTCCACAGGATTGCAGAATCTCCCAGTTGTTATTTTAGTTGAATTTTAAAATACTAATTTTCAATTGTAAATTATAATTTCAACAATATTCTTGAAATATTTTATTTAGTGTATATGCTTTTATTTTGTATCTCTTTAATATCTTTATATAATTTTACCTTTACCATTTGCGTATTTGATTCCTGTTTATGATTAGAGATAATAAAAATGATCAGGTTAGATATAATTGAAATTGATTTAAAATTAATAAATTGATTTTTAAATTAAGTTGAAACTTAAAAATGATTTAAAAGTTGATTAATTTGAATAAAATAAGTTTATTTTCACTATAATTAATAAAATAATACTATTTTAACATGGTCTTCTTAATCATGAACATTATATAAATTCAATTTGAATCCAATTAAATTTCAAGTGTAGTACTGTAATCCTAACCCGACAAGTTACTATCTTTCGTCTCCATGCACGTGACAATGTACGTTTGTTTTCCTTTTCCCTCTTTGCCTTACCCTTCTGGGATTAATTAAGGACAGCAGTTCTGTCTGTATAGAATTGGTTTCACAAGTTTATGTTAAATGCAAAACCACCACGTGTGTGGCCTGTGGAGGATTCTCCACTATCTCAAGTCTAGTCCCAACCGAAAATGAAAACACGTCCCGCAAAATCCAGTTCAATTTGATAAAATTAAATAGAAACAAAACTAAAAGGATAAGAGGAGCCCATTTCGATAGTACCACAGCCTGAATCGTCCCTTTCAAGTCTCTGTGCACAATGTACCTAAACTCATGCAGTAGTAGAGTTGGTTGCCTGCTTCCTGTCATTGTTTGTCCTTGACCAAGTAAGTAGGTCCTTTGTTTCATTTTGCCAAGCTACAAGCCTCCTCAAGGGCCTCTCTACAGAATTCAGGATCATTTGTGGAGGCAGGCCTGTGTAATCTTCTTCTTCTTCCCCCAGTGTCAGGCCCACTTCTAACTGATTCATTCCAGGCCTTTGCCTTAGTCTTAGCCTTAGCCTTGGCCGTAGCCTATTTATTCAAAGGTAAGATACCTTGTAATTGGGATTGGAGCTACTTGTTCTTCCAGGCAGGCATGTCACTCAATCACAACTAAGACTTGATCTTTGATTTGTTTCTGATTGTTCTTCTTCTATGTATGTTGAATGAAAAGGGAAAAGAGAAAAGAGAGCTGTTGTTCTGATAGGCTGACCTTGATTTGTTTGTTTGTTTCTTAGGTTGCCTTATCAGACCCGAAACCAGAGAAAGCATGTGTGCTTAAGACCTGAACCTGCTCCTAACCTCTTTGCCTTTAAATGTTACCGAACCCACGGTCAGAGGGACCAGAGAAAAATACCAAAACCTTTTAAGTTGTCTTCATTTACAGAAAGAAAGATCACTCACTTTTTCTTTTTCTTTTTTTTTCCTTATTTTCAGTCATAATGTTGGATTTTCCCAACAATTTACACGTCTTAATAAATTATTAAGTTCTTGCAAATTAAAATAAATAAATAAAATTTTATCTAATAAATTTTTTTAATTAAATTTTAAATTATTCGATAGATAAAGATGATATTTTTAATTATATTTCAATTTTTAATAAATTTTACGACGATTTAATATTTGTTGAATCTTGTAAATCTTAAATCTATTGTTTTATTATTTTAACTTTCGGTCTAATTTCTGTCTAAAAATTTAACTCTAAATCACTAATTCTTTTTTTTTTGAAGAACATGATTTAATTATATGATTTACATAATATTATATACCATTCGATAATGTACTTATATATGTCAATAAATAAGAATTCATGTCAAATATAATGAAATAGGAGGAATTGCACTTTAATTTTCATCTAAAGCCCACAAAACTGATGATTATAATCCTCACCCACTTGATAATTTTTGCCAAAAACAAATAATGTAGCTGTTGTCCAAAAACTGAACCAACTTTTTGATATGTTCTTAAGGTTTGTGGGTCACATACACAGTGTCTCCTGTATGTACTATGGTGGGAGGGATTGGAAATTTAGTGTTCCACGGTACCAGAAAGAGAGAGTGAGAGAGATTGGTCAATAATGGAGGGCGAGTTGGGGAGAGCTTGACTGAAATGTTGGTCCCTTATGAGACAGGAAAAAGGAAAAACCCTTTCGATGTTCAATAGCGTCTGTGTCCTCTCCTCAGTCCTCAGTTCTTTATTTACACAACTACGCAACCACACGAGTGCTGTTGCAATCAAGCTGAAAACACACCCTGTTTTTTTGGGTATTGTTAACTTTTATCCTTCTTTACCTTTTTTTTATAACCTTTTTACCCTTTGAACATTCCCTTTCAAAAGTAACTGCCACAGTTTTCTAGTTTGGTTGGAATCAAATTCCAGCTTACTTCCACTTCAATCTCATCACTATTTACCACTTTGGTAGTGGTACACATGAAAAAAAAAACGAATCTTTCATGGGGTATTTTAATAAAAATTTGAATCAAGTAGTAAAATTGATGGTTTTTAACTTATGTGTGAGAAGTAAGCTTTTAAACATTATATCCAAAGTTGAACCGGCAAAATAAAATGATTAAAGTTTAAAAGATTAAGCTAATAATAAAATGTTATAAAATCTGTTAAAGGTTAAATAAAATAAATAATTTAAAAAATTGATTTTGTCCATTGAAAATTTTGAATTTAATCAAAAATACTAGTTAATAAAAATTAATTAATTTATAAAATAAATCAGTTTACTAAAAGTTATCTATTGACTAATAAATTGACCGGCTGTTGACAAAAATAATTATTAAAATAAATCAAATTAAAAATTTAAAAACTAAAACAACAAATTAATTAATTCAAAGCTTTTATAGATAAATTAGTTCAATTGGTTCAATTTCTTAATCATTCCTAAGAATTGTTGAAACCAATATTGAAATTAATTTTGTTAAAGAACCGTGTCAATTATAATAAATTATTATTTTGGTCTCAATTTAGCCTAAATTTTGAGTTAAGTTGAAAAATAATAAAAAGAGGGATCAAACACAATCCAAAACCATGCTTGGTTAGACTCTTTTTTTACGAGAACTAATTTAAAATTTTAGAGTTATTAAAATTCTGTTAGAATAGGTCTTAGATTATGTTATAATACATATTAGATTATCTTTAATCTTATCTTATACGCCAAATTTGTTAGTTAAAATATCTATTTTAATTTTTAAATATATTTTGCCTGT
>JAOQMP010000210.1:54150787-54165176 GCA_027563575.1 Erythroxylum pedicellare
ATTATAGGTGAAGTATAAATAAAGCTATGTTATGTTCAATGTATATGAGTCTCCTTAGAAAGGACATAAAAAAGATTAGTCAAGGGAAATTACAAGGTTTTCAAATTTTGAAGCTATGTTTTTCACATTCAAAAGTTTAGAGTAATCAAATCTAATTAAGAAAAAATAATTTGTAAACAATTAAGGCCCCAACATCTACTATGAAAAAGATAAAAAGCAGAAAAAGGAAAAAATCAACCCAAACACTCCCTAAATCACTTGGAAATGTACAATTTCATTCAAACTCCATGAAAGATGAGCTTTGACCTAGTACCAAGAGCTCCAATCATACAAGTCAATTTCATCATATAATATATACCCAAAAGCATAAGAACCATATAAGGACAAAAACAAACAGCAAAAGCAAAAAAGACAAAAGGGAAAAAGTAACAATAAAGACAAAAAAGACATTGTGTCCTGGGTATAGACTTATAAAATACCAACTCACTACTCTTTTATATCAAAAAAATTAGACTTTGCAATTCATTGAACACGAAAAAGAACTAAAATTTTGTACCAATGCAATTGAGCAAGAATACAATAAAGGTTCGATATTTTAATAGCTTATATACCCACTAAACCACAGATCACAAACCCAAAACACAACAGAAAACAAATCGTTGAAAGATAAATAAAAAACAGAGCACTCATGCACTATAAAGGGAAAAAAAAATAAGAACAATGTATTACCCATAAATTTTAAGCTCCCAACAAAAGCAAAAGAACTAAAAAAATTTAAAAATAAAAAAATAAATTGTGGAAAATAAAGGTACCTCAGAATACTTCAATCCTTTTCTTAAGAAATAGAGTTGAGCGAAACAAGGTGGCCGTTACAATCTGCAAATGCACAGAGTCGTTTCTAATATCTATAAATCGAGTATTCTAAGGTTTTGTCCTACAAGGACTAAGATACTTGCTACAGAATTAATCCTAATTACTTGAACGAAAGAGAAAATAAACTTAAAAGATGATTGGATTTGGGTGAACAATAAATTATAAAAACCGGAATTAAACAAACAGGGAAAATTTGATGATTTAAACTCAGGGCTTTGGGGTTTACCAATTTAAGAAATTGATCAATAAATTATGAAATTAATTGAATGACATGTTATAAAAACAATTGCACAACTTTTCTCATATTCTCTCTCAAGACATATAAGAACATCCAACTAGTTGATTACCAGCTCTCAATGTAAAATCTAACTAGTCAAATTCATTAAGAACAAGCAATAAGTTATCACATTAGTTTAGGATAGTTTTATCTATAAATCTAACGGGTTTATCTTCCTAGTACATAAATCGTACTTCACCTCTTAGTTCATCATATGATTCCTAAGACTGCATCTACGGTGATCAAGCATAGAAACAATAGTGAAATGCAAGAAAGATAAACATAACCCAAAAACTTTCATTCAACACCATTCAATCCATAAAATACAAATCCATCCCCCAAATAGGCCATATCCCTCACCTTAAATGGGGTTTAGTTCCAGAATATGATAACAGAATCCATACACATAAAGACAATCAACATCCAAGAAAGAGTAGAGAGAGAAGGTAGAGAGAACACCAATCAATAATGCTAGTAATGTTTGATTCCTTCCTCTTTTCTCCTCCTCTTTTCCTCTTTTTGGGTGCCTCTTTATGTTGCGGCCTCGTTTTCAGTATCCAACCCTCTTTTTAGGTCATAAAAATGAGTATTTATAGTGTCTTGGGTTCAAAGAAACCTAGTTTTTGCTAAACAGGGGAAGATAAAGCGTCCTTAGGCGGACAAAGTTTGTTAAGCGGACTGTATGTCCGTTTAACGGACCTTTTTGGGTCTTTGGGGTAAGGTTGGCCAGGTAATGTCCGTTAAACGGACATGATGTCCATTTTGCGGACCTTCTCGGGTCTCTGGAGTGGAATTGACCAGGCGATGTTTGTTAAACGGACATTAAGTGGACCTTCTCCAGTCTCTGGAGTGAGGTTGGCTAGGTAATGTCCGTTAAACAGACATACCTTGGGCCTCTAGAAAATCATTCCATATTGACCCTTTAGACAATAGAATCTCTCTTCATGGAAGTTGTAGAACTCGGATTCCTCTTTAAAAGCATGCTTGAATGACCTTAATCTGACATCCACAGTCAAAGTTATGTCTCATGTCCAAAATTTATCTATTTGTACCTATTAAACAATAAAGTTGAAATGTGTGAGAAATAACTAAAGAAATCTCTAAATTTATAACAATACAAGTCAAATGAGTTCTAATTCATCTCAAAATTATATATGAATCAATTGACTTATCACAGGAGAATAAAATGGATAAAAAAGTGGAGCCAGAGAGAAAAAAATATTAAATAACAAAAAAAGAAAAAGGTAGGTTCGAACTAAGAGAATAAAAAACCTAGGTTAGTTTGGGAATATCATAGCATTCTTTTAGCTAGGAGGGTAAGGTGGAGATAACAATAAAAAATAATGAATAAAAAAGCCTTTTTTAAATTTAAAGAGAATAATACATCTATTTTTAAAATAGAGAGAGATAATATATTAAATGATAAAATATAAGAAGGTTAAATGGTTTTTTTTTGGTCTAATACAAAAGATGAGTTAAGCCTCGTGAAAAGACAGGTGAATACATTGGGATGAAATTCCGTGAGCACTTCCATAAATATCTTCTGATTGATTTGATTTGATTGATTGATATAAAGAAAAAAAGTTGTTGGAGTCCCACCAGTTAATGCTTTCTTTTATATATATGTGTGTGTATTATATGTAAAATTATTTAACCACTTAATAGAAATGTTGAAATAAATAATATTAGAAAAGGACATTTTGATTGATACATAGGATGTTATGTCAATTCTTAAGCAATTTAAGATATGTATATTAGTATTATTCTAATTATTATTATTAAATTATATAAATATTGATTGAGTCGAATTGCATATTTGATATTGAAAATTATATGATATCTTTCATTTTTCTTGAACTTACAACACATACATATCTTTCACTTATTCTTATTAATTTATTAAAAATATTATTAATTTCTCACAATAACACATTTATAAATTTAATCATCATATAAAAAATTAATGAAAATTTGATACTTCCCTTAGATTAAAAGACATTTTTATAATGAGTTTATTATAAAGAATCAAATAAAACATACTATAATTATAACCCAATAAAAATTGGTTAAGGTCGAATAATACATAATTTTATTTTTAATTAATAAAAATATTATTTCTAAAAGGGTCAAATAAAACATAGAAATGAAAAATCAGAGCTTATAATAAAATACACATAACCATTCCTTGGATTTCTCATCATATTCCAAAACACGAACAATTATTTCCTGTAGAGAGCGAGACAAGTTGACAAAAGTAGGGAATGGAAGAGAGTGTTAAAATGTTAAAACCAAAGCAAAGAGCAGGCAAGGCAAGGCAGGTTTGGTGATAGGAGTCAGGTCGCCCATTTCTTGGCCATCTTCTTCTCAGTACCTGTAATTCAGGCAGCTTCGCTTCGGGTTCTCTGTTGAGGAAGAAGAGATAAAAGAGAAATTATTTCGAAGCGATGTTTGATTTGACACTCTTGTTGGTCTGAAGGAGTGGGTGAGGTCGTGTATAGGATAGGCCTTTCCACACTACTAACTTCTGTCTCTATACAAATTTCAAGTCCTATCGCTCCTAGACTTCTAGCTAAGCTCTTTGTACTGTTGCACCTTCATGCGTAAATGGGATTCTTTTGATATTTTAATGCATCGTGCATGTTCTTTCCAAAGTAAGCTGAAAATGTTCTTAAGATTCACGTATTTTCAGATTTATGGTACTATGAAAGCTGAAAATGTTCTTAATCACAGAACAAAGAGATTCATGTACTTTCAGGTATATGGTACTTAGTCTTTAGGTTCTTTTGCTTAGTCTTTAGGTTCTTTTGTTAGTAGATTCTTCAGATAAAGTAAAGGCTGTCTCGTAACTTTCCTATGATTAGAATTAACACTGACCGAAGTGAAGGGTGTACCATACCAGCATTAACAATTTTATTTTTGAACATGAAGTGTAACTGGAAAAAGGTAATCCACTGGCATGTGAATGCCTCCAGACTTCCACAGCAACATTCAACCAAAGCACATTTTTTGCAATTGAAGATATCAGAGAATTTAACAAACAAGATAATATAACGTTAGTCCATCATTTCCATGCACATATTCGACGTCCGTTCTTTCAAGTTTCAGAACACAATTCAATATATCGTTTTCTACTCTTGTTAGAGCATTTCAAAATCCGGATGAACTCACTCTGTAAAATCAAGTAGAAACCATTCCAATTAGCTTGTCTCCATCTCCGTTGCTTCCTGTTCCACAGGTTCTTTTCCAATGTCATTCACAGGTTTCCCATCTGGGTATTTATTTTTATTTTTGTGATTACGCTCTCCCTATGCAGTTTCTTATTCAGCAATTGCTACTTCAGGATTTGGTGGATCTGAAGGAGGTGGAAATACCTCGTTAACTAACTCCACGAGTTCTTCCAATTGGTCTCCCAGTCGCTTATCAGATTGCTCAATAAGCTGATAAAAATTAGAGGATAAGAATCTAATTGCAAGTTGCAAAATTTCGAGCGGATCATTTATCCAACCAGAGGAGAGAAATAAAAGAACTGGCTTTCTTTGGTAAGAAATGCACAATTGATTTTCCGGATTGTGATTTTCAACGTCAAACATTTCAGCATCACGACATATTTTTTAAACCAAATCACCATTTATTTGCTCCTAACTTTTCCTGTAAACTATAAACATATCAAGGGCAAATAATCAGGAATGCAAGGAAACAATGTGGATTCTGACAGAATTAATGGCCTCACAATACTTGAGAGAATACGCAACACAATAATAGTTGATTTGGAAGAAAAGCTACAGAAGGATAATTTTAACTCAATTCTTTGAAGAACCTCTTTAAATTATTTGCCTTAAAGAGAAAGGATGTAGCATCAGCAAGACAAAAAAATTAATTGGAAGCCCCAAATACTGCAACAACTTTTCATTGAGCAAGTAGTAACTTTACATAGGATAACTATAACATCATTGCCAAATAAGGATAGGAAGATTCAGTTTCAAATTTGGAGAACAATGGGAAACTAATAGGATGAGGAATACGATCTGTTACTTTAACAGTCAGCATCTTTTAAGGAGAGATTTGTCAATATCAGTGTATGCGCATCGCCACTCTTTCATTGGCAATGGATGAATCCTTAAGAACACATAAGGCTAGCAATTAGAACTTCTAGAAACTCATCGTTTAGTCCTTATATATTAGCATTTCAAAATGTGTAATATTATAATGGTTTATGCTGCAGTATTTTAGGTTCTGCCAAAGAATAGAAAGTACTGTTAAATTTGCAATACTCATTCAGTTGGTATACTCTTCTTTTTTGGTTGCACGTTTACAACAAATTATTCGCCTCTGAAACGTAAACCAGTTTATTTTGCTAAAAATATCACCTATAGTATAAGGAAATTAACACCATGGCTCTCAGAACCCAATTCCTACGCTATCCAAGAAGTAAAGACAAGCAAACAGATTACATTTGACAAAATATAAATAAATAAATAATCAAAGAAAAGAAAAGACTCCTCACAGAAAATAGGTTATTGAGGAAGAAAGATGAAACATTTTAAAACCCATATGGTCAATTTCAATTAGCTGCGAGGGGTTGATGTTGGTGATACTAAGAATCACACGGGGTATGTAGGTCAATCTCTGAACAAGTTTTTATAAACTCTTTGTATTCCAAAGTAATAAAACAATATGATATATAAACTAGTATTTCAATTTTTGCAGTGGTATATCAGGCTATTTTCCCTAGTTACTTTTGCAGACTACAAAATCAATCATAAAATCTCTTTGAATTCTAACACAGTTATTAATGTATAGTTACTACATTGCAACTTTTATTTTGTCCTAAATTTAGGAAAAATGTTTTATAACTTGTAATTACTGAAATTCTATTCATAAATTTTTAAACTAATGATCATAAATTGCCCTAATTGTTGCAACTTATCCATTAAAAGAAAATAGCTTTACATTGCAAAGTTCCAAGTCTCATATTATGAAAATCGATTCAACATTCCTCTACTTATCTACAAACAAACACATAATGTAACTATTACATTTTTTGCATGAACAGTTTAAGAAAACAAACGCAATTATAAAGTTAGTAAATCTTTGACTTTATAAAGTTCCAAGTCTTAAACTACCCAAGTTAATTCATTATTCATCTCACTACTTGTCTATGAACAAACACATAGATGCAAGTATAAATTGCTAATGCTAATTTTGTTCCTGTATACCTGCATCTTATACATAACTCATAAGCAAATTCATGATGTTCGTGCTACATTCTTCATTATTTTTCTTTCTTTGTTTCACCAAGGTATTAGCTTCTTCTTCTTCTTCTTCTTCTTCTTCTTTTTTTCAATTTCAATTGATTCACGACCAATCACCAATTTCAACATCAATTACTTCTCCTAAAACATATTTAAAGTTTTGCAGTTAACTTTTTAGTGTATTCTCTTGAATTTTTGTCACACTTTAACATCACTATTCTCGTGCATAACAAAGTGAATGCACGTCACTTTTATATAGTATAGGCATGAAAATTTCAGAAAAGAAAAGAAGAAGAGTAATTTTAGACCTCACATCAAATTTCTATGGAGAGAGGAGGAAAGAGAAATAATCAGACTTACAGGGTCAATTTCAACTAATTGAGAAGGCTTCATGTCGATGATATTAAGAACCTCGGCTTTGGCAAGGTTGAACCTTTGACATTTGTCCAAGAATTCATCAATTTGCTCCCTTGTTTGGTAGCAGGCTGGAGTTTCCATCAAATAGTCGTAAACCTTGGACATGGGTAGCCAACAAAATCAAGAATTTAACACTCGTTTGCCTAAACATCACAAATTGAACTTCTTCTCTAGAGAATTTCAAAAGAGAAAAAACAGGAAAAGACCTTGTACTCTGATGGTGCTACAGGAGCAATAACCCTTGAAGAATCATTCGAAGCCCCTCTTGACTTTAAAAAATCTAGTACTTCAAAATTGGTGAGTGCACCCGCGTTGTACTTCTTTCTGTCCATTGGTCAAGATGTCAAAAAACCCAGGAACAGAATTAAGAATGCTCATAAAAGCAGCAACAGATTAACAATTTAAGAGCTGTCAATAAGCAGACAAGATAAAAGCAACACCATACATCTTCATCGGAACACGTTTCTTTCTTCAGCCTCTAACAAGGACTTCAAAAGCAAGCTGTAGTCGACTTGCTTCACTCGAAAAGCGGAGGAAATGAAAAGATTACAGAACTGAACAGGAATGAAGGTCGAAGAAGTGTGTGAGAGACAGAGACTGGAAATATGAGGCTGGTTGAGGACTTTGATCATACAGCTTGTAAGCTAAAAACAAAGGTACAGAGGATTAAAGAACCGACACTCTCAAACAAATACGGCAAAACAAAACAAAAAAAAAGAGAAAAACACACCAACCCAGTATAGAACGGTTAACGAATTTGGAAAATCGGATCAGGAAGGATTCTTTTACATCTGAGAAATCAATCAGACCACGCACGAGACTTCATCGGCAAAGGCTAGGCCCTGTAGTTAGTATCGTATGGTTGGTGTTAGATAATGGGTGCCAAATTTGAGCCCGAGGTCGATGGAAAGAGAGAGGCCCAAAAGCCAATAATGAGATTGAGATTAGGCTCAATTTGTCTTAAATATACAAAACGACTTCATTTTTAACATTTTAAATTAAAAAACAAGTTGGTCAAGCCAAAGTCAAGCTCGAGCTACCTCTGATCCTATCAGGCTTGGGCTCGAATCTACTATCTCAGGTTAAATCGAGCCTCAAACCGAACTTGAGTCTCCTAGGATCAGGCCAACGGGCTCAACCAATTAGCAAAATACTTTTTAAATATGCTTAAAATTATACATGTTCCAACACACCTAAGTAAAACTTGATTTAACTTGGACAACTAAATTATTCATACTTGAACACATATTTTAAAGATTCAAACTTAGTATGTTCTCCTCTCATTATTAGCGACTCGAACCTGATTGAAAGTTCAATTAATTTGTACCATACTAAAATAAAAATATTTAGTTTTTAAAATTTAAATCTATCAATTTGATTAGTCATATAAATTAAAAATATCAATTTTAAATCCAAAATTAAATTAATTAATTAATTAAAAATTAAATCAGAGCGGACCAACGTTACCAACTACCAAGACCGATCCCCATTACCGTTCGTAACGATTTCGTACGTGATGATTAATTAATGCAAGTATAAACCGTTGTTTCAAAATTATTGTGGAACTTGGGGCCACACGTTTAATTAAATGCTCGGTACCACGCACATTTACCATGTTCGGCCCATACAATTTAAATCTGCCACGACCTACGTTTGCTTCTGTTCATTTTAGGCTTCAATTTTTAATATCATAATAAAATTTAAAATAATACTGCATCCTCGTAAATCCTAAAAAAGAATTAAATCATTTACATATTAATATTATAATTCCTTCAATTTTAATAATTTTTAATAAATATTAATTAATTAAAAGTATAGTTTTCACAGCTGATTTCACGATTAAAATGTTCAATCATCAGGATTTGTTAAAAATCGATCATGCAATAAATTAATCTTAAAACTTTAAAAAATAATATTTAAGCAACCAAGGTAGGCTCAGAGAGAATCAAGGTGGTGTCCTTATCTTCTTCATTGTTAATAAAAATCCATGACCAAAGCAGAGATTCCCTCATTTTGCTTTGTTCTCTTTTTGACCACCACCCCAGTCCAAGATCCTGCTTTTTTTTCCTCAAATATTGAAAGAGCAACTAAAACTTGGCGATCACATGTTGTCTTTTCACTTTTTTGATTCAAACCATTCTCACTTTACCAGTTCAGAAACCAGATCAAGGGCCCAAAGTACAATTCAATTTGTTCCCATAATTCATAATCCCATCCTATCCCTCTATTTCTCCTTCTTTTTTACAACATAGCAATAGAAAGAAGTACCCAACAACCAACTATAAGCTCAAACATATTTTCAAAAATCAACATAAACATGTTTCACTAGGAACCAGAACCACACTTCCTATACCATATCACCCCCTAAATGAGTTTTTTTTTTTTTTTTTTGGTGTGCCTCACATGTTAAGTTATAGTAAATGCCTATTGTTCTTTTCAGCTGCAATTGCAAGGAGCCTGGAGACTCCCTGAGTCCAGAGGTCATACTCCCTCTGGCTCATGCATTCGAACTCGACCACGCCACGCAATACCGTCTTCAATGCGAAATATCGTCGATTCTCTCCACCTTCAAGCAAGTGACGACCTGGCCAGGCGGGGACATCTTTAATCACCTCCACCACCAGATCTGCGAGAATTCAGAAAAGGTTAAAGGATCAGTCACACACAGCTTTAGATCTTTTCAACTTTTGTTAGTGCTATTTAACTTTCTCAAATCCCAAAATGGAAGAAGACCCACCTCCAATTCTGTTTCCACATTATAGAGGAGAAGACAAAAAGTAAATGAAGACTCACTCTTTTTCTTTTTTGTTATGGTCCCAGCTACATGCCTGCTCTTCATCTTCAACATAACCTGCACAGAAAGACAGTTCAAAAAGTTAAAGGTAAGGGAAGAGAAGAGGAGAAGAAAGAAAGTAGATCCATTAATTTCATCAGCTCAGCTTTTAACTTTTTCCCTTAAATCCTCTTTCAATTCATTAGATCATACTCATCATGCCCAAATAATTAAAATCATTTGATAAATCAATGAACAGAAAGAATACTGGATTACAACATCATGAGCCCAACCTGATTCATTCTGTTTATATAAACAGATACTATTTTCCAATGAAGATCACCTGCATTTATCATAAAACAGAAAAAATCAAGGTAAGAACCTTTCATGGCGATGATTATACAGAAAGAAACAATGAAACGAACAGTTACCTTTGCGGGTGCGTTTGAGGAGTTCACAACCTCTCGCCAGATACTCTCTGCTACAGATGCCTAGGAAATTCTCTTCAGGCACAAGCTCACCGCTAAAACTACCATTAGAACTACCATTACTGCCGCCGCCGACGCCGCCTACACCTATCCCCTTTTCCACTGGAATCACCGCCGCTATGTTCCACACTTCCTTTAATGCCCTTGCCTTGAGGGTCGCTGCCCCACGCAAAGCTGCAATTAAACCAAGCTAAATAAGATTAGAAGAACACGAATGCGCGTACTGAGGTTTAATTGGCAAGAGGAAATTTTGATTGTTTTGAGCCATACCCGTTGCTGCTGCGGCTGTCAATGTCATTATGTCACCGGCAGAGCGGACATTCACCGCGGAGCTGACCACGGAAGCCAGGAGCTCACGCTCTGCACCCATGGCCTCTGCTGCCTCCACACACTGTGCAGCAACCAACGTCGCAGCCGACGCCACGGCCATGTCAGTCTTTGCCATGTGTTCATCCTTCCCCGAGCCCGAAGAGGCGGCAGTCGCGGCAGCAATGGCGGCAACGGCCGCAGCTACTCCTGCTACGGAAACAGCGGCATGAAGTTGAGCATTATGAGCTCTGGCCTCCTCCTTTTTCTTCTCCCTCCTATCCTTAAGCCAGCGCCCCACAGTCTTACCCCCTCCGGGAGCCGCAGTCATGACTGTGCCACCTGGTGTGGTGGCGGGCGTACGGAATTGCGTATTAACGGGGTTGTTCGAACGGCAATACTACATACCACAAACGCGGGAAACCGAATTTAGCATTATCCCCTAAAAAAATGACCATGTGGTTCTCTTAAAGTGCTTTTCATCGTACATGCCAATTAGAAAATTTTTATCGTTTTCTAAAAATGTTCAGGTGGTCAATCACCATGTTCATGCCTGTCGAAATCTCTGAAGGCATAACTAATATCAGCAAAGGAACAACGCAACAACCACTAACAACCCAATAAACCATTTAGCCACATCAGTTCGCCATTAAAGATCATAAAAGGAAAAACAGACCCAATAGGTGTCGGACAAGGTAAATTAGATAATTACATAGAAAGTTGGAAATTGACACGCATTAATTACCGAGTCAATGGCTGTTCTGTAAATCTAAACCAGGAAGAGAAGATAAAAAAGAAACAAAGAACTTGATATCAAATGAGCTTGCTACATCCAGTTCATCGCTTTTTTGTTAGTTTTAAAACAAAAAGTAGAAGAATTGAAGTTTTCTTTACAACAAAGTAAAGCATATTTCTTGGATACACATAACAAATTAGTCATTAATATCTTCAAAAGCGACCAGAGATGTATAATATTATAGACGACCAATCGAAGGGGGTGTAATCATAAATTAAAGAGACGCATTGGGTTGAGAGAAAGTCTGAGATATGTTTCCTGACGACTATGTGGGTCAGTGTGGCTCAGTAAATCGTGCTTTGTGGACAAAAGGAGCAAAAGAACAAACACAAACACACAAAAGAACAAAAACCCATCAAATCTTTAAACACCATCAGAGGATTTCTGAAACGTGAAGCCATGAATGATAAACCGAGGTTTTCCGTCTTACCTTAACGTCGTCCATTTCTGACGGAGAAACCGGAGGACTATCCGTTAAGGAACCGTTAAGAGGGCCACTGCTGTGTGATAACCGCCCTGAAGTGCGTGGGGATACCTCCTGCTGCATTTACACACAAAAAAATGGGTGCATATGTTATATATATGAAGGTTTCTTTGAAGGAATAGTAATGATAGTTTTGATAACTGAGAGGGAAGGGCCCTTCATTTGCTAGTATCTTGAAGAGATGACAAGTGTGGCAGAGAAATAATTATGTCTTTGGTGGAGAAGCAAAAGATAGAATTTGTGATTTAAAGCAGAGAGAGGAACTGCTGATAAATGGAGGGTGGAGACCAGAGAGTTTGAAGCTGGAGAAGATGAAGTAAACTGAAAAGAGAAAAAAAAAAAACACAAACAAAATCCGAAAAGTATGTGCTTAGCAAAGCGTTGTAAATCCACTGCAAATGTTAATGCCCGTTTGTTTTTGAAAGAAGCAATCTTTTCAACCCAATCTCTTCGCAGAGCAGAAAATTTACAAAAAGCTTTACCGTAACGAAACTTGTTAAAGAGAAGAGTTTGAAACCTAATAAAACACAAATCTTTACTGTAACGTCGAAAACACTAAGAAACGTGACAAAACACCAGTTAGTTTGTCCCCATCTTTTGATCTTTTCTCTGACACACACAAAGATCAAACCAAAAAAAGAACTCACCGACTGTGACATGATTCTTTCCATGACCATCTGTGAAGTCTCCGTAGAAGCAAAAGAAAATGGGTTCCCAGAAACGATTGCACTCTCCTCTAGTTCTGCAGCAATATCTTCCTGTATAGCAAGGCCACTCATGGTCTTAGAAAGAACCATTTGTGGTGGTGGTGCTAGAGCTTTTGAGACCTCCAAAGCCGAGACACTCCATGAACGGGAGAGAAACTCCATAGGCTCTCTCGGTGTCTCCGGTGGCCGGAATGGGTTGGGGTCGGGTCGCCACGGTTCATTCATTGGTTTACTCATTTTTAGAAGTAGAGAAAAAGGAAGTGAAGTGAAAAGGGTGAAGTCTGGTTAAGGGCGGTTTTGTGGAGGACTTGAATGGGAAGAAGTGGCGATGCTTTATAAGGTGAAGGTAATAGAATAAAAATAAATTGTATATATATCCAGCAATCATGACTGTGGTTGTGGGTAGGGTAGGAAGATTTACGATAATAAGCCATTAACTCATTACTTGTTTAAAACTAAATAATTATAAAGTATTCTTTTCAATAAATGTTGTTAGCTAGTGAAAGACGAGACAAATTGTTAAATTTCTCTTCTTCGTGTGCTTCCGCAAAAGGAAATTGCTTTAGATTAAAAAGAACCAAACACAGAAATCAAATTAATAACAAGAAGACAAAGTTAGAAGTTAAAGTAATCTTTCTTTTATTACCACTTAAAGAAACAAACTCCCCCTTGATGACAAAATTGGATTAGTCAAATTTCATAAATAATACTTATTTATTTATTATATTTTTTTCTTTTTTCTTATATGTGCTTTATTTTTTTAATTATCGTTAACAAAAAGGAATATTTCACACCCCGTTATTACAAGTTAAATCTGGATATGATTGTGTACCGTGTACTTGGTCAATTGGGGGCGTACAAGTCGAAGGCTTGAAGTCGGGTACAATACTTTAAACGAAGAAGCTCGTTCAACTTGAAGGAGATGGAATGCACGCGCCAAAGGTCAAGTAAGTGACACTGCATTCTGGTATTTAAATCATACGGAAGGATTTCCTTTCCCCAGTCACACAGGAAGAAAGCATTCCACGTTTCTATCGGTTGTTTAGCGGTTCTATTTTTATTTCTTTTCCTTTTTCCAATTTATAAATTATAAAATAAAAGTATCATATAATTAAAACTTAACAATTTATTACTTTTGAAATAAATTGCTCTTTTATGCTCAATTTGTTTTATAATTTTGCATAAACTATAAAAATACATAAATAAAAGTATGATAAGAGTTTGAGAGGTGATTTAGTTGATAGAATTTTAGATATCAGCAACCCGTGATAGTAATTATAATGAATAATAAAAATTTAAATTACATTAAACCTGTAAATTTTAAATTAAATTAAATTATCATTTAATTCCAATATACTAATTAATCAAATAATTTATTGAAAGGAAGTAACTTTTTGAATTATTATTAATGATTCACATAAAATATATTTAAAGTGTAATATGAAAATATAAATTATAATTTTTATTAATTATTTCTGATTGGGCCAAAATATATTTAAAGTGTAATATGAAAATATAAATTATAATTTTTATTAATTATTTCTGATTGGGCCAAAACGGTTTAGAAAGCATTTATTACATACAGCAACCTGCCAATGCTTGATGGCCACAATAGAGACCTATAATTTCCACAAAAAAAGAAAAAGAAAAAGGATGTCGATAAATACAAGTCAAACTAACAATAAATGATGTGTAAGCGACTCATGCGAGAGTTGTGCATGTCATGAATATTTTCAAATATTTAATTGTTAATTATTACGAACTTTTTTAACAAAAGGTAAAATTTTAAAATAAAATATGATATTTTAATATTTTCTTTAAATAATATTATAATATTACTAAAATAATTTTAATTAAAATTTAAATAGAGAATAAAAATAGTAATAAAGATAATGGTATAAATTTATTTAATTACGTTTTATAATTTTATTTTAAAATTATATTAATGATTGGCTAATTTTAACCGGTTTATATTTTTAAATAGTGATATTATATAACTTAAATCTATTATTTATC
>JAOQMP010000210.1:54176334-54189255 GCA_027563575.1 Erythroxylum pedicellare
TGATTGATTATTGTGATCTAATTATGTTTTTTATTAATAATCTGATTTCATACGTAGAGATTAAGAAATCCTAGTGTGAATAGATCTACCATAATTAGAAGGAGTTGATTGTAACCCTAGAGATAGGATGACATAAATCTTCTAGATTAGGATCAAACCTAATAAAGGGACTTATAAATTGGTAACATAATCCTATAAGATTTAACTTGAGTAATTCAATTGGAGACCTTAGGATTAGTTGTTAATAGACTCAAGGTTAGTTATTAGCACACTATAGGAGTCTCCATGGTCCAATACATTAACAAAATATTTGTATGATAAAAGATCAATCTATTAAGGGTTTAAGGGGATTCGAACCTAGGTACCAATTTCTGATAACGATAGTTTTCTAAATGACTTCCAGTTTCTTTGCATTTATTATCATTTCCTATTTCTTTATTATTTTAGTTATTATTTTCTTTTTATTAAAAGTATAAAATCAATCTGTAGGCTAGATAATAAGGGAAGGGTAATTACTAGTATTCAAAGTATTCATGGGATTGACTCATACTTGCTAGTACTAGTTATAACTATACTGTGAACTTGCGGTTTATTACAATATTGACTATCACGTAATAGGTCAATCAAGTTTTTGGACCTGTTGCTAGGGACTTTGATATTAGGAAAGCCTGAGTGCTATTACTCTAGCCATTTTCATTTTAGCTTATTTTATCTTTGTTTTTATTTTATTTTATTTTAATTTTGCCTTTTGCATTTAGTTTTTTCTTTTCTTTTATTTAATTGTATCTTATTGTAACTATGGCTGATTAATTTAATTATCTTTTGAATTTCTCTATTTGATCTTGAGTTTATGGTTTATTGTAGGAATTACGTTTCATTGCAATATCCACAGCTCACAATGGAAGGATGGGGTAAACAATATTTTTATGGGAGCTAGAATATGTCTTCTCAAACTATGACATCACCATGTGGGAGATTGAGCATGCACTACAAGAAAAATGTTGTTTAGTGATGGACATTACAGACAAAATGTGTATATTTTTCGTCAGTAAGCTAATTTAGCAACAAAATTTATTGATGGAATAAGTCGGCGGAGAAAAACGGCCGTACATAATAATTATGGACGGAGCATAGATTTTCCATCGCTAATTTACCAACAGATATTTTATGTTTTGTAGCTATATTTATTGATGGTAATTTTGTGATGTCGGTAAATTTTTCGACTAAATGTTTGTTTCAATTAGTAAATTTAGCAATGGACAGACAAGGTTTGTCCATCGGTAAATTTACCGATGGATTTGGAAATTTCATTAATAAATTCGTGACTAATTATACCGATGGAACTTATCTGTATGTCGATAAATTGATTACATTTTTCTAACAGATTTTGGTTTTCTGTCGGTAAATATACTGATACTATTTTTTAAGTTTTTCCCTGCATTTAATTTTATTTGATAATCTGATGATTGATGCATCATTTATGCAGTTATCAGTTATTTGTTGATAATATTTTGATTTTTTTTACATTTAATTCATTAAAACAGAAGTTGATTAATGATATAAAGTAAAAATTATTTTGTACAACAATAAGTATTTAACAACTATTCATTTGGTGACTACAACTATGCTATTCATTTGGTGCATGCAGATGCTCTGAATGTTATGATGAGGTGTTGTCGTTCCCCTTCAACTCATCCATCTCATTATGGAGATAGGCAATGTACTCCATCGACTATTGCAACTGAATTGCTAGTGCCTGTACTATGCTTAGAAGCTTATGGACTTCATTAGGTATGGACTACCTACTAGATACTGCTGTATTGGATGTGGAGGATTACAAATAACATATGTTCGCAAATAAACCTAAGCCGAATATCTGTTCATAATGATCCTTACCACCCTCAGCATGAAGATATGTTTGACTCTCATCAACATCTTCAGACTGCTGAGACTATCATTGAATGTTTTCTTATATTTGATCATATCAGAAGGAAATGTTTATATTAATAAGTGATAATTATTAAGCATTAATATTAAAGCATAAATTTCATATACATTTAGTTCTTTGCATTGGGTGTTGACGAAGGTCACACCGTCGTACTTCTCATTGTGAGTGTGCAAAAAGAGCTGATGGGGTGTAGGGTTCATGTCTATAGACTTTTCCTGCATCAGAATAAAATGTTATAAGTGAACTACAATTTACAAAAATTTTGGCAATTTACCCCCTGTTGAATAAAGAAAGTAACTCAACAATATAGCCATGTATGTCACTAGACATTTATAACATTATCATTCTCTATAACAGATATATTTTAATTCCAAAATTCACACATCAAATTAAATTGAAATACATCAAAGTAAAAAAATCAGAATATAAATGTAAAGTTTAGATACTTACAAGTCTCTCTACATTCTGTTGAATGCAAAACACACTACTAGTCTTACGCTCAAAATCGCGAGTATACGGGTCATATTTGTAGTTAAAAGAGGATATCGATCCCACAAGGATTGTGCTTAAGCACCACTTGATTTAGGTTGTTCTTTATTTAAGAAATCGTTTCAATTGAATTTAAAAAGATAAGTAAAATAAAGACAATTAAAAGTAACAGGGAACAACGTAACCCAAACCAAAATTATAAACTAAGATTTGGAGAAAGTCAAGATTAAACTTTAGGACTTGTCATTATACCTACTTACTCCCCTCTAATTAATTGATTCAATTTATGCTTTGCTCAAGGTTTCCTAAAATTCTAGCTACCCTCTCTTAAGATGTAACTAAATGCCACTAGTTAAATAAATTAGATTTAATTTTGGGATCTCTCAATGTGCAAAGCCCTTCCTAAACATTTAACTAGATACGAAGCTATCCTATAGGCAGTGTATTAATATATTGAAATCTCTTCCTAATAAATCAATAACTTGTTATTTATAGGTCTATTAATCATCAACTCTCTTTGTACAATTAACACAGATTACCAAGCTCACTCTCTCGATTTATTGCAAGTTTTAAGCACAATAAATATCACAAACATGAATATCGTTAAATCGATAACCAAAGGTTCATAAATAGTTCAAACAACAAACCCTAAAGATTTTTTTTATTAAATCATAATATCCATAGCATCCCCAACAATCAAATAATCCATGATAAACATGCTAGAAGAGAAAGAAATTGAAATAAGACTGGACGGGGCAGTTCCTCCTCTTCTTTGCTTAATTTGGAAAATCTGGATGATGGGGTGCTCTTTGCCTAATCGGGAATGAAACCTTAAATCTCCCCTATCTTTAGACTCTCAAATTTTCCTTTAGCTCCAGGAAGCAAGTTCCATGACCCTTTGGTGGCTCTCGGGATTTTATGTCCTCTAAAGTCATGAAAACCTAAAAAAATACATGAAACCCGTATGTCTCTTCGACTTCTAGTTCCTACAATCATGGGAATTATACTTATGCTTCCCATAATCGTGGGTTAACTTAATAGAAACTTTCTCCATAGATTTCCCACAATTGTGGAAAAGGGCTCTTGTTTTTCAGCAGCTCCACTTCCCTTCTCTTCTCTTGGTCCCTAGCTCAATCACAAAGGTTTCCACCATCCATTCCTACACCAAAATGATCAATTCCTACCCTAAACTAATATCAAACACAAAAGAACAATCATGAAGATCAAAATAAACAAAAACATATAAAACAAGTCCTAAAACACAATAATACTAACCTATCATGCAAGAAACACATACCAAATACTTAGTAAAAACACATATTAATGCACAACTATCAACTTCCCCACACTTAAATCTTTGTTTGTCCTCAACCAAAATCAAACACAACTAATCAATTCTATCACTTAATTTTCATAAAGATCAAAGCATGCAATCCCTCAAGGTTTAGCCAACTTAAGTATTAAACTATTACATATGACTACTTTTCATTACTGAACATAAGCAAACTCAATTTATGGCACCATCACTCAAAGATAAGTATAGACACATAATGAATCTTCCTCAAGGTTTCACTCATTTCTCTCAATTGTTTGATGGTTGGTGTTTCGCTCAAGTTCCCCATAAGATACTACACTAACATAGGCTTGCTAATACACCAATTCTCCTCTACAATGATTACATGCATAAATAGATCAAAAGGGCTTATATCGGGTTGTAATGTGGTAAGGGTTAAGGTGGGTCAAAAAAGGTAAAGGGTTTAACACAAGCATGCATAAAGTAATAAATGAACAAAGGGATACAAAACATATTATGAGATATACAAATGTAAATATACTACTACTCTGTAGTTATTAATGCTACACAAAATGTTCTTCCTTTTTTTTTTCTTTTCTTCTTTTTTTTTCTTATTTTTATATAGTTGAAGAAAAAAAACAAAATAGCAACTATATACAATGTGATCGAAGAGTATAAGTATAACTCAACTCATATCGGAAAGAAAAAAATTGTACCTACAATCCCAAACTACTGCATCACTTAATACTTTATTAAGCTTATGAATGGGTAGGCTAATGAGGTTTTGGGTTTTAAAATATAAGGTGTTTTTAAAAAATAAAAGGGTTAAGGCTCAACGGGGCTAATAAGGGATAATAACAAGGGTAGGTCATTTAAGCCAAGGGTTATCACAAGAAGGGCCTTAGTCATTTCTATTAAACATGCATCTAGTAGACTTAAACTGATTCAGAGCAAGTTCTGAAGGTAATAGCCTAAAGGGGCATCATACACGCAAAGAAATAAGATGACTATAGATGAAGTCATATAAGCCCAATTCTCACATTGACTCAAATGAAAATTCATTATGCATCTCTACATTACCTCATTGCTCAAGTGTCACATATTGAGTAAGCTTATGCAGCTAACCACTTTTTATCACTTAATATGATTCACTCTCAAATCAAGTATCCTAATTCAAGTTTAAGCATGCATTCAATCTTATTCCAACAAGCATGACAAAATATCATGGCAAAACACAACACAACATCAAATAACAACCTAATATGCCTAAAACATACATCCTAAATAGTAAATAAAACAAATTTAAACGATGTAATTGACAAGGTAAATGTCACCTCCCTATACTTGGACAATACATTGTCCTCAATATGACAACGCAACCATAAAATGAATCAAAACATCAAACACAACATAAATAAAGCAAATAAATAACACAGCTAACAAAGTAAATAAAACAATATAAACAATGAAGGGTAAGAAGGCTTATGGAGATTAAGGTGGTGATGGCGTAGGAGATGGGACTTCAATGTTCTTTTCCTGGAAGAACTTTAGGAACTTCTTTATATACCGCTACTCCTTGTGTACTTGTCGAACTTGGTTGTTGAGCTCATTGAATTGTAACATAATTTGTTGCTGATTTGCGACCATTTGATCAATAATTTACTGAAACCGATCAACATCTTCTACTATTGTTGGTTCCTCTTCGACTACTTCTTTTTGAGGCTTAGGTGGTGCCTAAAAGGTGGATGGTTCTGACTTGGCTACATTCTTACCCTTCCTGTTCTTGATAGTAGTATGCATCTGAGGATTTCAAAGTTCCATAGAATGAAGCCCCAAATTTTAGAGCGTTTTAAATATGATACATCAAACACATCATAATTAGTAGTACGCACAATATCTACATCAAAATGATAAAATGAAGCCAAAGCAGTGACAATATAGGCCATATCAAAATATGATCTTTTTTTATTAACGCAACTAACAATAGACTAAAAATGTGATATGGGGTATTTATTTTAACTTTGGGATCTATACACTAAAGAAAGAAAAGTTCTTTAGCCGAAAACTTATTGCTTTCAATTTTATTAAAGAAAATTAAGCATATAAATTTGTGAAGCAATAAGTGCTCAGTACTATGAATTAAGGTGCTCAGTGCATTCCTAGAATCAAACGTGTTTTCACCCGTAAGGCTTTTCCAATAGTTATCCACATAGAAGTCATCATGATCATCTAAAATTTTAGTGTTTAACAAGTCAAAAAGTGCACGAATGACTATAATTAAGCTTATAAACATGACCACCTATTCTAAACCAAAATGTATCAATTTTAGGATTATAATGCATAGTGGTAAAAAATTCAACAGTCATTAAAGTGCACGAATGACTATAATTAAGCTTATAAACACGACCACCTATTCTAAACCAAAATGTATCCATTTTAGGATTATAATGCATAGTGGTAAAAAATTCAATAGTCATTATGGGGTATCTCAGTACATCACAACGAATTAATTGACCCAACCAATATTTATAGCTAATCTTTCAATATTACGCTTCAAACCTAGAGTTTCTAACAATTTAAAATCAAAGTTTCAGGGAGGTAATAATTCTCTATCTTTAAAGTCCCGAAATTCCCGATCCTCCATGTCTGTTGGTAAAATTAAGCTCTAAAATGGACATTGCCTCGAGTGATGTCCAATAGTGCCACCAATGACTCTATATTTGTTCAGAAATATAAGGAGGTCGTACATCAGTCTTCTGTATCGCACCAACAAAGTCTCTATAACGTGTATGATCTCGTCTTTCCTATATTTTATAAATAACTGCGTCAAATTTAGAATCCCAAAAAAATTCTTTCTAAAAAAAGAAAAAATATGATAAGTACTAATCTATAATATTTATCCAATTAAGTATAAAAATTAATTAAAAAATATGAAAAAAATATTTTTTGTACCTCTAACTCCTGATAATAAAAATCCTCTATCGCCTGAGAGATATTCTTCCATATATAACGCTAAAGATCAATCTTCTCTTTGAATTTGGATTTCACATTTCTTGAGCACGGTTTAGATGTAATCAACCTAATATAAAAATTAATTGTATATCATTTTTAAATCTAATCCTATAACTTAATTATAAACATATGGTGTTTCATGTATTTTTACTTATAAATTGTTGACAATTGTGATATAAGTTCTTCCATAAACTCCCTCAGCTCCAGGCTGAAGGTCGCCTTCTTCATCTGCATCGTTGACCCCCTGATTTCTTTGTCAGTATAGGAGTGGTGGATGGTGTAGCAGTAGGTACAGAAGGTGATGCCTCATCTGCAAATGTAGTAGCTGGAGGTATAACATCTGATTCGATTGCACCTGTAGAATTTGATGCTTCACCTGGATAGTAACTAGCTACAAATCGTAGTCTGAACCTTGGTCGCATCATATCTTGTTTTTTCTTTGGTGGCATATTTTAACTTGAAATTCATATTTTATTAAATATTCTAGAAATACAACAATTTCCGTTCAATATATAACAATATATTGTTGATTCAATAACTGATTTATTGAATATAATATTCTATTACAAACACAAATTAATTGCTATCAGCACTTAATTATAAATCAAAATCATCATTATCTTCTTTTTCTAAAGAATTAAAATCAAACTCAGGCTCCTCTTTAGATCTCTCGCTCTCTTTATCCTCTCTAGATGAAATTTCAACATATTCATTATTTGGATCATTCAAAGGTTCATTCTCGTCATATGTCACCGATGCATTTATTTCATAAACATCTTCCTGAAATGCTTCACTTTCAATTCTCTATTCTCCTTTTCAATGTGATTTAAAAACACCTATAGGTTTAACTTTGCAAATGGACAACCAATCTGACTTATCTTGTCGTAAGCTAGGAAAAGGGACATAATACACCTGGGTCGCTTGCATTGCCAACACGAAAGGTTGAAATTGTCTAAATCTTCTTCAATGGTTGATTTCAAATAGATTGTATCGATTATGCACTTTTGTACTAAAATTATGAAATGGATCAAACCAGTCACACTTAAATATCACACTCTACTTTATTGGCAATGTAGGGTACTTAATTTTAAATATCTCAATAATTTTACCATAGTAATCCATCAATTCTCCCTGCACGTAAACGCCATTATTTATTGTTTCCATACTATGACCATGATGTTCTCTATGATATTTGTATCCATTAACAAAATATACCAGATACAATTTAATAGCTTGCAAACGTCCTTTTGCAAGATCGCATATGAATTTGTTCTTTATTGGAGTTTATAAAGCTTATATAAAAGAAATTATCATATATTAATAATATAATGTCATTTGAACACTTTAATCTTATAATTATACAATTCAATAATTGTAAGTGAAAACTTACATATTTCTCGAACCATCGAGGAAAGTGTCTTCCAATTTCTTGATTGATATCACCTTGTGTTTTTTCGTCCATTAGCTTGCGTAACCATTCCTCATATAATCTAAAAACATTATTATGTATTTTAGTTATGAATAAAACTATGAGAGAGCAATTTAATTATTAAGATCGATCCATATAATCTAATACATGGAAAGGGGATGACTGTATCAATATCAATCGAAAAGAGAAGCTAGTGGGAGGAGATCAAAGATTCAAACTGAGGAAGGAAAGCATAGAAAAGGGTCGAGAACTCACAGTTCGGGATTATGCAAGGAAGAAATTTGAGACGATCACTCGAGCCAGATCGGGTTTGGCTCCAACCATCAGCACATTCACATTCGAAGAAGAAAGTACTACTGTTATTCGGCTTGCAAGTTCCCCTTCCACATTCGACGTGATTGCATACTTGGTCTGTAACCAAGAAACAGATACAGCATCACACAAAAAGAGGCAAACGGAAAAAACATGGAAGTAGACTATACAACTTCCAAATTAGGTGATGAAGCAGACAGCATACCAAGAATAGGTGCAAAAATGGGAGTTAAAAGATCACTTCTAGCAACCATAGGTTGCAGAAGTAAAAGGGTTACAAGGCAAGAAATTGTCATAATAGCACCATAAGCCATATCTCTCTCTGCAACAATATACGGAAGGAAAGGAAGAGAGAAATGACGAAGGCCACGTTTGGTGAGCTTGGTATTTGAAGACGACTTATGGAAGTTACAGAATCATTTGCCTTGTTTAGAAGACGCATGTAACATGGAAGTGTAAGGAAAATGTTTACGCGGCTGACTTGTAAGAACTTAGAATGCCGTTTGGTAGTTGGAATAGACTTTGGGTTTCGGTCTCGTTACCGCTGCACATCAGCAACTAAAGTCCTATAGATATTAAATAGACTGCGTCAATATGAGTGACCCGTCAGATTTTCAACTTTCGAGTTCTGCAGTCCACTGTTTCTAGAGAAAACTAAACAATGCCCATCATGTCACGACTCTTAGCTATGAATCGACAATATTCTGAGTTTAACTTTATTATTTTTGTTTTTAAATTTTCTTTATACTTTTTTAAATTATGATTTCTGATTTAAGGAAGAACAATATAAATTTTATAATAGAGTTAAAAAAACGAATTTGAACATATTTAGAAAGTAAATAAGAAAAAGTAATAAATGAAAGGGCTAAAACCTAATTAGTCAATAAGGAGTTATATTTGGGAACGACATCTAGGAAGGGAAATCCCGTTAAAGACTGGCCAAGTCTAGGGTAGCTACTTGGACTTTTGTGTATGTTGATTACGTTAAACTCCTGCAATGTTTGAGTCTTTGGTGCGTATGTATGTCTTAATTTTGAACAGAGTTTGCTCCACAAGTCCGTCTTTTTTTATTGGCATAATTAACCAATTATTAATAATTCATTTCACACGGTTTAATTGTTTGTGAGTTTTATTCTTTGTCTAAATTGTTTCAAAATATAAGTAAATTAAAAATTAATATTAAGAAATACGTTCAACTCCCGATGCCTCATTAACAATTTCTGATCTAAGTAAGCTTGGGATTTACATGTCTTGATCCAAGCCTAAGACTTGACACTTCTCAGGATGTTTGCTTAGATCATTGCTTCATGTCAGCAAGTGCCAGTGGTGACTAAGTACGAGGACCTATTAAGGTGCCAAAATATCATTGTTATCTTCAATCAATAATTGTTATTTTCTCTAAATTTTTTAATAAACAATAACTTAAACATTAAAGTCTTCATGTTAAATTTATATTAGACACTGTTTAATAGAGATTTGTTGACTAATCACACGTTTTTATAATTGACACACGATCCAAAGGAGCGATTATGTGTGTGAAGAGAAACAAAAGAAAAAGAAAAGTATTATATAAAAGGAAAATACATACTTGAACAAGTAACCTCAAGAAATTTTTTTGAGGTTAGTTATTACTTAGCAGTATTTTCCACGGCCATCACCGTAGCATATGCAGCCGTAAAGTATGTCATCCATTCACGAAGCTTGCTGGTAACTTCATCAATATGAACGTTGCTCTTAGCTAAACCATCTTCACAAACCTTCATATTATCTAGGGCATAATGAACATCCAAGCTTCCCATTCCTCCTTCAAGCACCATTGGGTTGAATGAATTAATTGATACCTCAAATTGTTCTGCACAGACCTTTAGTGCCTTTTCGAATTGAGGGTTCTTGTTTGATATATCGTTGAAGAAATCTCGCACGCTTGTGGTTTGTTTTTTTGCTACGTCGAGAGCAGATACGACCATGCCCTGTAGGTTGGTCGAAAGTGGAAGAGTTTTGAGAACGTTCGTACAGGAATTGACGTCGCCGACTTGCTTGCATGTGTTTGACACTAATTCAAGAGGAGTTTCAACCCCAGCCTCAGAAGGAAAGAGGCAAGAGGAGGAAATGATGGAAATAATGATCAAAACCCTTTTACCGGATTCCATTGTTCCGGGATTGTTTTTCTTGTGTGAAATTATCAATTTATAGTGGAAGAAGAAGGCCTATAATTAGAATAAGTATTGTTACATTTTCTTCTTCTGCATGCAAAAATCGGATAACGTTACAGCTTATTATAGTAAGAATCTTATTGAAACAGAGGCTATTAAACGTTCATCAAATACAATAATGTGCACATATCTTTAGGAAAGTCCCCTATTACAATCTTCCTCCTCGTTTAATTTACTTAAATTCTTAAATTGATCTAATTTAAAGTGCTGTTTAGTTCCTAAAATATAAGCTTTAAATATGAAATAAACCATTTCATCCTTCATTTCACATGTAAATTTCTTGTGCATCAAGAAGCATAAAGTTTAATGTAATTTACTTGAAATACATCTACAAAAGTGAAGAGTCGAATCCCAAAGTCTTCGGTAGGGTTAAGCTTACTAAGCGAGTTACATGCGGCAAACACAAAATTCATTACTTTATCAAACGAAATGTGTTTAGTTACTTAAATATTATGATTTAGTAAATGAAGACGAGTAAAACACCCCTGCAGATCCTTCAAGTTCAAAGGGTAGATTGGGTATTTGGTAACGAGTGGGCAGGGCAATGGGTTGTGGGCTCCATCATTCAACCTGATTCTATCAGAAGGCGGCCCAAGTTTTGCAGGAAATTCAATATCGAGCATTTCTTCGAGGCCACTTGGGTAACCCAAAATGACTTAGAGAAGGGATTGCGTAGTTTGAGCTGGGTTTTACACCAGTGTTAGGGTTCAAATTCTGTATAAAATTTAGTCAACCTAAATATGACCTGTTAACTTCAAGCCGGGTCTTTGGGTTGATCCAAAATTGTCACGTCTATTAATAAGCTTTAGCCGATACTTTAACACCTAGGTTGATATGAAAATGACATGTTAAGTAGAAAATAAGTTAAAGGTTTGCAAATAGGCGAGTCAAATGGGTGATGTGGACGAAAGCTCAAGAGTAATGAGTGTTAACATGGATTGATGCACACTGATGAGACCAAAAAAGAGTAGAATAATTAGGGCATGCTAAGTTTGATGATGCCTGAAGGCACTTGATTTTGATGAGAAGTTTCAAAGCTATGTAAATATGCAAGGTTTATTATATAATAACTTAGTGACTTAGGTCAGAGTAATATGATTGCATAGCATATTTAGATGGATTATACACAAAGATGACTCAGAGAGTTCAAATTTTTTTTTTGTGAACTATGAAGAATTACTTTGTGATGGTGTAAGTATCCGATTCGACGAAGGTGTTAATCACTTGAATATACGCAATGAATGATATAAAAATATGATGGAGAGCAAGAATCTTTAATTACATCAACACTAAGTACACCTCCTATTAACATTGAAAAAAAATGAAAGGAATTATAATACATTAGTTCCTCCCAATCAATGCCTCTTATCTTGATGTAAATCTTTGACATAATTATGGTAAGAAAGCCAAGTAAGAGAGTATGTGAGGTAATTTATATCTTTGATGTTAGACATGCAAAACATGTTGAAGGGGGATAAGTTGTTCAACTTCATAAATGACTTGTAAGGTTAGGCACAAGTTGAACTTTAGAGGTAAAACTTGAAGGATCTCCTAGCATTATAAAGACAACAGATGCGTTGATAGATCTCTGAGTACCACCACTAATTTTAACTAATGGAGAGGATAAGAAGAGTAATAAAACTTAAAGTCAATAAGAGAATGACAAGGAGAAGATAGGGAAATCTTCTCATTATAAGCCAAAGAAACTTTCAAAACAAGAAATTCTTGTTTTATTTATAAAGAGTTTCATATTGCTTGTGAATGCCAGAAACAAAAGACGAGAGAGGAGTAAATAAATTTTATAATCATGAAGGATCAAGGAAAAGGGAGTAACAACTCAACAAAAGAAGTCTACCTTAATAATTATGTTATTCAAGTGTAATGAGCCCTGTAAATGATTATTCAAATAAAATCAAATTTGAGAGAGAGTAAAAATGGTACGTAGTTAACCTGCTTATAAAAAAGAATACTTATTCTCATCTTCAAAATTTGGCTAGAGAGTCTTCTATGGAAATACTTAAATGGGAGTATTCACAGATTATTTCAACAAGGACATCAAATCATTCTCGTAAAGGTGCTTTATTAGACCTTTTCGTCTAAATATTATAATTGTATAAGTATTAACGAGTCTTGAATAATATTTCACACTTAGTTTGATATGAAAAAAATGAAATGTTAATAAGGAAATGGTGTAAAAACTTAACGAGTAAATGTGACAAATGCA
>JAOQMP010000210.1:54207379-54219183 GCA_027563575.1 Erythroxylum pedicellare
GCTTTTGTTTTTTTTTTCATTTAATTCGTAAACTTTTAAAATTACAATTCAGTCCTGATGTTAAATACCAACCGGGGGCTGGGGCCAATACCCATTACTGGTACAGTTCCTATGTTTTAGGTAGCGTTCTCCGTACTATATCGACGGGTACAAAACGATACCAACTACCAACATCCATGTGCTCAAGTTGCTTTTCGTATTCCTTCCACTCGTTAGGTGAAATTGCCTATGAGCTCTCACACTCCAGCTCGATAGAATAATGATCTCAC
Source organism: Erythroxylum pedicellare (assembly GCA_027563575.1). Classification (NCBI taxonomy): domain Eukaryota; kingdom Viridiplantae; phylum Streptophyta; class Magnoliopsida; order Malpighiales; family Erythroxylaceae; genus Erythroxylum; species Erythroxylum pedicellare. The sequence goes on from JAOQMP010000210.1 coordinate 54,207,649, forward strand.
TTATCAACAAAACAGGTCAGTATCACTGTCACCGTCACGGTCGGAACTAGAACATGATATCTTTTACTCAACTTCCTTTATGATAATCAGTTGAGTTACTCATGCCGGTACTCAAACCGGTCCTGCTTCTATCTGAGGTTACTCAGGCCAGGTACAAGCTCTCACTAAGCGATAATGGTTACCAAACTATTGAAAAAAAAAATTATTCTTTGTGGAAACGGATTTAACAGTGTTCTTTCAAAGGGTGAAGTTGGTAGAAGATTCACAAGCTATCAGCGGCAAACATAAAACCCATGGCCCCCCAAGTCACAGTCGCCTGTTGGACCGGATCCACGGGAGTTACCATCGCCGTAGCGAGCAGAGGCATCACCCGCCGTGCTCATGTTGTGGCTCATCCCCTCCGTCGTGTCTTTCCATTCTGTGATTTTATCTTTGAAAAGTTTCTGAGCATGTTCTTTCGAGAGTGTTCAAGTTAAATTTGTACTATAAACTCAAGAAAGAAACCACAATCTTTTATTATATACGGGGGACCAATTAAGAAGAACCAAGAACTAAGCTCCAAGAATGGAAAATACAGCTCAAATATAAGCTAGATCTTGGAGCAAAACCTTACTTCAATCACCATAAACCTAAAGTTTGAAGCTAAGCACTGTCCAAAAACCACATACAGTGATTGTAAACAATTACAATTATGCTCACAGCAGGAAATATACCACTCAACAAAGAGGGCTAACCTCAAAACAGCCCCCTCCTAAACAGGGAGAGTTTAAAGGATGGAAGACATGGTCATCGCAAACACCTGCACATTTGTCCTTTTCCTCCAAAGTGAAGAGTAAAAGAAGAGAAACTTGGCATCTGCTGTTATCTGTTCTCTTGCGAATGTCAAACACTCCCATTAGTGTGCAGAACTTAATTGCCTTTAGTGAGGCAAGTGCGACCACTATGAACAGGGTAACTTCTCTTTGAATATGCGGGGAATAACTTCATGTGTACTAATGTCTAGATTCTCTGGATCCCTGAAACATGAAAAGTTTGATCAATGAGGAAACAAAGAAATAGGTAAATGGATCATCATTCTAAATACAATGGAATGGTTAAGAGTGAAGCAAATCAACAGGAGTAGCAGAGTTAGCACATCCTCAAAACTGGAACTTATAGAACAAGGATCAAAAGTAAAAGCCAATCCCCATCTCGTGCATAGCTATTAAGCTTCAACAAAATCTACTTTCTATCTTCCCTTCTAGCAAACAGAAACGTGTCTAACTGAAATTTCTAGTAAGTATTACAGAGTCACACTAAATTACGTAAAGGAATGATGCAATCTGTTCTATGTAGTCATTCAACTATGTTAACGCAAGAACCAGTTATTAACAGTTAATAGGGTATGCAAACGTGAGAGAAGGGATGTGGACCAAGAGAAGTACTTGCACAATGTTTGACCCTTTTCGTTGCTACTAGGAATGAACCACAATTTCCGCAATATTGGTGATTCAAATTGAACAAAGAAACCATCATGTTGTCCATGTTTCCATTTCCTTGATCCTTGACCTTTCCAGACCTGTAACAACGTTGAGAAGCCATCAACAGCTACTTCACGACAAAACTACATAAATTGCAACTCGCAGTCAACTAAGCAATAAAATCCCCTGATTGCAAAATTGTGACTACGCTAACAGGCCAGAAATGAGGTCCAGATGCACATACCAAAGCAATTACCACAGAAACTAACATGCCAGGAAGAGCACTTGCACCAACGTAGAAGGCTGCAGATTTTTTGAAGGTGATGAACACGCAATGATTAACATAAGCAACTAAAGTGAATCTTTGGTTTCAAACATGTCAGCTGTAATTATTATATGAAACATTTATCCTTTTATCAACTTCTTACTACAAATATACACTCCTAGACTACATATCTACACATTGAAATGAAAAAGGATATTACCTAGCTCAACTATATGCTGTTAATTTAGAAAAAGAAGGTCCAACACTCTGAAGAAGATAAAGCATGCGTACATGAATACTTCCAACATTCATTTACAGAGCATTAATACCAATTACAATTTAACTCTTACAAATAAATGAAGATCACAATCGGCAAGCACCTGAAATGAAGAAAGCCTATCTTGCAAACTCAAGGTAGTAAATTATTACCTGTGGATAAGATATGATGTTTTTGGCAACCACTAGGCAAGCTGCTTTGGAGAAAGAATCCTCAGCATACTGCCGAAGAAATGTGAAACAACTAGAGTGTGTATGGGGTGATTCAAAGGCCTGTACACAAAAACACAACATGGTTATTGTCAAGCATCAGTAAGAATTTTCTCATACCCAGTAATATGGCAACTAAAAAATATTAATTGATTGCATCACCTTCTCAATGTTGACGACAGGAGCATATTTATCAATTTGAGTCTTTTCCTTATCGAGGAGAAAGTAGACTCTGGGATCTACTTTAGAATTTTCATGCCATGATTTTACAGCTGTCTCCATGGTCTCAACAAGGAAGGAAAACATGTCTCTCCAGCATTCTTCAGGTCCAAGCTTCTCTGACTGCGAGAAACCAGATCAATTAGAGAGTTTCAAGAATATAAAGGAACTAAATAATTTCAACAAGAATGTATTCACACCCATGCCACCAGCCCAAGAATAATGTTTAAAGTTCAGAAATCACTCTCATTGCATAATGCATTACACTTACCAACACTGTTTTCACTGGATCCAAGTGCTTTGCCATATCAACATTGGATCTCATGCTTTCCACTTCTTTAGCTCGCTTTTTATCTTTTGCCAACTGAGATATCCTTTTAATCTTTCTCGACACTTCTGTGCTCTGTGGATTGTATTGTAAAGCTGTTTGAAAGGCAGCCAAGGCCTACACTAACATGGAAAGTACGGGCATCAGAAGAAGAAAACCTAAACTATATGTCTTGCTCTACTGTCACCGAATAACATATGAAGCAAATAAGGGCCTTTTGAACATACTTCATCATACTGTTCCATTGCCTCCAGCACACACCCCTTCCTGAAATATCCCTGGAGAGGATAATATAAAGTAATTACAGAAAATATTTAAGGAAATTCATTATATAATAAGAAAACAAATATGAACTGGTAGGAACCTTTTCCCACTGTGGATTTAAAGTGATTGTTGTCTCAGCATCAGCAAGGGCTTTATTAAGCTTAACCAATTGCAGAAATGCTGCAGCACGGTTACTAGCAAATAATAGAGTGCACAGCATAAAATGCACAAAGATCAGGTAAGGATAGACATATATGTTATAAACATGAAGCAGCCACATGTTCATCAATTCATCAATTTCTGAACTAAATGAAAGTTTTTCTTTTCAAGTAGGCTTTCATCCTACTAACATAAGACAGCCAATTAAGGACTACCCTGCTCAGTATCATCGTGTTCATGAACATGAAAGAAGAGTTCGTTCTCAATCCAACAGAAATGAAGACCAGATAGAGGTTGTCAAAAAAAAAGATAAATGCTCCACGTATATATCAATACCAAAAGCTTAGAGTCCTAACTTCAAATGACACATAAATTGGCATCCTTTTGTATGAAGTGACACTGAGGCATAAGATTAAAGGGTGTCCAGATCATGTTTCATTCTAGGAAACGCATTCATTAAAAAAAAAAAAGAAATTACGAGTAAGGAATTTACAGAAACAAATCTAGGAGAACTAGCTCAACAAGTTCCCGACAAATTTTAACCATCCAATATTTGTTAAAATATATAGAAGCTAACAAGAACTCCTAAAACCATAAGAACTCAATCAGACGAGTCAGCAAAACTCTATAAAGAGCACAAAAAAATTGCAGTTTTATGAACAGATAATCCAAGGCAAGAAAAAGATCCCAAATTTCAGACTCAAACTTTACCTATACAGAGTGGGATTTGAAGGGTCAAGCTTGATAGCTTGAGTGTAGAGAGCGGCAGCTTTCAAAAAGTTGCCAGCTTTGAAGAATTCATTGCCTTTGTCTTTCAATGATACCTCCTCTCCACCATTAGTCGTAGAACTAGCTGACCCTGATACAGCTTCAGCCATTGTTCAGACAACAGTAATGAAGTAAGAATCTTTGTTTTATGAAAAGGTTGTCACTTTACAGTCGTATGTGTTAGGGTTTATGCAAGATCTTCTAAAGGTTTTTGTGCTCAGCGACTGAGAGGGGTACAAGGTGAAGAACCCCTCGGACAGTAGGGGCTTTTACGTATGAAAGCTGGACCGTTAATCACATCAAAAGCTTCAAATGCAGGCCTTACAGTTGGGAATTTAGAGATGGGCCGAGTTGTCCAACGAATGGATTCGAGAAATTCATCAAGGCCCTATGTTTATGTTCGATAAAATGATGAAATTATATAACAAATGTACAGTTAGAAACAGTATTCTAAATTCCATTGGCACCTTCCTTCCATCCCAACTACACATAAAAATATAGCATCAATTACAAAACCAAGACGTTCCTTCTCCAAACTGATTAGACCATGTCAACAACAACCTAACCCATTAACACCAAACCTTAACTATCACAATCCACAAGACCGTCTAAACACCAACCATGGCTGATCATATCCCAACAATCAAAATCGACATCAGTATTATTGTACTTTTGGTTATTAGTCAACTTCATATTGTTTTATGTATTGTCGTTACTTGATATAAATTATGATTATAAATTACGATTACAAATTTTAAATATATCACTCTTAAATTATTATTTTTTAATCTAATTATATTGTTTTATTAGGATACGATGTCATACACTCAAAATGGTTCTAATTTTTGGTGGGTGAGACTCGAGGAGTCGTCTTAATATATGGCTAACCTTCTCTTGTTTTAGTGGATTAGTCTTAGGGGTTTGGTTTATCGATTATGATTAGTATCAAGAAGTAGAACTACTGCTCATATTTATTATAAAGGATAGTGGTACCAAACTTATGATATATGTCAACCGACATGCGTATTAAATCATGAATGATTACTTGTTTCCCTTCCTGGCATTATCTTCTCACTTTTAATCTATATTATTTTCATAGTTTCTTGCATCAGCGAATCATCAGATCTCTTTACCCTAGCGTTGTAGAATATCTTTGATTCCTCCAAATCAAAACTAGCGAGTAATCACACTTATAGATATCTTGCTTCCTTTGATTTAGTTTCTTTCTTTTTGCAAGTTTCTCTTTCGTAACCTAGCTAACGTTCTTGAGCTTGACTTCATCATATTGTCTGATTCTAGGAAGTTTCTGTTTTCAAGTGGTACTAATTAATAAAGCAAAAAATGTTCCACTTGCTACCTAACAAAATCCCAAAAGAAAACATCGTCTTCAAGCATGCTTACAAAATGAACCGTACAGAAGAATCGGTCGTAGGCCAGCTCTTAAACCTTACCTGCTCTACCCCTTTGACGACTTTAGTTTAATTAGCTCACTATCTCATGCTTTTCTTCATCTTCTCGCGACTTAACAAACAAAATGAGAGTTGAATTGGATTTTAGGTCAATTACAAGAAAATATACAACAGTTTATTTAACTTAACAAGTTGTGGTTTGATAATTAGTTTTTTATAAATTTATCGATAATTAACCTTTTATTCTCACGTGTTTTTAAATAGAATTCACCACAGAATAAAATAGCTTTTGATTGCTGTGTTATGCTGAAAATATATTAAGTTATATATGTTAGAATATATTCTATATATTATTTGTTTGATTTTGACATTTTGAATTGGACATATAAGAAAATGAGCTGGTGTGTTTTGGTTATTGGACTATTGTATATTTGCGTGGATAAGATGGACATCTTTTAATGTAATTCATGTTACACAAACATTACCCACTTTTTTGATTTAATGAAGGAGTCTATCATCGTCGGAATATTGGAATTAAATTACTGCAGATTTTGTGGGATTGTGTATATCTCTTGTGGGTGTCGTCCTTATCTCCTACCTTCGGCAGAAGTCTATCTCCAGTGTGATTGTGTGGCAATGGAGTTGACGTGTATGTAGCTCACAAGTGGAATTGTTAATGAATGAATATACTGCTTTGGTGTGGGCGTGAATAGAAAAGGAGAAAAACATACAGCAAAAGTTAATTCCTTATGTGTGGGCATTAGTTGCTGATTGAAAAAAAGTCTACGATGTTTTTATGTGAGATAAGGCAACTTGGAATATGCATTAATTGTGCATTAATTGCTTGTTTGAGAAACGTGGATGAGAGAGTACATCAATTGCTTGGTTGTGATTGTGTTATTGAGAAGGTGTGGCTTACGAAAAACTCAAGAGGAGTGTTAGTGGCTGCGCATATGGGTTCTTGAACATATAGCAGAATTTTGATTTTATTTGGGTGACTTTTGGCTAGTGCTTTGTTTCTGTTTTTATCCTTTGTTTAGGCTGATTGCGTGAGTCTTCTTGGAGCAGCTCTATTTCAATTCTTTTATCTCTATCAAGTTGTCTAGTAACTTGGCTATTTCGGTGAAAAATTTCAGATCTGAAAATTGTTGTTTTCTTGTTTTATTTGTTTTTGCGTTTGAGCATAAATAGTTAGGAAAATCCTCTGACGAGGTTAACACGAGTCGGTCGTGTTATTGAGTGTGAAGGTCTTTCACGGGTAGTTAGGTTGTGAGTCAGTTACATAGATTGAGTGGTATGAGGATAGTTCAATCTTTTGTAATTTTTGCGAACTACAGTGAAAGTGATTAATCTGAGTGAGGGCCCCGCAGACGTAGGCAAAGTGTGTCGAACTGTGTTACCAAACGTCGACGTCTTCATTATTTTGCATTTGCAATTTTTGATTTACTTGGGCGAAAAATAATTTATGGATAGTCTACGAATTAATTAACCCCCTTCGGTTTTTCAATATAGATACTATTTTATTAATCAAAGAGGCTTTGAAGTTACTTTTGATTGCTGAAAATATGTGAAGTTATATAGATACTATGTTATTAATCATCAAACTATGTGGATACTTTAAATCAAAGAGGCTTTGAAAGTCGCAAGGGATAATAGCATCTTTCTATATCCTAATTGCACAAAATTAAAGTAAACGTATCCGGTCAGTATAAAAAATTATTCGTTTTGCGAAAGTCGGGAGAATTATCAATGTAGGCAATCTTAACCTTATGTTCACAAAAAAAAACTTTTACTAATTATTTCAAGACTCTCCTTCTAAGTGGACCAACAAGTATATTCAATTATTCCTAATCTTTTAGTTTTAGGTAAAACCGTAAAAGACCAACATTTCATAATTCATACTGGTTGTTTAATTATTTCTAAAAAATAATTCTTATAATTTATTTTTTTCAAAATTTTTCATACTTTATTAAATTAATATAAGATTCTTTATATTACTTTTTCCATTAAAAGTTCTAACAATATCAATTTTATAGAAAAATAAAATAATACACGTTTATTTAATAAAATATGAGTACTCTTTAGAAACATTATATTGTGGTCCCATTGAGAAAGTGGGTCTTGGTCAATCAAATTGTCAAGAATATTAATTAGTTGCAACTTGCATGTCAACCAAATATTGCCTCGTCCTATAATTTCACTTCAGTACTTACTCTATGGAACATTTTATTTTATTCTATAGATTGCATAAACAAGATGCTTAATAAGATCTGAGTTGATAATTTGATTCTCCTTCCGGTTCCATTTTCAACCACCAATTCCCAAACTGGAGATAGCTATTTTATGGATAACCAAACCACGAACTGAAATGATTCTGTTCACAGAAAATAATTGCATAGCTCATCATTCAGCCGGTCACTGCTACCTCAGTTGCTAATTGCTGGCACTCAAACGTGTGGGGACTCCTGGGGAGGGGTTGGTAACTTGGCTTGTTCAAATTTAGATAACTATTTAATTTGTATTAATTAACTTATAGTAAGTTTTTATAATTATTTAATTTTTTCTGTACATTTCTCATTAATAATACATAGTTTAAAAAGATAATTAATAAGCAATTAATTAGGGTATTCTAAAACTGCTAAGAATGAATTAAAATCATTCTAACTGTATCTAAATACTAAAACAAATAAATTTAAATATACTTTAAGATAGAAATCCAATTGATTTCAAACTATCTGAAAACAAATAAATAAAATTCTTACTAATTTAGATGATTAAATAAAAGACAAAGGTAATATTAATTATTTATCTATAATCTTAATATTACAAGATATTTTTCCTTTTCACTGACTTTTATATCAATAATTAGTTTGAATTTTTTTAATTAAGATAATTTTGTTTCGTTTTGTCTTAAGGCATGTTTGGTTGAGGGTTTCACGATAGAAATAGATGGAATGTGACACACTTCCATTGTTTGGAAGGAAATTTTATAATAAAATGAAATGAAATAAAATGAGATAGAAACGGAAGGTTTCATACTACGTTCCATTCCATTATAAACAGTGAAAATAAGAAACCTCCGTTTCGAGAGGTTTGGGATGGAACATAAACTAATATATACTGCCTAATATACCCTAAATTTTTTTTCGTAATACCAACTTAGACCAAGTCATAATATTGTATTAAATAGAATTAATATATTAAATATAATACAATAATATTTAATATTATAAATTTTATTAAATAATTAATAACAATAGTTTATATTAATAATAATAAACTGTACATAGTTAATAATAAAATAAATAAAATTTTTAGTAATAAAAATATAAAATTTATAAACATTTATTCTTTAATTGTTTGTACATATTTCTATATAAATTAAAAAATAAATAAATAAATTTTAAATATAAATCACATAAAATGATAAAATAAAATAAAATAAAATAAAATAATGAAATAATAATAATAATATTTTCATATAATTAATAATAAAATAACAAAATTTTATTATTTTAAAATAAAATATATATAAAACCTCTTGTAACAACCATTTAATATAAAGAGCATAATAGTCATTTAATATATATTACATTTCATTTCATCACTCTTCCAATATAACATTTCACTGCATTACATTATGAGCCCTTCCATTATTCTCAAATAACTTTTTACTCTATCACATTTCATTCCATTATAAATTGCTCCGTTTCGTTTCGTTTCGTTCTATTATAGCCATTTTAATATAAGGGATATAATAGTCATTTATTATACTTTACATTCCATTCCATCTATCTTTCAAACAACATTTCACTACATCACATCATCCTTCCATTCATCTCAAACAATTTTTCATTATATTAAGTTTCATTTCATTATAAATCGTTTCGTTCCATTCTATTTGATTAATTAACATCAAACCAAACAGGTCTTTAGTGTTTAGGAGATTTAATACAAGTTTAAATTTGGTCTTGTATTTTTCTTTTAAGACATTCAACTTCCCAACTCTCTAAAGTCAAAGTCAACATATCCCAGTCCACAAAATTCTTCGTTTTGCGAGGGTCGGGGGAAAGGTCATCAATGTCTATAATCTTTCCTTTGTATTTTTTGCAAAATAGGTTGTTTTCGTAATTCAAACTTATGATATTCTGGTCACAAATGAACAATTTTTACCAATTGTTCCAAGACTCTCCCTCTACAGATTACAATAATACCTCTAACAAATTTTTGTGTATGTGAAAACTAAGCCCTCATTAATAATTAAAAAATTAAATTAGAAGTCTAATTTCAAATTATGATTTATAATTTAGTTTTTAACCGCAAAAAATGTAATCGATGTTATAAAATAATTAGACTTTTATTTAAATTAATGATACACGAGAGAGTACACTCAACTTTAAAATTAATCTAATCTTCAACCGTATAACTAATATAACATCTTTCTTCTTTGGTAACAAAGAAGTGTACTAGGCATATTCATTTATAATATACAAATTAGTTTTCATGTTTCGCGCGTTTGTTCTATTTTTGTCAACTTTTCAATGAGTCATTGTTCTCATCCTATAAACGGTCAATGTGACCATTTTAAAGCCAACGGTATGCATAATATGAAGTCGCTATAAAATTAAAATCACATTCTAAATATAAAATACTTTGATTAAAAGTTAATTAAATACAAATTAAACACCGCGTTACTTCTGCATAAAAATGTAAAGCAAAATTAATAAAAAAACAAAAAGCAGGTGAAATTCTTAATTATTATCTTAAACAGGCAAAGTCAAATTCGAATGTAAAACCTTACTGTACTCCACTAGTTATCATATTATGTCAGTCTTGATTACGGAAATTGGAACCCTTGATTTATTCAATTGATTATTTGTACGACATCATCTTCTTGTTCCCATATAAATTTGTTTCGACCTCCATTTCTCTACAAATGATCATGAAAGATCAATGACATTTCCTTCTCCAAAATGAAGAGTTCGTATCTCAGTCTCGCCCTTTGGGGCTTCCTCACCATCACCATCTTCTTGTCTAAACCCTCTGACCAAGCTTCTGATGATCAAAACATCTCAAACCCTAGACTCCAAAAGGCTTACAAAGCTCTCCAAGCTTGGAAGCACGCAATCACTTCTGACCCCAACAAGTTCACCTCAAACTGGTATGGTCCAAATGTGTGCAACTACACAGGTGTGTACTGTGCACCAGCCCCAGATGAGCCTCATACCAAAACTGTTGCTGGTATTGACCTAAACCATGCCAATCTAGCTGGTTACTTGCCTGAAGAGCTTGGCCTCCTCACAGACTTGGCTCTGTTTCACATCAACTCGAACCGCTTCTGTGGCACAATCCCTGAAAGCTTTAGATCTCTCCACCTTCTCTTCGAACTTGACATTAGTAACAACAAATTCAGTGGCCAATTCCCTCCTGTTGTTCTTTGTCTACCTTCTCTAAAATTTCTCGACATAAGATATAATGAATTCCAAGGAAGCATCCCATCTAAACTTTTCGATCTGAAACTCGATGCTCTCTTCATTAATAACAACAAATTCCGGTCACCCTTACCTCAAAACTTCGGAAACTCTCCAGTTTCAGTTGTTGTATTGGCCAACAATGACTTGAGTGGTTGCATCCCTTCTAGCTTGTCCAATATGGGAGGAACCCTGATTGAGATCATCCTTATGAACATAGGATTAACGGGTTGTCTGCAGTCAAATATAGAGTTGTTAAACCAAGTGACAGTTTTCGATTTGAGCTTTAACAATCTTGTGGGTACTTTGCCTGAGTCGATTGGGAAACTGAAGAGGTTGGAGCAGCTAAATGTGGGACACAACAAGCTATCTGGAGAGATACCAGAGAGTATATGCCTGCTTTCGAAATTGCAGAACTTCACGTACTCTTATAATTACTTTTGTGGTGAGCCGCCGGTGTGCCTCAAGTTGCCAGCTAAAGATGATAGGAAGAATTGCATACCAAATAGGCCTTTGCAGCGATCATCCGATGAGTGCAAGTCATTCTATGCTCATCCTGTTAATTGCAATGCTTTTGGCTGCTCAAATGCAAACCCTCCTCCTCCACCTCCACCACCTCCTCCGCCTCTACCACCACCCATAGAATCAAGAAAGAGCTATCAGTCTGTCAATCCTTACTATGTCCGGACCTGGTAAGTTTCCCCGT
>JAOQMP010000210.1:54227514-54239039 GCA_027563575.1 Erythroxylum pedicellare
TTTGATGAAAATCCTGTTAGAGGTATGAGATCAGTTTCTGATATCTATCAGAGATGCAACGTGGCTATACTTGAGCCTGCAAATATTTGGGAAGCTGAGAAAGATCCAAAATGGGTTACTGTAATGAGGAAGAGCCCAAAACGATTGAAAAACATTAGACCTAGAAGTTGGTAAAAAGACCCGTAGATAGAAAGGTGATTGGCGTAAAATGGGTATTTAAAACCAAGTTGAATCCTGTTGGCTCAATCAACAAGCATAAAGCCAGGCTTGTTGTGAAGGGTATGCTCATATTTTCAGTGTTGATTTTTCTGACACTTTTGCTCCTGTTGCTTGACTAGATACAATCAGATTGCTGCTTGCAATGACTGCACAAAAGACTTGGAAAGTCCATCAACTTGATGTTAAATCAGCCTTTCTAAATGGCTTTCTTGAAGAGGAGATACACGTTGAGCAGCCTAATGGATTTGCAGTAAAAGGATATGAAGATGATCTGTATTTGCTCAAGAAAGCCTTGTATGGCTTGAAACAGGCACCTAGAGCCTGATATAGTAGAATTGACGAGCATTTGATTCAGTTAGGTTTCAGAAAAGTCTCAATGAAGCTACCCTCTACATCAAAGGTGATGAGATCAATTTTGTAGTTGTTTCATTTTATGTGGATGATGTGCTGGTTACAGGAAGCAATGAAGAACTTGTAAGAAAGTTCAAAGAAGATATGAAGCAAACCTTCGAGATGACAGATTTGGGAGAGATGACTTACTTTCTTGGAATGGAAATCAGGCAGAAAAATAGACAAGTGTTTATCTGTCAAAAGAAGTATGGCAAGGAGATTATGAAAAAATTCAGAATGGATGAGTGCAAAAGTGTAGATACTCCAATGTGTCAAAAGGAAAAGCTTAGTAAGAAAGATGAAGCTGAGAGCATCGATGAAACTCTCTACATAAATCTAGTGGATTGCTTGATGTATCTAACAGCTACAAGGCCTGATATCTTACACTCTGTAAGTCTACTATCTAGATTTACAAATTGTGCTACTGAAACTGCTAAAAGAGTTCTAAGATATGTGAATGGAACACCGAATTATGGAATCAAGTTCTGTGCTAGCCAAGATTGTGTTCTGCAAGGGTATTCTGATAGTGATTGAGGTGGTTCTGATGACATGAAAAACACTTCTGGTTACTGTTTTAAGCTTGGTTCAGGAGTGTTTTCTTGGTGTTCCAAAATGCAGAATACAGTCGCACAGTCCACAGCAGAGCTGAATTTATTGTAGCTACTGCTGCTGCAAATCAAATTCTCTGGTTAAGGAAAGTGTTGGTTCATTTAAATATGAAGCAAGAAGGCTATACAGAAGTGTTTGTTGATAATAAGGCTGCAATTGCTATTTCACACAATCATATTTTTCACGGGAAAACAAAGCACTTCAATATCAAATTATTTTTTCTGAGAGGAGCAGAAGGAAGGGCCAGTTGAATTGAAGTACTGCAAATCTGATCTTCAGCTGTTTGACATGTTCACAAAGGCTTTACCAAGAAGCAAATTTGAGTCAGCTAAAGCAAGGAGCAGTGTTGAAGTTGTACCCTAGCTGCTGCAACCATGAGCAAGCTGAAATTTCTTACGTTTTTCGTTATTTTCAATTTCTTAGTTGTTTGATTGGTTCAATTAACCTAGTCAGCAGTAGTAGTTGCTGTTTTCTAGGTAGTTGTTGATCATGGGAATGTGTTTCATGTAGTGCCTAATTTTTCATTTCCTCCGTTACTATCTTTTGCAGTATTTAAACTTATTATCTCATTAATAAAAGAAAAGACTTTACACAACAAAATTTCAATGTTCTTTCCATTTATTGTTGATCATCTTGCTTTTCATCTCTAGTCTCTCTCGTTCTCTTAAAAACTCCAACAATGGTATTTATTCCGTTCTTTTGGGATGAGCACCAGAGGGTCTTTACCTTTTCAGCATTTTTCATTACAGATTCTCCAAATATTTATGTTTCACACAATCGTTTTGAGAATGGCAATGTTCCGCACATTGATCATCGTGCTTGACACAGGTTGTCCTGTTCCGTTTTGTTTGTCATTTGCATTCCATACTTGTCTTACAAAAGAAAAAGTTTGTTACTTTGAACACTGAACATACCATTTCAAGTTCTATTTGTGTATGGATGCAGTAGAGTAATCTGTTGAAATTGCACGGACTGAGGCCCCAGAGTTCCTGCTCTGATGGTTTCTGCTGTCGAATATTCTCTCTCAGGAATGTGCATATGGGCAATGTCAGAAAATTCATGTGCTTCTATCTTATGGCAGAAGATTATAGAACTTAAGAGAAAAGATCCTATGAATCATGTTATTACTAATGTATAATACCAGATTGGAGCGAGCTCTACAGAGCAAAAAGTATCATACAATGTAACTAAGGCAGATACAAGTAACTTCTTGATCAGGCAGCTTGGAGTTCCTGCGTAAGCTTATAATATAAGTTCAGGTGAGTACAGCTCAAGTTACATAAGTTCAGGCTGGAGGAATCAGCTTATTCTTTCTAGGTCGTGCTAATTCATAGGACCAACCTAAGCTAGAATAATAACAGCTTCATTCTAATTAGTTCAAGAAACGAATCTCTAGAACACAACAGTACTAGTTCAAGGAACTTCGGTCAATTGTATCAAGAAACTTCTGCGTGTACCTTAGTTCTCATTCGTAGAAGGTCTCACACACCCACAGAAACAACCCTTCCTCCGCCTTCGACCACTTCCCCTCCCATTGTTGAGAAAGTCCTTCAAGATGATGCCAGTTTTACTTCCAGGAAATCTGCGTTTAACTTTGTTTTTCTTTTCACCATCCAGTTTAAGAAAAATGTACTGGATGCTCTGCAGCTCGAGCTCCAATCGACCAATCTTCTCAGACCCATTCCAAGCTCGTTCTGTCAACCCCTTTCTGTATCCAGTGTCTGATTCCTCTGACTCTTCTGAATTGTTATCCTCCAAATGCAAGGTTCTTTCCTCAATGTCTGTCGTTAACTGATCATTAACATCAACCAAATGCATGATAGCCTCCTCAATTTCTTGCAATTGTCTCTTCATTCTATCAAATTCAAGATCCTTGGCCATTTTGCTCCTCTCTGCTTCCAACTTCTTTTTCAGATCTTGCACTGACGTTTGAATAGAGATTAATTTCTGAGCATCAGAAGCTAGTCGCTCCAAGATCTTTCCCCTGTTTCTCTCATGATTTGACTCTTTGCTACTGCTTGTAGGTACCTCTAACTTGTCAATTCCCACTTCCTTCTCAACTTGAAACTCTAAAGAGGGATTCCAACTCTTCCTCTGGCAAACTATCTCATGGGGCGCAACACCATCTAGTAGGTCACCTACCTCTTTTTCTTTGCCTTTAGACATTGGATCAAGGCCAAAATCTTTTGTAGACTCCCATAATCGGAGCATCTGATCATCAGACTCAGCTTTCTTGCTCTTGCTTCTCCCACATGGCGAGCAGTTTGAGACCTGATCAAGTGGGATATCTTTCATCAACATCCCATTCCTCACGCCTGAACTTTCAGCTTTAGTCCTGTGCATCTCAGCAGAAACATGATCATTCTTAAGTTGCTTCTTCTCATGTTCTTCATTTGAGATACTGCCACTTGGCAACCATTCATGCCCTTTATGTACAGCTTCTAGAGTGAAGTTGGAGTTTTCTGTTTCCTGTACTTCATGATCATCAGTTTCTTCAATAATTGCCTTCTTAGCTGCAACCCTGTTCATTTCTCCAGTTACTACCTTCTCAACTGCCCTGATTTGAGACTGCATCTTCAACAAGTATGAAATTCCATCTGCTGTGATAATGCTGTCATCATCTGTGCAATCCTGAGAAGTCGCAGGATTGAAACCCTAATGATATGGCAATAAAAGAATTTATCAGTATGTAAACCAACTAATGACAACAGTTGAAAGGAAATAGACATGAGGAGAATTTTGAAGAACTGGCTCAACACTTCTGGGGCACTAGCAGAATTGGCATAGAAACCTATTCAAATGTAATTAGCAGATGAGCTTTTACAGAAAAAGTGCAGAGAAACTCAAAATAAATTTAAGCCGAGCTACCTACCATCAAATAATTAAGTTTCATTTGTAAGTTCTGAGTATTAATTTAGATATGAGATTGTTGGTGAGCAAGGAACTTTGCATCTTTTCTTAGCAGAAAAGAAGGAACATTGAAAAAAGCCAAGATCTATCTGGCTTGGACTTAACATTGTGAACTAGAGAACAACTGAAACCTACCTTCTGTCCCCCATTGCCTGCAGCAAAAAGCTTTTTGTGGAGTAAGGCATTTTGCTCCAAAGAGTCTACATTTTCTTTCAAAGAAGCTATAACAGGACCATATGCAGACAATTGATCCTTTAGCCCTCCAAGTTCAGACTCCAAGAAGCTAAATCTTGTCTTCATCTGCTGAATCTCAGTTTCCTTAGTAGCATTTTCTTCTTCAAGATCCTCACAAACTGTAGTCAGTTCTTGAACCTTATTTTCAAGCAGAACTTCATGGATGGTGGATACTTGAAGATCAAAATAAAAAGAGGAAGCCTCAGCCTCCCACACTTCACAATCATTTGTTCTTTCTTTCAGCTCCAAGCTCAAGCTCTCTTCCCTACTCCTTTGTTCTTCAAGTTCCTTATGCAACATTCCCATTGCCGACTCCAGATTCTTATTTGCATCACAAAGGCATTCCATTTCCTTTTTCTGACTCATATTATGCTTTGACAGCTCAAAAATCTGATGCTCCATATTTTCTCTGGTCATTTTTAATGCTTCACATTCCCGCTTCAGTTCCTCAATAGTTCTGCTAAATTCTGCATTTAGGTTGTGTGCAGCCCTGAGTTGCTGTTGTGCTTCTGAAAGCTCAATTGCTTTCTGTCTCAGAAAATCCTTTCCAATCAGAACTTCACAATTTAACTGATCAATTGTATCTCTGTTTTCATGAATCTCACGTTGCAACTTCTCAAGTGTATCATTAGCATGCAAACTTTCAGTTTCTTTGGCTTCTAGCTTCTCACCCAACATTTCAAACTTCTTCTTCAGGTTGCAATTAATCAGGTGGAAACTACTAAGATCTTCAGAAAGGACTTCGAGTTCCTTAGCTTTCTCAGTCCCAAAGCTCTCAAAGATCAATGAGGCAACACTGAAAGATAATGCATGCTCAAGAATACTACTGTTCTCCTCTTGAAATACAAGCATTTCCCTCTTCAGGTCTGAAAATTTCTGCCGCAAAAGTTTATTTTCTTCAAGCAACTCACAGTTTTCTTCTTTCAATGCTACATAAGAACTTTGAAAACATATGACTTCTGCTCTCTGAGTTTCCAACCGTGCTTCCAGTAATTCATGTTGTTGCTCCTTCTGGGTTACTTCCAACTTCAACTGTTCATTCAATTCAAGGAGTTCAAGCTTACTCTTCTGCAGCATAGTTTGTTGTTGTTGCATCATCTCAAACTCCTGATCAAGGATTTTCTTCTCCAACTCAAGTTCACCACCTTGCAATCTCATTTGTCCAAGGAAAGTTAAAAGCACTAAGTTCTCGACCATCATCAGATGCTTCTCATCATCACTTTGCAGATAAGAACATTTCAGGTCCTCAATATTGTCCAGAATACAAGGAAGAGGAACTTTTTCTTCTTCAATTCCCTTTGGATCTTCAAGTGGATCAAATTGTAGGGCCCTGAATATTTGATTAATACCCATCCTCAGCTTTTGAATTTCATGAGACAAGAATTCTGCTTCAGCTTGCTGCTCAAGATTCTCATTCTCCAATTCTGAAATCAGTTTACCTGACAATTTTGCTGCCTCAACATGTCTTTGGCATTCGATAAACATGGATAAGTTCTTCTCTTCCAAATCTTCAATAAACTTCTGCAAGATGAAGATCTCAACCTGAGCTTTAACAGCTTTATCTAGTTCTTCTTCAAATTGTTTCTTACTCATCCTGCTTTCTTCTTGTAGTAGATGAACCTGGTTTTCCAGATCTGCCAAACGGGACTCACTTGACTGCATATAAGAGGCATGCTCTTGTTTTTCCACGCCAAGGTAGCCCCATAGCTCTTTTACTTGACAAAGAGTGGACTCTTTCTCCTTCTCTAGATCAGTATACTTCTCTTCTAGCCTTGTAAACCTCCTCTCTAGGTGTCCCAGTCTCTGTTCAACATTTTCTAGATGAGAGACCAGGGTGTTTCTTTCGTTAAGAAGGTTGCTCTTATCATTTTTGAGCATCTCATAGAATTCTTCCAAGCTTTTTGACTTAGTCTTCAGACCTTCAAGTTCCATGTTTGCACCAGAAAGAGAATTCTCCAGCAATATATTTCTTTCCAAAAGCTTCTGCATATTCTCAGTCATTAACTGCAATTGAGAAAGAAGGATAGATTTCTCAGCAACAAGACCAGCCTTTTCACCTTGAAGAGAGTGGCAAGAATCCTGCAGATCCTTAACCTTCTCTCCTGACCCTTCCAACTTCCCACTCAATTCAGAGATTGTTCTGTCCAAAGCAACATTATTTTCCAAAAGCTTATCCATGTCCTTCAGCTTCTCAAACAGTACTTCTTTTTCATCTGTTTGCTTTTGGTATATGTCTTTTAGTTTCAAGTTCTCATCTTGCAAAGCTTTCACAGACGAAGCAAGGCTTTCAGGATTTAGCCCTACCGAGTGCACTTGCCCAATAAAAAAATTATATCTCTGATTCAAACCTTTAATTTCCTCCTTTAAATGACAAATTTCCGTCTGTAGTGAATTACTTTGGGCTACTTGTAGGGCCAGTTCCTCTTCAAGCTTCTTTTTCAGTTCTTTCAAGCCAAAGATCTCATTTTGTAAATTCAGTATGGAGATGCTAGAAGAAGCGTTCAATTCATTGAGGCTCCGATTCTCTTCCTGAGAATGCCGAAGATGTTCTTGCATATCATGATTACACATCTCCAAGTCTTTCAACAGCTGAAGCTTATTCTGAAGCTCTAGTGTCAAAGCTCTCTGCTCCTCTTGAGATTGTACGTGCAACTTCTGTAAAGTTTGCAAGGTGGTCTCAGCTTTAGACAACCTTGATTGCTCATCTTGGAGCAAACACTTAAGTTTCTCCAACTCTGTCTCCTTGTCCAGAAGTTCTTGATCCTTCTCTGCTATCTTCTGTGCCAGATTGTCTGCCTCTAACTGAAGTGATTGATTTGATACCTCTAAAAGACAACAATTTTCTTCTGCATTTCTCAACTTTGTGGCCCCTATCTGAATTTCAGCACTTAATCTCTTGACATCATCTTGGGCATGGCAAATTTCACTCTCCATCTTGGCTATCCTCTCTAAGCATTTCTCATACCGGACTTCAACACCCTCTTTCTCATCTCTCAATTGAATGAGAGCTTGGTTCAATCCCTGAATTTCAATTTCTGCTCTTTCTGTCTGGTTGTTAAGCGTTCTGGCATTTTCCTCAGCAAGCGAGATTTTCTTTTCCAAGTTAGATATCATTTCAAGACATTGGCTGTATTCATGCAGACCAGATTCCTTTTCCGCCTCTAATGCAAAAAGTTCTTGCTTCAGATTTTGAGCTTCTGTTTCTGCCTTTTCAGCTCGCTCATTAAGACCTTGGGCATTTTCTTGGGAATGAGCAATCATCTTCTCCAAAGCAGATATTCTTTCCAAACATTTATTCTGCTGGAGAAGACTAGCATCCCTCTCAGCTTCTAACTTAGCGAGGGTTTCCTTCAGAATCTTAATTTCAATTTCCGCCCTGCTTGCCCGTTCATCAAGTCCCCCAACATCTTTGAGTTCCTTCTCCAAGCTAAATAACTTCTGCATGCTCTGTTGGTATTGAAGGAGGAGAGATTCTTTTTCAGCTTGAATTTCTTCGAGAGTTCTCTTTAAGGCCAAAACTTCAGTATGAGCTTGCTTCATATTTTCAGCCTCTACAGTTTCATTAACCTTTGAACCCTTTTTCGACTTCTCTTCAGCAACTTTTGGAACTCTCTGCAGTGTTTCTCCTGAGCCAAACATCTCATTGAGTTGTTTTAAACCCTTTTTGCTTATGCCAAAGTCTGAGCCTTCTGAAAACTCTCCATCTGGGTCAAGGAATGCACGAATTGGATGCAGAAATTCTGGTGTCTGAGGCTCACCCTCAGGGCATGAAGAGACCGATGATGAGTCGTCAGTCAGTACATATGGCACTTGGTTAGGAAATGCCTCTGCCATCGTTCGGTGGGCTTGACGAAGCTCCCCAGTTGCATGATCATACCTCTCAGCTAATGCACGGTATGCTCTATAAAATTCCTCAACTAATTTCATTAGCTCTGGACGCTTCTTATAGTACATTTCTGCCCTCCTAGCAAATGAGTCAGCATCTTCTTCGATGAGTTTGATCATTGCTTTGACTTTTGCATCCATATCTATTGAAACACATTCATTACATTCAAAACATGGAACATAAATTCCAAAAGTGCATATACAAAGATACATAAATGTCAGTATACATGAAAGGGAATGATGAACAGTCAGATTAGCAATTAGATTTCCTGTCATGCACATTGCAATGCTTATATTTTTGTTCGATATTCACTTCTAGATTTACATGATTTATAGATGTCATTATGCATAGAAATTGATATTGTTGGGAAAGAACTTGTACAGCGCAAACAAAGTTCTAAAGATCTGAAGAGGATAGTAACCAATGCAAGGAGAGAATTTTGGTCATTACATTTGGTTCCATTTAAGAATTTAAAGAGTCAATCCTAAGAACATAGCATGAAATTGCAACAGCAGACATAAAAAACAACTGAATTTGAGAGCTTGTCCTGTGTATATTTTTATTTATTGCTTAAGATGATCTTGTATATGCACCCGTATTGATATCTAAAGGTGCTAGCCTCCAGTTATGTTGTTTAACCTTCAGATAAGTAGTAATTGTTGCATAGCTGGTAACTTTGCCTCAATTAACATAACAGAAATAATAATGGGTTTCACCATATAGCAAGTCCTTCAAAAAATGAGAAACTTAACTAAAATGCCAGAAAATTGTTTCACTCAGCCTGCAGATGAGATGGATGATAATGGGAATTAATTATCTTGGTATAATCAATTTTCTTATGAAAATAAGATGAGGAAAACAATCGTAGATGAGATATATCCTCTAAGATGACAAAAAATCATTGAAAGCTCAGAATTGGGGTACTGCCTAATTAACCTGGAAGAAAGTTTAATAGTCAATGAAATAAGCTGACTATGAGTTGTATGATTCAGAAGCCAAAAGGGTTCAGAAATTTCTGATAAAACCAAAGCAAGTTGCAGCTAACTGAGGTACTAACAGCTGCCATAAATAGTTTGTGACAGTCTTGTTACACACAAAACAAGCAGACTTCCTAAAACTTTCACTGTATATAACTCTACGCTTGCTCACAGAAAAAGTTTTGAAAATTCGAGGAGGATCTGATGTTTGCCTCAAAATCAGCCGATATAGCAGGTAAAACAAACATACCCCCGATGTTTCCACACAAGTACGAAGTGAAGATCACGATCACAATTTCACAAAGACATTAGGAGATATTAGTACCAGTAAGATTTTCTTGAAGCCATTTTGAATTCTTCGGACTGATATGGCTATCCCACCACCAAGAATACAATCTCCTGGACTCAGAATGCAACAAGCTTGCCATGATTCCAGCAGAGAACAACAATAGCACTGGTTTGGATTTTGGAAAGCCTGGTCCTTGTACCAGTGACAGTAACCTAACTAATGGATCCAGGCCAGAATAGCAGTTCAATTCACCCCAACTTCCGAACTAATTGTTGCAGGGACCTTCAAGATAGTATATGTCACAATTGCTACTGCACAGTATAGATGATAAAGCAATCATAACATCAGTCAATATGAAACAGGTATTTTCAAATTATAAAGACAGTTGCTTCTTAGATTACCTGCTTAATTGGTCAATAGTATTTAGTGTCTACAACTTTCAGTAACAATCGAACTTCCTTAAACAACCTTCAAATCTTTAACCGAAAGAAACTGCAAATCAGATCATAGAACCTCTGAATCGCAAATTCACCAGGAAATCAATCGTCTGGATATCAAAGAGATAGAATTGAAAACATAGGCTATATTTTATCAGTTCAAGGATAAAACTGTAAGGAGCCAGATAGTTGTCTATTAGATGCAATGTGGATTTGCAGAAACTAGCGACTTAAACAGATAACAGAAGAAGGGAAAAAATGTTGAAAAGCCAGAATCAAAAATATCAAATTCAAAAAGTCAATATAACAACCATTCAAAACGTAAAAAGGCAAGATCTTCAAATCATCGAAGCAAAAAGTCCCCAAAAAACTCCAATCTTTCTAAGCAAAAGCCTAAGAAGTCAGAAAAAAATAAAAAATAAAACATCAATATCGTGTACAAAGAAGTAGCAACAGGAATGGTGAGACTGCCAACATGCAGCACTAAAATCCAGAAATGGGTTTAAATCAGCATACTAAAACACCTTCCAAAAGAAAACGAAAAGAAACACACTTCAGTTCAGGCAAATGGGCAACAACAAAACTGAAAAAGAACAGATCTTTGAAAACCATTGACCATCAGATGCATACCAAAGAACAAAACACAACAATGGGGTTGTGATCAGCAGCTGTGATACTAAACTCCCAGTTGCACATCCTCTTAGTCACCCCATGTTCTCTCCCTCATGTCTAACTCACAAACACACTCATTTGTCTCATAATCTCTACAATGAGGCACTCTGCATTAGTTCGAGAGGTTTAGTTGGCATAGTAACTGCAGTAGAGTCCCGTATGAAATGGGAATGCAAATAAATGATCAAATAAAGAAAGGAAAATATTTTTTTTTCTTCCATTTTCCTCTTAATACGGGATATTTAAGTAGGAGCACACACATATACACATGCGCAAAAGTATTCGAGTACATGGTAGAAGGGCTTGCTGTCTTCGCCGATTGTTGTTAAGATATGTATTAATTAAGGATCTACATCGCTAAACGGTCACATTCTGAAGGTTTTTGCTGTCTTTTGTCGTTACCTATAAGTAGGGAGGAGAGTCTGACATGGAAAACCAAAGACTCTGACAAACCTTAAGGAATGGACTGATGCACCCTTTTGCTTCGCGTTGGCATCTTGATTATTTTATGTTTATGTCTTCGTCCGGCTCCTGAAGGCCGAAAGCTTACTTCTGCATTCTGAACTCAAAATCATGACTTGAGGATGAAAAATGGAATACCCTTTTATTTCCATTTCTCTTTGTATTCACTTGACCATACCAATCTACAATGGCGGCCATGATTATGAACATCTCTAATACGGGTAATGAATCTTGAAGGTAGAATTGGAAACCATTCTTTTCTAAGCTTAAAAGATTAAAAAAATAATTATGGTATGAAAAAATAATAATAATATTTAATCTCATACAACCCTGAGAAACAAAAGCATAACCCAATCTCAAGCATATGCATCCTGGTGGAAACAAGATGAATCAGGATCTGAAGCAACATTACTGGTGGTCAGATATGAAACGGGATGTTA
>JAOQMP010000210.1:54470050-54482680 GCA_027563575.1 Erythroxylum pedicellare
CTCTATAACAAGCTCACTATGTTTCTTGGTCTAGTCCTCCTAGTTGGCTAGATGAAGTTTTATCTGTTAATTCTTGTATCTCGATTAGCTTTCAGATTTAAGGATGTTAGTTTGGGTGTATGGGAGAGCCTATTGGCTCAGGATTAGATTCATCCTCTTTCTCTTTTTATGTTTTATGCTAGTTTTTTAATAATAGTATTAATAAATATACTTTTTATTTTTATATTGTCAAATAGTTTATTGTATGAAGCTCTTTTAAAAAAAGATATTCTAACAAAAATTCTACTTATATGAACCTATCTAAACAGACACGAATTCAACTTTGGCATTAGTTTGCTTTTACTTCTCTATTCCGCAAAGTTAGGATCGATCTTAATATTTTATAAGCCTTTAGTAAAGTAAAAAAAAGCTTTTATATTATGCCTTTATATTTTTTATAAGTGTTAAGAATGGGTGTTGGTAAAACATAAAATGAAGTAGGTCACCAGAAAAAAGACTCAGAAAAGACACCGTTCAAGTATATCATGCTAATGCTTAATTAACTAAAGCCCCGTTATATTAAAGCATGTTGAGGTTGAGTGGATAGGTTTCTAAACAAAGCATGTCCAACGGAAGTAAACAATACATATCCGGAGACCCTTCTTTAATAATTTAGTACTTGTAAGATATAAAAGGAAGAAAAGGCTTTCTATAAAAAATTGTGTCTTCTTATATAATACATATTTTCTTACGTATCTCTTTCAAAAGTCCTTCAACAACTTATTTGATAAAGAAATGTTTTCATCCGTAAAAAATAAAAGATTTAAAGTTTAACAGATTCGGTTAGTATTAGACCATTTAAAGATTGAATAAAATTGAAAATTTTGAAAATAATTTTCCTTACTTATCGAAAAATTTAAAGTTTAATTGAAAAAAGAGACTTTTATTTTGATATATAAAAATTGATTAGTTTATAAAAATTAACCGATTAATTAAAAAAATGATATATTTTTAACAACAAAAATCATTAAACTAGATTAAATCGGAAAAAAATTGAACTGAAAAATTAACAGTTTCAAAGTTTTCATTGGTAAACCGGTGAAACTAATTCAATTTTGAAAATGTTGATAAAAAACGTCTTTGTATATATTTTTTTCTTTTTTATATATGTTTTCTTTTCTTTTCTTTTTCTTTTTTAATTTTTTTAATCTCTATTTTTGTTTTCTCTTCTTTTCTTTCTATCTTTTCATATCTTCTTCTCTTTCTTTTTTATTTCTCTTCCTTTCTCTTTCTTTAGTTGCTTATTTATATATTTTTGTGTTTTTATATAAATTATTCACTTGTCTCATCAAGAAAATATTACTTCATTTAAATAATGTGATTTTTGGATATTTATATTATAGCAACAAAAAAAATAATATAATAATTAATTAATTATAGTTGTCTTTTTCTTTTTTATAAATAATAATTGCCTTTTTTTCAAAATTCAACAATTTTTAAATTTTAAATTGAATTGCAAATTTTTTAATACAAAATTCGATATGAAGTTCAAATTTAACTTGATACAAAGTTCGTAATTTTGAATTAAAACAAACTTAGTCAAATTTAAAATTATATTAAATTATTTACTATACAATTTATTAATAAAGACTTTTTTTTAACATTGACATAAAAAATATTAATATATTAAAACGTAATAAAGATGTTAACGACCTATCTTAATTTATTTAGATTGCAACAAAAACACCGATTAAATTTTGGAAAATTAATAACAAAAATGTTGGAAATGTGAATATGTTAAGAAAATAATCTCTTTATAAAAATACAAATAAGAAGTTACGTATATTACGACTCTCTCTAAACTCTAACAAAACGAAAAACTTGGTATACGGCATATGGTAACTTTTTATCATAGAATAATTATAGTATGGTTGATAAATTTTTATGCATATCCCGATAGTGCATCGTTGCATTATTTTGTTAATATGTTATATAAAAGGACATGTGAAAGGGCTACCAAAAGTCTTGGTTTTTGGTGTGAAGGTCCCACCTTTTAGATGGTAAGCTTGACTTATATCATTGGATACATTGTTCCTTTGTCTTGCTAAATAACCTTAAAATCAAAGTTCCAAAGGAATGTTTTGGAGTTTATTGTAAAAGAATAATATTACCATATGTTTTTTTCCCTTTTTAATTACGAAAAAATAATGAAAAGATTGAACACTAAAAATTTAAAATTAAAAATTAAAAATTATAATTATTTATCTAAAAAATAAAATATTAAATAAAATAAATATATATTATTTAACTAGATATAATGTCATACATTAATACACAATTAATAAATCACAAATGAGCAATTCCCACTGTCACACAGTTAAATTATTAAATTGGTTTGGTACTTTGTCTCCAATTTATAAATTCAGATTTTAGATCGAAGTTGCCAAAAGAAGCTGAATTATATGATGAGGATTAGCCCTACGATGCAATGACCATTTAGGTAGGGGCAGCTTTCCATATGTTCTTATGTTTACCACTGGGAAAAGATAAACAAACAAAACATAAGATTTCACCATGAACTTGTAGTGAAAGTTTGGCATAAAGGGTCTTCTGATAATAATTGATTGAAAACGAGGGCCAGTGAGATGTTGATGTACATTTGATGACTTATATGGCAAGGGGTCTCTCCATGCCCATATGCCTTTCCCTTATGACAATTGCTGAGCGGTGTCTCAATTCTAATACATGCTTGAACCCTGCCCAACCATATGATAACATTCCCTTCTTGTTTCACAGGTACACGAGCTAATCCAGCAGAAAAGATAAAAAGTAAACAGGAGGAAAATTTGAAGGAGTTCAAGTTCAACTCTTATATTTGCCAGACTGCATATATAATGTTCATACTGTTGATAGATGATTGAAACTGTCTAATTGCTCATTCTAGCAAATGGAATGCCTCTCCCATTAAGAATTAAGAGGAAAAAGAAAAATTCTAACATCTGAGTGAGTACCATCCATTACAAAGAAACAAAAAGAATAGGTTGGGTCCTACCAAAATAATAACTTGTTTGACAACCTTACTTTATGCCCCATCCTCTTGTCACGAAAACCCATCTCAGTTATAATTTTTTCCCTTCTTGCAATTAGAGGCTTGAGAATCATCTAGCTCGGTCAGATTATAAACAAAGTATACAAGATAATAATACACATTTTGCTGGCTAAAGACATTCCACATATTCGTTTTGCATACCTTCCCAACAAAGTTCACCTTCATCCCAAATTGTTTGTTGCAGCACCCTTCATTCAGTCCTCCCCAGGTCCTTCAGATCTCCTCATTCAGCAGGAGAGTGCTGACGTTGTCATTAACAGGCTTTCCAAAAGTTTCCAATCTTATTCAACCTTCGTTGTCTTTTCACACCCACATCTGGGGTTCGAGAGCCCAATAAATACTTTTACTCCCCCGCTTGCTGTTTCTGTTCTGCGGGTTTCACCTGAACTGCAGCCGGAACAGCATGTCCATAAGGAAAGCTAGCAGACAGAAGCTGATGTGCCTTCCCTGCGGACTGTGCAGTAGCAGCAGCAAACTGGGCATGAACAAGACCTTGTGCAGGCAAGCCACCACCTTTAATATTGCTAGCTGCGGCACCAGCAGAAACAGCTGCCTTTGAAGGATCACTGGTGTTAGTATTCGACAAGGAAAGCATTCCTGTTGATGACCCTGGCGGTTGCTTCTGCTGTTGGTCTCGGTGTCTTTGGAGATAAAAGCCACTTGCAGGCGAAGAGGTGTTTGATAAATTTGCTGCACGTTGAGCTTGAGCTTGTGCTTGCATGTATGCACTCGCATACATCATCTGTTGCTGCAACGCATGCTTTGTTACCTGTTGTTGATGCTGTTGTTGTTGCTGCTGTAATTGTGGCATAGCTCCGGGGCTAGAGGAAGGAACAATGTTATGTGGGTGACCAAGGATTGGTTGAATATTCCTTCCCCCAATTGCACATGACTTCTGTGTTGACACAGAGTTGGTCTTAGTCTGCTGAGATGATAGTGAAGAAGCCTGCCCTGCTTTATTACTTGTGGAGGTGGAAGTTGTCCTTGGGCTTCCACCCGCACCTTTAGAAACGGATGATGTCGTAGGTGAACCCACTCCCATTGAAGGAGATGGGGATTGATTACTATTGGCTGGTGGTTGTCCTTGTGAAATAGCTGATGATTTTGAGTTAGTTGCAAAAGATATTTGTGTGTGGGCTTGTTGAGTCCGTCCTTGCTGTTGGGAAAGGTTTTTGAGTGATGATGAAGTTGACGCAAAAGATTGAGAAGGTATTTGGGATGTGGTCGACCTAACAGAATTTTTCCACTGAGGGGATTGAGCTGGGCTACTGCTGCTCTGCACGAGATTTTGAGGAAAGCCAGAGAGCACATTAGGGAATTTACCAGCAATTGATGATGGCGTGGAAATGTGGTCCACGTAAACATTTCCACCACTACTTGTTGGCGCTTTGCTTCTTGCAGAAGCAGTAGAAGAAGGTGCCAATAACTGCTGCTTCTGAAGTTGAATCATCTGCTGTGATTGTGGTGGTGGTGGTTGTTGGGTCCGTTGCAGTTGCTGCTGCAAAGAAATACTTGTACTATTCATAGCAGCTGATGTAACATCATTGGATGTCCGCGCTGTTGCAGATCCTAGGTTAAGAGTTCGTGCTGAACTATCAATCAAAGTGCTGCTAGGTGCTGCAGAAACAGATGCATCTGTTAGGTCTGGACGAGAAAAAGCAATCAACTGTCCGCTGGTTGCTGCAGTCTTTCCACCTGCCATGGACTTTCTCTCATCTTCCACACTAGAAGATTCATTCTCCCTCTTCTTGTGCTGTGCTGCTTGAGCAGCCGCAGCAGCTGCCATAAACTGATAGCCATGCCTTGCAGTCTCGGGAAGGCTTTGAAGAAGAGCGTGATTTTGTGCGATGGCTGAAATATCCAAGCCTGGAGCCGTTGCAGCTCCATTAATGGAAGCAAATGACATGGCAAAAGCCTGAGAAGGAAGAAGTTCAACCCCAGCCTTTGTACTGTGAGGTTGCCGCTGCAGCTGTTTCTTTTCACTAGGATTGCCTCCAGCATTGTTGACACCACCACTTGTGCTAACTGACGCTGGATGCATCATAGCAAAATTTGGCGGGTGCATGGGCATCGGGAAATTATGACCATATATATTCATACTTGCTCGAGGCACTTGACTATCAGCACTTGAAGGGCTATCTTCACTGCCTAATTCACCCTCGAGCCCAGCCTGTTGGAGGGCATTCTGGCCTTGTTGCCGCTGCTGAAGCTGCAATGATTGCGACATCTGGGTTTTGATGGTTGGGAAGCCTTGCAAATTCCCATTACTTCCATTAGTGACACTTCCATGTGGCCTCTGCTGATTAACTTGATTCTGTAAATGCTTCTGGGATGATGAGGAACCACTAGAAATACTTTGGTGTTGGTGTCCTTGTTGGCTTTGTTGTAACTGTGTCGGAGGTGGTTGCTGTTGTTGAAGCTGTGAAGGGTGGAGAATTTGAGAAGAATAGAAGGTCCCGTTAAAGAAAGGCATAGGCTGAGGATGCGTCCCTCTATAAGCTGGAGCTGGCCCTAAATGTGCAGGAATAGGGATAGGGGGGTACGGCCCATTCTGCAATATTGCTAAGTACGGGGTTTCATTGCCAGGCATATTCGGGTAGTTGAAGCTCATTGCTGGACCAGTAACTATCGCTGTTGAACTGGCACTAACTGACGCAGAACTAGAAGCAGTTGAAGTAGCCCCTCCTGCAGGCAGGGAGGATTTTGCACTAGCCCGAACAGAGTTAGTGACTGCTGACTGTTGTTGACTCAAAGGGAAGATAAAAGCAGGACCGTGCTGAAATTCGACAAAAACCCAAAAATCACCAACTGTCAGAAAGTAGATCCTCAACACAATTGCACAACAAATACTATTTCCAGCTGAAGTAAGGATCGTACCAGGATATTACTAGGTGCTCCAGGCGGTAAAGCTTGCTGGAGTAAAATCTGTTTTCTCTGAGCTGTTTCCGTTATGTTGCCAGCCTGAGAACTCTTGTCTTTCCCTGAATGGGAAGGAAGACCCTGCCCCTTGTCCTGCACGGCGTTTAATCCTTTACCAGCTTGCGTTTCTGTGGGGGGAACAGCATTTAAATTACAGGCCTTTGGCCCAAGCTGTAACGCAGAACCCGGCGGAGCTGGCCAGAATGGATTCATCCTTGTAAATTGCTGGTGATAGGCAATATTCCGTGCAATGTACCAATGGGTAGCACACCTCTTTGGCCGTGGTTGGTTAACGAGCAAATGCGGAGGCTACACAAGGTTTTTTGGAGAGAGAGAAGAAAATGGAATTGAGACGTCAGAATCCACCGGAAGAAAGCCTGAAAATAAACTGGAAGGCGTAATAAACAACAAGACGATGTAATGACAGACCTGTAAAGCTGCAGATGCAACAGAGCTTCCATCCACGGATACAACTCCTTGTAACGGTGCCATATATCTGCTTGATTAGAAGAGCGTCATTTTCTGAGACGAGAGAATCTAAGTACTGGCGTACGACTTTCAATATTCGAAGTTAATAATGAACACAACAAAACATGACAACACTACAGTACCCCATGTGAGGAAGCCCGGGCCAGCCAGCCATAGACATTGGCAAAGACAAAGAGCTTGATTGAGCTGAAAACAAGATTGAAAAAAACCAAATTTATGACAGGAAATCAATGTGGAAAAAAAAGATAATAAAAATTTTCCATTCACAAAAAGTAGGGTCATCCCCCCAAAGAAGGGGGAGGAGGGTGAAGAAGAAGAATAAGAAAAAAGTAAATATTACCATTTTTCTCAAGATTGGGTTGTTGGTGTTGCTCCTGGATATACTGTTGTGGCTTGTCTCCACTGCGAGAAACAGTAACAGTACCACTATTTCTGTCACTCTTCTCCGAATCCAGCTGGAGATCAACATTCCTCTCTTTATTATTAACATTTGGCTTCAGAGACTCAAACTCTCCTATTGCTGCCACTTTAACCTTTTTCTCATCAAGTTCCACATTCATATCTTCCTTCCCAATTTTCACCGCTTTCTCATCTTCTTTGACCGTAGCCTGTGCGCACAAACAAAAGCAATCATAAACACGCCAACAATTAATTCCCAAGTCTACACCTTTTACCAAAATAGAGCTAATGTGAGGAAAAACAGTGTTGGTGGTCCCCGCTCACCGTTTCAACATCTCTGACCACTGCTTTAGGATCTACAACCACAAAATCAATCTCGCTGTCCCTTTCGGGGGATGACCTCAACGGAGGAGGAGCCTGTAAAAACGATACAAACAAAAAAGCTCAAGAAATAAATAAAATAAAATAAAATAGAGTTTTCATAAATCCTCACCATCAGATCTATCTGGAACTTCTCTTCTCTCTGACCTTCATTCTCAGAAACCATAGTTTTCCTGTGAAAGAACAAAACCAATTTCCCAGCCATTGAGAATCGGACATCATCCTACGACAAGAAAAATCAAAGTGAAGGAAATTGGATGAATGTTATCTTACGGTTTAGGGGGTGCCAAGGTTTCGCAATCATCTTCCAACCCAACCCTAGATGGAGATTCCTTCTTGAGTGACAGAGGCTCCTGCTTGGTCAAAGCTATATCTTTAGTCTCTAAATCTTCAGTCACCTGCTTCAAATCCGATAACAAAGTAGAACTACTTAGGTTCTCCTTCTTCAGAGAATCCGGCTGTAATTGCAACTCTGCTGGTGAAGAAGTTGAGTGATTGACCAACAATTTGCACGAAACCTCTCCATTTTTAACTGGGTTTATTGAATTCGTTTCAGCATTAGGAGAATAATTATCGATTTGTTGTGGCAGATCCAAATCCACCTTGGTTGTGGACGAAATGGGGCTATTACGAACTGGTAAATTTGATTGACTCTCATCGTCGTATTTAACTGGTCGCGGTCTTTTCCTCTTCGGCGCTGCAATTTGTACGAGATTTCACCGATACCAAAAAGGCAAAAGAACCCGTTAGTTAACTCCCCAAAACTGGAACGGTTTATGTTCTGTTAAGTTGACATGAACCTGGGAATTGGACTGAAAATATGGGAATCTTAATTTGATCCCAAATTTTCTATCTTATTCCGCCATTTTCTCAGCAACTGAACAGAAAATTGGAGAAGAAGTTCAAAGAGAAGGAGTTGAGTTTTGAGATTTTTGACAGCCCAAGGAAACTCACCAATAGCAGAAATGGGAGTAGTACTGAAAGAGCTAGAATTAGTTAGAGGAATTGAAGACGACTGAGGTAAGGAGTGAGAGATCGGCGACGAAACTCGGGATTTGGCATCAGCAGTGAGCTTATGGTTGCTCATTTCTTTTGAAGAATCAAACTTCATGCCATCACCTGCAATCGTATCCTGCCTTGAAGGTCCTTGAGGCTGATTCATCAGTCCATACAACACTTGGGCGATCTCCATCTCAATCTCGTCTTGAGTCGAGGAAGCAGACTTTGAAGACGATTTTGGCGGCCTCTGCTTTGAACCATTAGGCTTCTAGAAAAAGCAAAAACATTTTTCACTCATATGAACGAACGCATCAAGAAATCAATAAAAAGAAGTGAATTTCCAAAGGAAAGTCACAAACCATCTTCTTTTTAACCGACGCATTAGAAGAGGACGGCGAGACTGGTGCCGGAGACGCGGAAGCTGAAGCCAACACCGTCGTGACGCAAGGACCACTGGATCTTACGGGAGATGAAGAAGCTTGGCGGTTAATTTGCTCCGTACCAACTCCACCATTTGAAGCCCAGTAATCATGAGACCTCTTAGCAGATGCTGCGAAATATAAATTCATTAGCCAAGCAGGATCGATCCGCAGACTGAAAAACCTCAAACTCTTTTAAGCCATAACAGAAAATTCAATTCCACCTCTCTACCTGACCGAGCTTTTCTAGGCACTGACACGCCAATCATCTCATCGGGAGCCTTCCACGACGTCACCGTAGCTGTCGTAAGAGGCGGCGGCGACGCTTTGAAAATTTTTGCCGGCGGGGGGAAATTTTTGCGATGATGATGAAGATGATTGTGGTTATTCGAGAAGGAAGAAGGATTGGGTGGGAGCATCCTCATGGAACTCCCTGGACCTCCATCATCCTCCTCCTCCTCCTCCTCATCTTCCTCTTCATTAACACTCTCCTCCGAACTATAATCTCCTCCATCCTCTCTATTGGTCCCGTGGAACAACCTATCTCCTCTCCGCCTCTTTCTCCGGCTGTTCAGCCGATCTCTGTCTCTATCTCTTTCCCTTTCCCTTTCCCGCTCTCGATCTCGATCCTTCTTTCGCCTCACGGCCTCCGGCAGCTCCGCCGGCCCATCATCCTCTGCGACACAGAAAACACAAAGTCGCCGTTAAGAGAAAAATAGAAGGAAAAAGAAAGAGGCAGCTTATCTGAGAATAGTTAGATCTGATGTGAAAAATCACAAACCTGGTGAGTCTCTGATACTGCTACTTCTATGTCTTCTTCTAGATAAACCATTGCTTGTGACTCTCCTAGAGTCTCTGCTTCGTTCCATCTATTACCTCTCTATTCACTTACCGAATCAACTAGGTTGTTCTCAGTCCTCTCATCTCCGATCACCCGAAAACCACGCACCTATTTGATCCTTTCAGCACACAGAGCTTCTCACTTATCTTTGCATCTCCCTATCTGCACCTCTCTATCTGACCCTCTCTCGTTTTCTCATCTTTCCAGCTATATGAAACCCACTCCAAGGCCGAGTCAACGGCCACGATCTTTCCAGCTTCGTGCCCTGTCAGATCTCAGCCTTCCATTTCAGGACGCATCTGACGGATACGATTGACTAGGACTGACATGGCGAGGTTAAGTCCGTTGGATATTCAATAGGTATTATTTTAATCATGATTCTGATTATTTATTCCTTTTAGATTTTCATATTAAAATATAGTCTCTCCTTGTTTGTAATATTATTATTTAAATGGAGACGGTCTTAATTTTAATTAAATATGGGGTGAGTGAGGGTAACTTACGGTATATCTTCCATGGGCTCGGTGGTCCCCATGATAATGCCACCGAAGGCAATTGAATTTGACGGATGCGATCTGCTGTAAGGAACAATCTTTGGCCGTTAGATCAAAATTTTTACGTGGCAATTATTTTCACTTTCTCAAAAGAAAACAAAACACTGAAACACCCCTCTCCTAATCCTGCCTCAAAATAAAGTAGTAACAAAAAGCCCCAGATACCAAGGAGAAAACCAGACCTAGCTGGCACCGAACCACAAGGTTCGGCAATGCGATTTTGATCAATGAGCACCATCTGGATCGTTGGTTCATTCCAATCAGACCGCGGAGCATCTCGGTGAAGCGGCGGGAACTGGAGCCCGGATCACGGAACTTCCGAGAATGGTGGGACCCGCAAGAATTTGCTAGGTAAATGCTTATCTGGACATTAATTCCTCCCCCTTGGCTTTCTTGTCACGTTCCCGGGCCCCACTTTGTACAATAATAATAACAAAATTGAAAAACAAAAGAAAAAGAGGAGTAGCAAGAACAACCTACTAGCTCGGTCAAAATTCATCGCGCAGTGAAAAAAGCAACCAATAGGGAAAAGAGGGAAAAAAAACAAATCCCTCTTGTTTTGCGCTTTTTTATAAATGCACGCGCTTATATTCTTAGTTTCACATTCCGGGAGTGCACTGAATTAAAAAAGTAGATCAGTCCTGCCTGGGAACGTCATTTCCGTGACGTGTCACGGTATCATTTCGACACCTATGCAATCACCTTCATTCATTCTTCGCCTCGGATCTAGTTACGCGCTACGCGTCGACAATCCTTCTTTTCTTTTGCCCACGCACGAACAAAAAGCCCTGTAAGAAAATATCTTTCCGCTAAAGAAAGGAGAAAGAGATAGCATTACCATGCGTCAGATATTATCCAATGACGTGGCGAGAACAGCTTCTTTTGATTTTCTATCCATTCAGAGACTCTCCTTATCTTAAAACTTACAACCTGATCGCTCTCCGTCGTTCTATCAAAACCCAGCGAAAAGAGGAATTAATTTATGGGATACCAAAGTTCCCACGTCACATCTGGGGCGCATCGGTTTTTATGTAATTGACAACTTGCTCCCTTTCCTTTTGTCGCCTTTTGGAAAAGAAAAGTCTCGGAGAAGATGCCACGTGTGCAGGTTTGGTAGCGACATCATCACCGACTCCGATCCTACGTGGCTGTTTCGGTAACCCTCAGCCGTCAGTCTAGCTTTAACTGTAGTTTCTTTACTACTACTACTACAAGTCTAGAAGAGAAAAAGAGAATCACTTGGGACGTCTATTTGCCCATTTACACCTTCATTAGTTCAACAGTGTTTTGATTGCATCAGTAGAGGAAAGCTGGCTTAATCCAGCATTAAAAAAGGGAAGTGTCAACATCATGTATTAGTTTGGATAATATAAAATTTAAAGAAATAATATTATTTTCTATTGACTCCAGTGCTTGGAAACAGCTAATCAAAGAGAACATAAATATAATATCAGTTTGTTTCATGCTTGTTAAATAGTTTTCTAATGCATATGCGTTATTATTTATGTTAACTTTATATATAATGCCAAAGTAAGCGACCACTGCGATGCTAAATATGACATTAGGGTTACAATACATTTTGGTCATACTAAGGCTTACATTATTCACATTTTAAAAAAAGAAAGAAATTAAAATAAAGGACCCCATGAACATGAGTGAAACATGCAACCGTGGACCAACCTGTGGCGGCAGGTTTCTTAAAGTTTGAGTTCACATTAATTGAATTTAAATAATAAATTAGATCTAATTTGAAAACTTTAAATTAAATTATTACGATTAATAAAATAATATTATTTTAATATTAATTAACTGTCAATTAATATTAATGGAGGCCTAGAGACTTTTAACTCTTTATGCTCATTTAATTTTGCGTAATTCGAGTCAATAACTTGTAATTAACTCGTAAATTTGGATGTATTAATTATATTTAATTTTTATTAATTAAACTTTGACGAGGACATTGGAACTTGGATTGTTTTGAACCCACTCAAGCTATGATTGTTAATTCTTTATTGGGAGAAGGATGAACCTACTCGGGATAGTGGCACACGGCAGGCTCTCTGGACCATTGTGACCTGAAAAATATTATTTAATCAATCTTTGTATTGAAATCACAAGATTCGACCTTTGGCTATGGACAAAAGGATTATGTTCTTCTTTTTCAAATTTTGGTGGTGTGGGGACACCGTCTAATGTGCCACGTGGATGTGGGTCCACGTGGAACAGCTTGGGAAAGTGCAAAGCTGCGGTACGTTTTAGGATAGCCATCTTTACAAAAGCGCGAGGGGTCGTTGCCTTCTGACTATTAAATATCAGGGAATTAAAATGAGTTATTAATTGAAGTAGAAGCAATAGGAAATGAATCGTATGCATCTCATTTAAATCTTTGACTACTAATCATTCAATATACATATATGAATATTATGGTTGTGTATTTTTGAATTTTTTCAAATTTCACGAAAAATAAGATATGAATATTATTAAAATTTTTAAAGACTTTTTATTTTTTATATTAACTTGTATATAAAAGTTAAGAATAAG